>CM055116.1:1299146569-1299561569 GCA_029206835.1 Rana muscosa | reverse complement strand
ATGACCGGAAAGTGAATAACTGAACACCAAGTTCACTATATGGACCCCTTATATATTTGTACATGTTGATCATATCCCCCCTTATTCTCCTCTTCTCAAGAGAGAATAAATTCAGTTCCTCTAATCTTTCCTCATAGCTGAGCTCCTCCATGCCTCTTATCAGTTTGGTTGCCCTTCTCTGCACTTTCTCCAGTTCCCCGATATCCTTTTTGAGAACTGGGGCCCAAAACTGAACTGCATATTCCAGATGAGGTCTTACTAATGATTTGTACAGATGATGTCTCTCTCTCTGGAGTCCATCCCTCTCTTATACAAGAAAGGACTTTCCTCGCTTTGGAGACCGCAGCTTGGCATTGCATGTTATTATTGAGCTTATGATCTACCAAAACCCCCAGATCCTTCTCCACTACGGATCCCCCCAGATCCTTCTCCACTACGGATCCCCCAGATCCTTCTCCACTACGGATCCCCCCAGATCCTCCTCCACTACGGATCCCCCAGATCCTTCTCCACTACGGAACCCCCCAGATCCTTCTCCACTACGGATCCCCCCAGATTCTTCTCCACTACGGATCCCCCCAGATCCTTCTCCACTACGGATCCCCCCAGATCCTTCTCCACTACGGATCCCCCCAGATCCTTCTCCACTACGGATCCCCCCCAGATCCTTCTCCACTACGGATCCCCCCCAGATCCTTCTCCACTACGGATCCCCCCAGATCCTTCTCCACTACGGATCCCCCCAGTTCCTTCTCCACTACAGATCCCCCCAGATCCTTCTCCACTACGGATCCCCCAGATCCTTCTCCACTACGGATCCCCCCAGATCCTTCTCCACTACAGATCCCCCAGATCCTTCTCCACTACGGATCCCCCCCAGATCCTTCTCCACTATGGATCCCCCCCAGATCCTTCTCCACTACGGATCCCCCCAGATCCTTCTCCACTACGGATCCCCCCAGTTCCTTCTCCACTACAGATCCCCCCAGATCTTTCTGCACTACGGATCCCCCCCAGATCCTTCTCCACTACGGATCCCCCCAGATCCTTCTCCACTACGGATCCCCTCAGATCCTTCTCCACTACGGATCCCCCCAGATCCTTCTCCACTACGGATCCCCCCAGTTGTACTCCCCCTAGTATGTATGATGCATTCATATTATTAGCCCCCAAGTGCATAACTTTACATTTATCAACATTAAACCTCATCTGCCACATAGTCGCCCAATATATATATATAGAGAGAGATAAATAGAGAGATATAGAGAGAGATATAGAGAGAGATATAGAGAGAGAGATATAGAGAGAGATAAATAGAGAGAGATATATAGAGAGAGATATAGAGAGCGATATAGAGAGAGATAAATATAGAGAGATATAGAGAGAGATAAATAGAGAGAGATATATATAGAGAGATATATATAGAGAGATATATAGAGAGAGATATAGAGAGAGACATATAGAGAGATATAGAGAGAGATATATATAGAGATATAGATATATATATATAGAGAGAGAGAGAGAGATAGAGAGAGATAGAGAGAGATATATAGAGAGAGACATAGAGAGAGACATATAGAGATATATATATATATATATATATATATATATATATATAGAGAGAGAGAGAGAGAGAGAGAGAGAGAGATATAGAGAGAGAGATATAGAGAGAGAGAGATATAGAGAGAGATATAGAGAGAGATATAGATAGAGATATATAGAGAGATATATATAGAGAGAGATAGAGAGAGAGAGAGATATAGAGAGAGATATAGAGAGAGATATAGAGAGAGATATAGAGAGAGAGATATAGAGAGAGAGATATAGAGAGATATAGAGAGAGAGATATAGAGAGAGATATATATATATAGAGAGAGATATAGAGAGAGATATATAGAGAGATATAGAGAGAGAGATATAGAGAGAGAGATATAGAGAGAGAGATATAGAGAGAGATATAGAGAGAGATAGAGAGAGATATATAGAGAGAGACATAGAGAGAGACATATAGAGATATATATATATATATAGAGAGAGAGAGAGAGAGATAGAGAGAGATATAGAGAGAGAGAGAGAGATATAGAGAGAGAGAGATAGAGAGAGATATAGAGAGAGATATAGATAGAGATATAGAGAGAGAGATATAGAGAGAGATATATAGAGAGAGATATATATATATAGAGAGAGATATAGAGAGATATAGAGAGAGAGAGATATATAGAGAGAGATATATAGAGAGAGATATAGAGAGAGATATATATATAGAGAGAGAGATATAGAGAGATATAGAGAGATATAGAGAGAGAGATATAGAGAGAGATATAGAGAGATATAGAGAGAGAGAGATATATAGAGAGAGATATATAGAGAGAGATATAGAGAGAGATATAGAGAGATATAGAGAGATATAGAGAGAGAGATATAGAGAGAGATATAGAGAGAGATATATATATAGAGAGAGATATATATATAGAGAGATATAGAGAGAGGGAGATAGAGAGAGAGATATAGATAGAGATATATAGAGAGAGATATATATAGAGAGAGAGAGAGAGATAGAGAGAGACATATAGAGAGCAGGGATGAGCCGAACACCCCCCTGTTCGGTTCGCACCAGAACCTCCGAACAGACAGAATGTTTGTGTGAACTTTAGAACCCTATTAAATACAATGGAATCGAACGTTCGAAATCTAAAGTGCTAATTATAAAGGCTTATATGCGAGTTATTGTCCTAAAAAGTGTTTGGGGACCCGGGTCCTGCCCCAGGGGAGTGTTTGGGGACCCGGGTCCTGTCCCAGGGGAGTGTTTGGGGACCCGGGTCCTGTCCCAGGGGAGTGTTTGGGGACCCGGGTCCTGTCCCAGGGGAGTGTTTGGGGACCCGGGTCCTGCCCCGGGGGAGTGTTTGGGGACCAGGGTCCTGCCCCAGGGAAGTGTTTGGGGACCCGGGTCCTGCCCCAGGGAAGTGTTTGGGGACCCGGGTCCTGCCCCAGGGGAGTGTTTGGGGACCCGGGTCCTGCCCCAGGGGAGTGTTTGGGGACCCGGGTCCTGTCCCAGGGGAGTGTTTGGGGACCCGGGTCCTGTCCCAGGGGAGTGTTTGGGGACCCGGGTCCTGTCCCAGGGGAGTGTTTGGGGACCCGGGTCCTGTCCCAGGGGAGTGTTTGGGGACCCGGGTCCTGTCCCAGGGGAGTGTTTGGGGACCCGGGTCCTGTCCCAGGGGAGTGTTTGGGGACCCGGGTCCTGTCCCAGGGGAGTGTTTGGGGACCCGGGTCCTGCCCCGGGGGAGTGTTTGGGGACCCGGGTCCTGCCCCAGGGGAGTGTTTGGGGACCCGGGTCCTGTCCCAGGGGAGTGTTTGGGGACCCGGGTCCTGCCCCGGGGGAGTGTTTGGGGACCCGGGTCCTGCCCCAGGGGAGTGTTTGGGGACCCGGGTCCTGCCCCAGGGGACATGTATCAATGCAAAAAGAAGTTTTAAAAACGGCCGTTTTTTCGGGAGCAGTGATTTTAATAATGCTTAAAGTGAAACAATAAAAGTGAAATATTCCTTTAAATTTCGTACCTGGGGGGTGTGTATAGTATGCCTGTAAAGTAGCGCATGTTTCCCGTGCTTAGAACTGTCCCTGCAAAAAGTGTCATTTTTGAAAGAAAAAAAGTCATTTAAAACTGACTCGCGGCTATTAATGAATTGTCGGCTCCCAGCAATACATAGAAAAGTCATTGATAAAAAAAAAAAAAAAAAGCGTGGGGGTTCCCCAGAATTCCATTACCAGGCCCTTCAGGTCTGGCATGGATTTTAAGGGGAACTCCAACCCAAATTTTAAAAAAAAATGGCGTGGAGTCCCCCTAAAAATCCATACCAGACCCCTTATCCGAGCACGCAACCTGGCCGGCCGCAGGGGAAAAGGGGGGGACGAGAGAGCGGCCCCCCCTCCCTCCTGAACCGTACCAAGCCACATGCCCTCAACATGGGGAGGATGTCCCCATGTTGATGGGGACAAGGGCCTCATCCCCACAACCCTTGCCCGGTGGTTGTGGGGGTCTGCGGGCAGGGGGGCTTATCGGAATCTGGAAGACCCCTTTAACAAAGGGGACCCCCAGATCCCGGCCCCCCCCTATGTGAATTGGTAAGGGGTACATTGTACTCCTACCATTTCACGAAGAAAGTGTAAAAAAATGTTTAAAAAAAAACACAAACACCTTGAAAAAGTCCTTTATTAAAAAAAAAACATTCCAGCGGTGAAATCCAGTGTCCCGCGGCGATCCCGATGTCCAGCGCTGTCCGTCATTGGTTGTGCCTGAGCGGACCTGATGGGGAACTCCCTCTCAGTATTTTAAATGTATAGACCCGCCCCTTCTAAAGTTCCCCATCAGGTCCGCTCAGCGGACCAGATGCGGAACATGAGAAGGGGCGGGTCTATACATGTATTACCAAAGTGAGAGCAGTTCCCCATCAGGTCCGCCCCCTCGGTATGTCGGACCCGCCTACGTCATTGGCTTGAGCGGGGAACTTCCTTCACTGTCCAAGGGAGTGGACCTGATGGGGAACTTTAGAAGGGGCGGGTCTATACATTTAAAATACTGAGAGGGAGTTCCCCATCAGGTCCGCTCAGGCACAACCAATTTTCACCGCTGGAATGTTTTTTTTTTTTTTTTAATAAAGGACTTTTTCAAGGTGTTTGTGTGTTTTTTTAAACATTTTTTTACGCTTTCTTCGTGAAATGGTAGGGGTACAATGTACCCCTTACCAATTCACATAGGGGGGGGCCGGGATCTGGGGGTCCCCTTTGTTAAAGGGGTCTTCCAGATTCCGATAAGCCCCCCGCCCGCAGACCCCCACAACCACCGGGCAAGGGTTGTGGGGATGAGGCCCTTGTCCCCATCAACATGGGGACATCCTCCCCATGTTGAGGGCATGTGGCTTGGTACGGTTCAGGAGGGAGGGGGGGCCGCTCTCTCGTCCCCCCCTTTTCCCCTGCGGCCGGCCAGGTTGCGTGCTCGGATAAGGGGTCTGGTATGGATTTTTAGGGGGACTCCACGCCATTTTTAAAAAATTTGGGGTGGAGTTCCCCTTAAAATCCATGCCAGATCTGAAGGGCCTGGAATGGATATGTGGGGGAACCCCACGTCAATTTTTTTTTAAATTTGCGGCGGGGTTCCCCTTAATATCCATTCCAGACCTGAAGGGCCTGGTAATGGAATTCTGGGGAACCCCCACACTTTTTTTTTTTTTTTATCAATGACTTTTGTATGTATTGCCGGGAGCCGACAATTCATTAATAGCCGCGAGTGAGTTTTAAATGACTTTTTTTCTTTCAAAAATGACACTTTTTGCAGGGACAGTTCTAAGCACGGGAAACATGCGCCACTTTACATGCATATCATACACACCCCCCAGGTACGAAATTTAAAGGAATATTTCACTTTTTTTTTTTCACTTTAAGCATTATTAAAATCACTGCTCCCGAAAAAACGGCCGTTTTTAAAACGTTTTTTTGCATTGATACATGTCCCCTGGGGCAGGACCTGGGTCCCCAAACACTTTTTAGGACAATAACTTGCATATTAGCCTTTATAATTAGCACTTTAGATTTCTCCCATAGATTTTTCGAATTTGCCGCGAACACCCCAATTTGTTCGCTGTTCGGCGAACGGGCGAAGAGGCAATGTTCGACTCGAACGCGAAGCTCATCCCTAATAGAGAGATATAGAGAGAGATATATAGAGAGAGATATAGAGAGAGACATATAGAGAGATATAGAGAGAGATATATAGAGAGAGAGATATAGAGAGAGATATAGAGAGAGATATAGAGAGAGATATAGAGAGAGACATATAGAGAGATATAGAGAGAGATATAGAGAGAGATATAGAGAGATATATAGAGAGAGAGAGATATAGAGAGATATAGAGAGAGACATATAGAGAGATATAGAGAGAGATATATATAGAGAGAGACATATAGAGAGATATAGAGAGAGACATATAGAGAGATATAGAGAGAGACATATAGAGAGATATAGAGAGAGAGATATAGAGAGAGACATATAGAGAGATATAGAGAGAGATATATAGAGAGAGACATATAGAGAGATATAGAGAGAGATATATATAGAGAGAGATATAGAGAGAGATATAGAGAGAGACATATAGAGAGACATATAGAGAGATATAGAGAGAGAGATATAGAGAGAGATATAGAGAGAGACATATAGAGATATATATATAGAGAGAGATATAGAGAGAGACATATAGAGAGATATAGAGAGAGAGAGAGATATAGAGAGAGATATAGAGAGAGACATATAGAGAGATATAGAGAGAGAGATATATAGAGAGAGATATAGAGAGAGATATAGAGAGAGATATATAGAGAGATATAGAGAGAGAGATATATATAGAGAGAGATATAGAGAGAGATATATAGAGAGAGATATATAGAGAGATATAGAGAGAGAGATATATAGAGAGAGATATAGAGAGATATAGAGAGAGATATAGAGAGATATAGAGAGAGAGAGATATAGAGAGAGATATAGAGAGAGACATATAGAGAGATATAGAGAGAGAGATATATAGAGAGAGATATATAGAGAGAGAGAGATATATAGAGAGAGACATATAGAGAGATATAGAGAGAGAGATATAGAGAGAGAGAGAGATATAGAGAGAGATATATAGAGAGAGATATAGAGAGAGACATATAGAGAGATATAGAGAGAGAGAGATATAGAGAGAGATATAGAGAGAGACATATAGAGAGATATAGAGAGAGATATATATAGAGAGAGACATATAGAGAGATATAGAGAGAGAGATATAGAGAGAGAGATATAGAGAGAGACATATAGAGAGATATAGAGAGAGAGATATAGAGAGAGAGATATAGAGAGAGACATATAGAGAGATATAGAGAGAGAGAGAGATATAGAGATATATATATAGAGAGCAGGGCTTAAAATCTCAAGTCTAGACCTACTAGCCAGGCAAAAACCTTACTCTCCACCAGTTGCCCCACCAAACCTTTCCCAGGTCCCTCCCCCAACCCCGCCCCTTAAAGCCACGCCCCCTTAAAGCTTATGAAATTAAATTTTTCTTTAGAATAAAGAGTCCAAAATATAAAAAAATCAGTGTCCCCAGAGAGCCTCCCCCTTACATCAGTGTCCCCAGAGAGCCTCCCCCTTACATCAGTGTCCCCAGAGAGCCTCCCCCTTACCTCAGTGTCCCCAGAGAGCCTCCCCTTACCTCAGTGTCCCCAGAGAGCCTCCCCTTACCTCAGTGTCCCCAGAGAGCCTCCCCCCTTACATCAGTGTCCCCAGAGAGCCTCCCCTTACCTCAGTGTCCCCAGAGAGCCTCCCCTTACCTCAGTGTCCCCAGAGAGCCTCCCCCCTTACATCAGTGTCCCCAGAGAGCCTCCCCTTACCTCAGTGTCCCCAGAGAGCCTCCCCTTACCTCAGTGTCCCCAGAGAGCCTCCCCTTACCTCAGTGTCCCCAGAGAGCCTCCCCCTTACCTCAGTGTCCCCAGAGAGCCTCCCCCTTACATCAGTGTCCCCAGAGAGCCTCTCCCTTACCTCAGTGTCCCCAGAGAGCCTCCCCTTACCTCAGTGTCCCCAGAGAGCCTCCCCTTACCTCAGTGTCCCCAGAGAGCCTCCCCCCTTACATCAGTGTCCCCAGAGAGCCTCCCCTTACCTCAGTGTCCCCAGAGAGCCTCCCCTTACCTCAGTGTCCCCAGAGAGCCTCCCCTTACCTCAGTGTCCCCAGAGAGCCTCCCCTTACCTCAGTGTCCCCAGAGAGCCTCTCCCTTACCTCAGTGTCCCCAGAGAGCCTCCCCTTACCTCAGTGTCCCCAGAGAGCACCCCCATACATCAATGTCCCCAGAGAGCCTTCCCTTACCTCAGTGTACCCAGAGAGCCTCCCCTTACCTCAGTGTCCCCAGAGAGCCCCCCTTTACCTCAGTGTCCCCAGAGAGCCCCCCCTTACATCAGTGTCCCCAGAGAGCCCCCCTTTACATCAGTGTCCCCAGAGAGCCCTCCTTTACATCAGTGTCCCCAGAGAGCACCCCCATACATCAGTTTCCCCAGAGAGCCTCCCCTTACCTCAGTATCCCCAGAGAGCCTCCCCTTACATCGGGGTCCCCAGAGAGCCCCCCTTTACATCAGTGTCCCCAGAGAGCACCCCCTTACCTCAGTGTCCCCAGAGAGCCCCCCTTTACATCAGTGTCCCCAGAGAGCACCCCCATACAGGGTCCCCAGAGAGCACCCCCATACATCAGTGTCCCCGGAGAGCCTCCCCTTACCTCAGTGTCCCCAGAGAGCCTACCCTTACCTCAGTGTCCCCAGAGAGCACCCCCATACATCAGTGTCCCCGGAGAGCCTCCCCTTTACATCAGTGTTCCCAGAGAGCCTCCCCTTACATCAGTGTCCCCAGAGAGCCTCCCCCTTACATCAGTGTCCCCAGAGAGCCTCCCCTTACCTCAGTGTCCCCAGAGAGCCCCCCTTTACATCAGTGTCCCCAGAGAGCCTCCCCTTACATCAGTGTTCCCAGAGAGCCTCCCCTTTACATCAGTGTTCCCAGAGAGCCTCCCCTTACATCAGTGTCCCCGGAGAGCCTCCCCTTTACATCAGTGTTCCCAGAGAGCCTCCCCTTACATCAGTGTCCCCAGAGAGCCTCCCCCATACATCAGTGTCCCCGGAGAGCCTCCCCTTTACATCAGTGTTCCCAGAGAGCCTCCCCTTACATCAGTGTCCCCAGAGAGCCTCCCCTTACATCAGTGTCCCCAGAGAGCCTCCCCTTACCTCAGTGTCCCCAGAGAGCCCCCCTTTACATCAGTGTCCCCAGAGAGCCTCCCCTTACATCAGGGTCCCCAGAGAGCCCCCCTTTACATCAGGGTCCCCAGAGAGCACCCCCATACCTCAGTGTCCCCAGAGAGCCTCCCCTTACCTCATCAGTGTCCCCAGAGAGCCTTCCCTTACATCAGGGTCCCCAGAAAGCCCCCCTTTACATCAGTGTCCCCAGAGAGCACCCCCATACATCAGGGTCTCCAGAGAGCCCCCCTTTACATCAGTGTCCCCAGAGAGCACCCCCATACATCAGTGTCCCCCAGAAAGCCCCTGCTTACATCAGTGTCCCCAGAGAGCCCCCCCATACATCAGTGTCCCCAGAGAGCCCCCCCCTTACATTGGTGTCCCCCAGAGGGCCTCCCTCTAAATAAGTGTCCTCAGATGGCTCCCCATCTTACCTTTAGCTGGTGGGTGTAGGGATGTGCACCGTTGGCAGGCGGCCTCTTCTCGTGTCCCCCATGACGGTGGAGAGCGGACCTCTCCTTGTGCCCCCCGCGGCGGTGGAGAGCAGACCTCTCCTTGTTTCTCCCTCAGCGGTGGAGAGCGGAACTCTCCTGCACCTGTCCCCTGTAATGGCGCTACCGAAGAAGAAGCCGGAAGTCGGAAACCGGAAGTCGGCTTCAAAATGAGGCTTGGAGCGCAGGTGCACAGCAAATCGATCCCCGGGGCCTGGGGATCACATTGCGCTTTGTTACTGCACACTAATTTATGCTCGCATTTGGCGAGCGGGCGAGTGCATTTTTCAAGCCCTGATATAGAGAGAGATATATA
This sequence comes from Rana muscosa, assembly GCA_029206835.1. Taxonomy (NCBI): domain Eukaryota; kingdom Metazoa; phylum Chordata; class Amphibia; order Anura; family Ranidae; genus Rana; species Rana muscosa. Next base: position 1,299,551,965 of record CM055116.1, on the reverse strand, counting down.
GAGAGAGATATATAGAGAGAGATATCCAATCCCCAAAAAAAACTGCTAAAGCCAGAAAGAATTGATCTCTCTTGTCCGAACCTTGCTGGTGGTATATTTAGCTTGGAAGGCTGAATGAAGACCCTCAAGCAATCCTGGCATAACTTCCCCAAAATGCTGCCACCCCTCTAGTCAAGCAGGCTTGCAATTGTTGCAGAAAAGCATATGTAGCGGGTGCCACGTTGCAGTGTGTTAAAGACTATTGTTATCTTGAGAAATAGCCCCAGCTCCCTCCGGAGTCTCCTCGAGGTATTGCAGCAACTGTTCTTAGACCATATGGAACGGTGCATTGTGGAACTTGTGGTACAGTGAGAAAGGGACTCCATTGCCATGGGTATCAAATAGACTATGGTACCCACAGTGCAGCTGTACTCCCAAAGTGCATTGCATCGCCGAACAGCCTTCTGGGAGAGGTTACTGAAAGGAAGGGAGGAGCTACGCTCGCTCTCTCTGGACTTCGCCTTCTCTCGAGTAGGAAGCCTGTGTTGAGGCCTGCTGCGGAAGCATCTAGGCCTGAAGCCTGTGCCTACAGCTATTGAGTGGGATCACTCAGCTTAAGGAGGGATCCTTTCCCGTGTGTCCAGCTCTCGCTTCCCAGAGACCGGAGTCGTCCATCTACCGACATCCAGTGCGGCTGTGTGAGGAACCGGAGACTGCAAGTTGCGGAGAGACAGCGGATCGAGATACCGACAGCGAAGCGTTCTGGAGGGACGAGGCCTACTTTGGTGAGGGGGGCACCTGCCCGGATCTCATTAACTGTTGTGTAGGCCCGTGACTTTTTGAAGACCCGCCATTACTAGAGTAATGCGCCACACGCCAGGACATAGTGCATCTCGCGGTGGCCTCGTGGTTTAAAGTTTGGCGTTTGCACCTCCAGTGAGTTTCACATTCAAAAACATTGTGGATGTTCAGTTTTACCTTCTTTTAAAAACCTTGTGGATTACAAATGTTATGTGCACCAAGGATTGCTAGCGAAGATTCCTACACTGAACCTGTCAGGCCTGACTAGAACCGATAGTGACGGGACACGTGTCCCATATTGCCCATTAGGGGGAGCTCGCGGGCGTAGGTCTCACTCATATAGAAAGTGCGCATATGAATTGTGTTTTCTATTGTTTGCTTTACCATTGACTCCACAGGGCTCTGCACGACTTAAAGTGGAGGTCCACCCTAAAATTAACTTTACATGAAAACCTGTCTTTTAATTGAAAAAAAAAAATTTTTTTTGACAATTCTATCTCACTGTTGCTAGGCAGAATACGTTTTCTGCCTAGTTCCTAGTCCGTGGTGAGAGAACTTCCTGTCCTAACACCCATTGCCTCCTGGGAAATGATTACACTAATTTCCTCAGGAATATCTAGGCCTTACAGGAAATGATGCGATTTAAGGTTGTATCTCTGCGCCATCTTTGTAAAGGGATGAACGCCCTTTGTTATGGCATAACACGAGTTTTTGTGTTTTGTTACACAAGGTTTTGTTACAACGGAGCGGGACGTTCTTCCGTCGCCGCCCGTTGTCTCGGCTACGGAAATAAACAATCAGCGCTACGAGCGCCGTTCAAATGCTGGTTACCCAGCATGCACCGCTGGATGAATTCCAGGAAGGATAAGGAACTGGGCTTCACAATGCCCACACTAAGCATGGATACGGCCAGATGAAGAGATGTAAAAAACAAGGTTAGTGAAAAAGAATGTTAACTAAATGGCTGGGGAGCGATTACGATTGTAGGGGGAATATGTTAGGTAGCAATTTTAAACAGTGAAAAAAAAATTAAAAAAATTTGACCGGACCACCGCTTTAACTGTATCTCTGTTTAACTTTATTATCTTTTACCACTGAGTAAACTTTGACTCTGGTAGTGGAATACTGTGTGGAGTTCTCTATTATCCTGCATGGACAAGCAATTATTACAAGGTAACAACTCTATGTACTACTTTATTGTTGTGTAACCTTATTGTGCTCCCCAAACACCAGAGGGTTCCACAATATCTGTGCAGACCAGTTGTGGCAAGGGAGGGTTCGAGCCAATGCCGCGTACACACGACCATTTTTCTCATCGGGAAAAATTCCATTTTTTCTCTTTGACGAGAAAAACGACCGTGTGTGGGGCTTTTTGACGTTTTTCTCGACGGGAAAAATTAGAACATGCTCTAATTTTTCTCGTCGTGATTCACGGCATTTTTTTCCGTAGCAGTTTTTCCATAGGGAAACACTGCCGGGGAGCCCACACACGGCCGTTTTTCTCGAAAAAAATGACGGTAAAAACGGCCGTGTGTAGGAGAACAAGCCGTTCCTTGTTTTTCCCGTCTATTTTCTCGACTGTGTTTTCACCCTCGAGAAAATCGATCGTGTGTACACGGCATAAGGGTCGATAGCCAGAGTACAGACCCAAAACAAAACCAGCAGCTCCCCTAATCTGGAGGTTGTGCTACACATACTTCCTGCATGCCAATCTAATCACCCCGGTAACCACACCTCCCAACCTTGAGATGGGAATGAGGGACACCCATCAGCAAAAGCATGCAGGCACAGGACACACCCCCTTAAAAGGAAAATTCTACAAAAAAACAAAAGACAAGGATTGGTTAAACCCACAAGTGCCCTTTTTTTTTTTACATACTCCACTACTATTCCTTTATATTGCCTTTTAGAAATTAAGTGAAAGGTTTAGCACTGGAAAACACTTTTTGATAAATAAATAGTACATTTTATATTTGTAGCGGGGTCCTAAATTTAGGGGAAGAGTTTGAGTGGTAGTTTTGCTCAAACACCCCAATTGGCAGAATTCTATCAACCATTTATGTCCGCAGGGAGAGTATCGGTGTACAGTTCCCTGTGGCCTGCAGGTGGCGCTGCCATGGCAGGTCAGGGTTGAACCGCTGATACAGTGCTGTGCCTTGTGTGTCCCCTCTCAGCAGCCATACGGTGGGTGTGGCAGGCCTGCTATGCATGTTGGGAGAGGATATAAAAGGGGCAGATGCTGCCTGTTCAGGGTTCTGTCATGGTAAGGGATCTTACCCCAGGGAGTGTGTTCCTGTCCGCCCTGGGCACCTTCGGCCCAGGGGCGGAGGTCGGTGAATCAGTCCCAGGTGCCTTTAGCCCTGGGACTGCAGCAAAGGCCTTGGGCCCAGCACCTTCGGCTGGGGCCCATCAAGGATCGAGGAATCCCAGGGTGCCGCCTTGCAAGGGGACCCGCATCTTAGATGAGGAGGCCGGGGGAGGAACTGTTCCGAGGGACCGGTGAGAAGTCACGGTGAGGGAAGGGGCCCAGTAACTCTCTGGAGGGATGTCTTCTCCTTACAAAGAGGTCAAGCTTTGAAACACCAAGTTCACCAAGTCTGTGGCCGAGACCAAGTTCACCAAGTCTGTGGCAGAGACTGTGGGTTAAGTTAGAGTACCATTTGGCTGCTAGTCCCTACCTGGGGAGACTATCCATCTGGGCTGAGTCTGTTTGAGAAGCTAAACAGTGAAGTGATTACGTTTGTGCCTGGACCTCTCCCACACCTTATGCTGTCCTGTCTTCTTGCTCCAACCTTTACTTATCAGAGACTGTTATTTACGAGCAATAAACTCTATGTTGGAGTTATAGCTGGTGTGGTACATTCAAGTCCCTGGGTTGGAAACAAGGACTTATCTCTGTCAATTGTAGAGGTAAGAGCCATTCTCTGGAGGATTCTGGCTTTCTGGCTATGGAGACCCACCAACAACACCGCTCAACCTCTTCACACAGGAGGGTACGGGCTTGTGGCGTGGTGTGTCCTCTTTTCCTGTGAGGAGCCAAAGGCAGGTGAAGGGGGTGAGTATCGCTACACGTGGGGGCTCGTCCGGGATTTCTACGACTGGAAAGGAGAAGGAACCCCCCCCCCGCAGAGTTTGGACTTTATTTCCCCTGTGAAGTTCCGTGGAGGTCGGCCATCTTTGAAGGAAAAGTGACTGCGCCACGAGGAGAGCCCAGGCTGCGTAGTTCGTGGGCGTGTCCAAAGTAAGAAAGCCCACGAACGTTGCAGAGGATGGGAGGAGCCTTGCCATGTGATGAGTTGCACGTGGTGACTTTGGTGCAAAAAGGACAGTGCGCAATGGATCGGCAAGCGGGTAACATGGCGTCAAATGCCTCATGGATTCTGGCTACTTCAACCATGAATATGACCTCGTTTGCTGCTTCTGTGACCGACACGGGGATCCGACTGAAGCCTCGGGGTCGCTTCGCTCTCTATGTCTGCAGAGAGGTGGAGGCCCTTGGAGTGGTTTGTCCCGGATGCCAGGGACTGGTGGTGCATCTTAGGCCTTTTGGAAGATGCGAACAGTGCAAAGAATTCCTGTTTGAGGTAGAACAGCCTACTGAAAAACCTTGGGCCTTCCGTTTGAACTGCCACCACTTTAGAAGAAGGAACCAGAGCTTCCGCAGTCACCCCTACACACACTGTTGGGACTTCGGAGGAAGTCGCAGTTGAGAGTTTCCCAGTGATTGAGGAACTGGAGACAGAGAAACCGGAGGATGTTGCCTCGGTTGTTACTGAGTCCTCGCTCCCACCGCCCAAGAGGAAGGTCGGCTATGTTAAAGCTTCCTACGGCCGGATGTATCCACAGGAAAGAGTTCCGGACATCCTTCATTAGCTATAACCCGAGGTAAGCCGGGGAAAGGGATCTTGGCTAAGGTCCGAAGTGTCGGGGATGTTTGGGTCAGGGACCCCAGAGAACTTGAACTTGTCAGAGACGGTGATTCCTCGTCCACTAAAAGTTACCTGCTGGCGGAGGAGTGTGATACCCCCGACCTGGAGGAAGTCTCCGATCCAGGGGATGATGCGATCATACAGTGGGTACGGAAAGTATTCAGACCCCCTTAAATTTTTCACTCTTTGTTATATTGCAGCCATTTGCTAAAATCATTTAAGTTCATTTGTTTTCCTCATTAATGTACACACAGCCCCCCATAATGTACACACAGCCCCCCATAATGTACACACAGCACCCCATAGTGTACACACAGCCCCCCATAATGTACACACAGCACACCATAATGTACACACAGCACTCCATAATGTACACACAGCACCCCATATTGTACACACAGCCCCCCATAATGTACACACAGCACCCCATATTGTACACACAGCCCCCCATAATGTACACACAGCACCCCATATTGTACACACAGCCCCCCATAATGTACACACAGCACCCCATAGTGTACACACAGCCCCCATAATGTACACACAGCACCCCATAATGTACACACAGCCCCCCATAATGTACACACAGCACCCCATAGTGTACACACAGCCCCCCATAATGTACACACAGCACCCCATAATGTATACACAGCACACCATAATGTACACACAGCACCCCATATTGTACACACAGCACCCCATAATGTACACACAGCACCCCATATTGTACACACAGCACCCCATAATGTACACACAGCACCCCATATTGTACACACAGCCCCCCATAATGTACACACAGCACCCCATAATGTACACACAGCCCCCATAATGTACACACAGCCCCCCATAATGTACACACAGCACCCCATAATGTACACACAGCCCCCCATAATGTACACACAGCACCCCATAATGTACACACAGCCCCCCCCCATAATGTACACATAGCACCCCATAATGTACACACAGCACCCTATAATGTACACAAAGCACCCCATAATGTACACACAGCACCCCATAGTGTACACACAGCCCCCCATAATGTACACACAGCACCCCATAATGTACACACAGCCCCCCATAATGTACACACAGCACCTCATAATGTACACACAGCACCCCATAATGTACACACAGCCCCCCCATAATGTACACACAGCACCCCATAATGTACACACAGCACCCCATATTGTACACACAGCACCCCATATTGTACACACAGCCCCCCATAATGTACACACAGCCCCCCCATAATGTACACACAGCACTCCATAATGTACACACAGCCCCCCATAATGTACACACAGCCCCCCATAATGAACACACAGCACCCCATAATGTACACACAGCACCCCATATTGTACACACAGCACCCCATAATGTACACACAGCACCCCATATTGTACACACAGCACCCCATATTGTACACACAGCACCCCATAATGTACACACAGCCCCCCATAATGTACACACAGCCCCCCATAATGAACACACAGCACCCCATAATGTACACACAGCACCCCATAATGTACACACAGCTCCCCATACTGACAGAAAAACACAGAATTGTTGGCATTTTTGCAGATTTATTAAAAAAGAAAAAGTGAAATGTAGCGGGGTATTCCCCTTTAATACAGAGAGACTACATCTCCCAGTACATCTTGCAGCACCCAGGGTGCATTGCTCCGGAACAGAGACTGCTGGGGCAGACTTTATAAAGAGGAGGCGGAGTTTGTTCTGTCTCTTTGGACACCCCCTCTCCTAGCAAGAGGGTCCCTGTGCTGAACTGCTGTGTGCACAAGGCCTGAAGCCTGGGCCTTGTGCTCTTTTCCAAAGAGCCCCTCTGCCAGCCTAGCAGAGCCTTAGAGACATCTTCTCATCCTTGCTGCAGTACACCAGAAGGGCCGAAGGCCTGGATGTCGGTGGATTCCTGTTCCTATACGAATCGGCAGAGGAAACGGACTTGGACTTGTCCGGGTGGTGAGAGAGCACTTGCTCATAGACAGATACTTTATCTTTACTATTCGTTTGGATTATAAAGTTTGTTCAGCAAGTGCACCACCGAAAGATTGCATGCGAAGATTGTTTCCTTGAACTTCCATTTAGATCAGTCAGGCCTGACTGTGTAGGTAGATACTATTGAGAGTTAGTCTACCCACGAGGGGAAGTGATTGAAAAGGGGCAGCGCTAGATCCGCATTGCATTATTTGAGTTATCCGATTGTTTGTTCATTTAAATACTGTTTATTCTCAAAATCTGCACTTTGTTATATTGTTGTTTATTACTTGCCCATTAGCCTCAGTAAAATATCTGGGTCAAGTACATTGGTGTCAGTTTCACTTACTTTAATAGAAGTTTTAAAGTATATGACTGTGTGTGTTGCCATAAGACTGCGTCACCTAGAGTTGCGGTCACGCGGTCCTATCCCTTCATTTCTAGCTGTGCCACGGGAGGATAGAGCCGATTGCCAGGGGTTGACAGCGGTGCACTACAGGGCCCAAATTAATACCAGCAGCCCTCCTAACTGGGGGTATCGCTATAGAAATATCACATGCTCCTAAGTATTCAGACCCTTTGCTGTGACACTCATATATATAACTCAGGTGCTGTCCATTTCTTCTGATCCTCCTTGAGATGGTTCTACACCTTCATGTGAGTCCAGCTGTGTTTGATTCTACTGATTGGACTTGATTAGGAAAGCCACACACCTGTCTATAGAAGACCTTACAGCTCACAGTGCATGTCAGAGCAAATGAGAATCATGAGGTCAAAGGATCTGCCTGAAGAGCTCAGAGACAGAATTGTGGCAAGGCACAGATCTGGCCAAGGTTGCTGCACTTAAGGTTCCTAAGAGCCCAGTGGCCTCCATAATCCTTAAATGGAAGACATTTGGGACGACCAGAACTCTTCCTAGAGCTGGCCGTCCAGCCAATCTGAGCTATCGGGGGAGGAGAGCCTTGGTGAGAGAGGTAAAGAAGAACCCAAAAGATCACTGTGGCTGAGCTCCAGAGATGCAGTCGGGGGATGGGAGAAAGTTGTAGAAAGTCACCCATCACTGCAGCCCTCCACCAGTCGGGGCTTTATGGCAGAGTGGCCAGACGGAAGCCTCTCCTCCATGCAAGACACATGAAAGCCGCATGGAGTTTGCTAAAAAACACCTGAAGGACTCCAAGATGGTGAGAAATAAGATTCTCTGGTCTGATGAGACCAAGATAGAACTTTTTGGCCTTAATTCTAAGCGGTATGTGTGGATAAAACCAGGCACTGCTCATCACCTGTCCAGTACAGTCCCAACAGTGAAGCATGGTGGTGGCAGCATCATGCTGTGGGGGTGTTTTTCAGCTGCAGGTACAAGACGACTGGTTACAATCGAGGGAAAGATGAATGCGGCCAAGTACAGGGATATCCTGGAGGAAAACCTTCTCCAGAGTGCTCAGGACCTCAGACTGGGCCGAAGGTTTACCTCCCAACAAGACAATGACCCTAAGCACACAGCTAAAATAACGAGGGGAGGGGCTTCACAACAACTCCGTGACTGTTCCTGATTGGCCCGGCCAGAGCCCCGACTTACACCCAATTGAGCCTCTCTGGAGAGACCTAAAAATGGCCGTCCACCAACGTTTACCATCCAACCTGACAGAACTGGAGAGGATCTGCAAGGAGGAATGGCAGAGGATCCCCAAATCCAGGTGTGAAAAACTTGTTGCCTCTTTCCCAAAAGACTCATCAAAAGGGTGCAAATACTAAATCCTGAGCAAAGGGTCTGAATACTTAGGAGCATGTGAGATTTCACTTTTTATTTTTTAATAAATCTGCAAAAATTTCACCAATTCTGTGTTTTTCTGTCACTATGGGGTGCTGTGTGTACATTATGGGGTGCTGTGTGTACATTATGGGGGGCTGTGTGTACAATATGGGGTGCTGTGTGTACATTATGGGGTGCTGTGTGTACATTATGGGGGGCTGTGTGTACATTATGGGGTGCTGTGTGTACATTATGGGGGCTGTGTGTACAATATGGGGTGCTGTGTGTACAATATGGGGTGCTGTGTGTACATTATGGGGTGCTGTGTGTACATTATGGGGGGCTGTGTGTACACTATGGGGTGCTGTGTGTACATTATGGGGTGCTGTGTGTACATTATGGGGTGCTGTGTGTACATTATGGGGGGCTGTGTGTACATTATGGGGTGCTGTGTGTACAATATGGGGGGCTGTGTGTACATTATGGGGTGCAGTGTGTACATTATGGGGTGCTGTGTGTACATTATGGGGTGCTGTGTGTACATTATGAGGAGCTGTGTGTACATTATGAGGTGCTGTGTGTACATTATGGGGGGCTGTGTGTACATTATGGGGTGCTGTGTGTACATTATGAAGTGCTGTGTGTACATTATGGGGTGCTGTGTGCACATTATGGGGTGCTGTGTGCACATTATGGGGTGCTGTGTGTACATTATGAGGTGCTGTGTGTACATTATGGGGTGCTGTGTGTACATTATGAGGTGCTGTGTGTACATTATGGGGTGCTGTGTGTACATTATGAAGTGCTGTGTGTACATTATGGGGTGCTGTGTGTACATTATGAGGTGCTGTGTGTACATTATGGGGTGCTGTGTGTACATTATGAGGTGCTGTGTGTACATTATGGGGGGCTGTGTGTACATTATGGGGGGCTGTGTGTACATTATGGGGTGCAGTGTGTACATTATGGGGTGCTGTGTGTACATTATGGGGGGCTGTATGTACATTATGGGGTGCTGTGTGTACATTATGGGGGGCTGTGTGTACATTATGGGGTGCAGTGTGTACATTATGGGGTGCTGTGTGTACATTATGAAGTGCTGTGTGTACATTATGGGGAGCTGTGTGTACATTATGAGGTGCCGTGTGTACTTTATGGGGGGCTGTGTGTACATTATGGGGGGCTGTGTGTACATTATGGGGGCTGTGTGTATATTATGGGGTGCTGTGTGTACATTATGGGGGGCTGTGTGTACATTATGGGGGGCTGTGTGTACATTATGGGGTGCTGTGTGTACATTATGGGGAGCTGTGTGTACATTATGGGGAGCTGTGTGTACATTATGGGGTGCTGTGTGTACAGTATGGGGTGCTGTGTGTACATTATGGGGGGCTGTGTGTACATTATGGGGTGATGTGTGTACATTATGGGGTGCTGTGTGTACATTATGGGGTGCTGTGTGTACATTATGAGGTGCTGTGTGTACATTATGGGGTGCTGTGTGTACATTATGGGGGGCTGTGTGTACATTATGGGGTGCTGTGTGTACATTATGGGGAGCTGTGTGTACATTATGGGGTGCTGTGTGTACATTATGGGGGGCTGTGTGTACATTATGGGGGCTGTGTGTACATTATGGGGAGCTGTGTGTACATTATGGGGAGCTGTGTGTACATTATGGGGTGCTGTGTGTACAGTATGGGGTGCTGTGTGTACATTATGGGGAGCTGTGTGTACATTATGGGGAGCTGTGTGTACATTATGGGGGGCTGTGTGTACATTATGGGGGGCTGTGTGTACATTATGGGGTGCTGTGTGTACATTATGAGGTGCTGTGTGTACATTATGGGGGGCTGTGTGTACATTATGGGGGGCTGTGTGTACATTAATGAGAAAAAAAAATGAACTTAAATGATTTTGACAAATGGCTGCAATATAGCAAAGAGTGAGAAATGTAAGGGGGTCTGAATACTTTCTGTACCCACTGTAGATGAACTGTTTGAGCAGAAGGGTTGGGATAAGATGCCCCTGTCCTCGTCCCGTAGAAAAAGGGACCCACCCATGGTCACTGGGGATGATACACCCCGGGAGGAGGCCCAGGAGCCTGAGGAGGAATCTGTCCCGTTGTCTGCCCTTCCACCACTTGAGATACCTGCACCTGTTGCCGGGATGGGACGAGTGTCATTGCGGACCCCTATGTCTGGTCCGGAGGCAGTGAAAGTGCCTCGACACCCGGATGCCATAGTCTTACCAGGTATGGGAGATCGTCCAACCATGCCTCCGTTGTCTAGGATGCAGCGGTTACTCAACCAGAGAGTAGCAAACGAATATGGGTGGGAATACCTGTACTTGCCTAAAGATTTGCCTTTTGAGGTGGAGGCCTATAGGGATCGGTGGTATGGGGACTTTCTATGGACTTACTTAAAGGTACCCCAGGCCCGTAGGTACTTTGCCTGTTCTGCCGCAATCACCAAGCGGTACAAGGAATGTAAGGAGTCATGGATGCTTGGCAGGCATATCCACGCAGATAAAGTGGTTATTTGCCGGAAGGAGAAAGACAATGTTGAAAACTTTATTGACACTTTTGACAAGAACTGGAAACCACTAGTGTTGCCTCATCCACGGTACTATCTTTGAGAGACTGGACTCTATGTTTTGTCCTTTGCTTTCTTCCGGAGTGTACTCTCCTGGAGCCCAAGAACTTTTGCCCTTGCATGGGGTATTCTACTTTGCTGGAAGAGCAGGAGCTGTTGTTTTTTTTCCTCCTCTCACAGCGCCACAAAGACAGTGACTTTGGGGTAGAAATAGTTCAGGGCCACAGTCAGGTTCAAGAAGAAGAGGATTCGTCTTCAAGAAAAATTTTCTTTTTTCCTGGGACAAGTGTCTTGACGGTGGCACATCCACTAGGTGGCAGTGTTGTGTAACTCTTCCATTATGCTTTAAATGTGTTTTACTTGTTAGAAGGAAAGGATTTTTCCTCCGGGGAGAATCTTTTTCCTTCTACTGTACATAAGTTAGGATGTCAGATTGTTGGTTGTGTATGTTTCTTTCTTCCTCTGCAGGTGGACACCAAGCAAATCACTGAGTATGGGGTGGATTTAGCTATTGCAGCAGGGGAGGGAAATGTAAATGATAAAAATGTGTTTGCTTTTAAATATGTGACATTTGAGAATGGGATGTACACATTGGTTTTCTACTACTCTTTCTTCATCTCTTCAATTTAACTCCCTTTCCCCATGTTCAGGTTCCGGCACAAACAAACATTTTTTTTCAAATTCGTTTTTTTGTAGTTAGTTTCTGGAATAGGTCTATGTTGACTCAGGCTTGAGAGGCATAGGTTTGCTCCAGACACTGGGGACAGTGTCTAATTTAGTGGGGGAGTGTGTAGTGGGGTCCTAAATTTAGGGGAAGAGTTTGAGTGGTAGTTATGCTCAAACACCCCAATTGTCAGGATTCTTTCAACCATTTTTGTCCGCAGGAAGAGTATCAGTGTACAGTTCCCTGTGGCCTGCAGGTGGCGCTGCCATGGCAGGCCAGGATTGAACCGCTGATACAGTGCTGTGCCTTGTGTGTCCCCTCTCAGCAGCCATACGGTGGGTGTGGCAGGACTGCTCTGCATGCTGGGAGAGGATATAAAAGGGGCAGACTCTGCCTGATCGGGGGTCCTACTCCCAGGGAGTGTGTGTTCCTGTCCGCCCTGGGCACCTTCGGCCCAGGGGCGGAGGTCGGTGAATCAGTCCCAGGCACCTTTAGTCCTGGGGCTGCAGCAAAGGCCTTGGGCCCAGCACCTTCGGCTGGGGCCTGTCAAGGATCCAGGAATCTCAGGGTGCCGCCTTGCGAGGGGACCCGCATCTTAGATTAGGAGGCCGGGGGAGGAGCCGTTCCGAGGGACCGGTGAGAAGTCACGGTGAAGGAAGGGTCCCGGTAACTCTCTGGAGGGATGTCATCTCCTTACAAAAAGGTCCAGCTTTGAAAGGAACCAAGTTCACTAGGTCTGTGGCAGAGACTGGGGGTTAAGTTAGAGTACCATTTGGCTGCTAGTCTCTATCCAGGGAGACTATCCATCTGGGCTGAGTCTGTTTGAGAAGCCAAGCAGTGAAGTGATTATGTTTGTGCCGGGACCTCCCCCACGCCTTATGCTTTCCTGTTCTTGCTCCAACCTTTACTTATCAGAGACTGTTATTTACGAGCAATAAACTCTACGTTGGAGTTGCAGCTGGTGTGGACATTCAAGTCACTGGGGGAAACAAGGACTTATCTCTGTCAATTGTAGAGGTGAGAATCAGTCTCTGGAGGATTCTGGCTTTCTGGCTGTGGAGACCCACCAACAACACCACTCAACCTCTTCACACAGGAGGGTACGGGCTTGTGGCGTGGTGTGCCCTCTTTTCCTGCGAGGAGCCAAAGGTGGGTGAAGGGGGTGAGATTGCTACATATACATCTATACAGATCAGACCAACATGAGGGACAAATGAGGAAGAATTAGGAACAGAGGGACATTGCTCCAAATCAGGGACAGTCCTTCGGAATCAGGGACAGTTGGAAGCTATGCTGGTAACCCAAGAGTGGATGACTCTTGAGGGCCTCATGGCTAAATGAAAAGATTGAACACTTTCCTCTTTTGACCAAGGTCACTATTAATAACTCCACCATGTGTAAGAAAACTGGAGTCTTCCTGCTGGGCTCCCAGTGACTCTCGTGTGAAACGCGTAGGGACTACTTCCAAGTTTTTCTGGAAACTGGATACCTCAGGAAAAAAGACACCACAGTTTACAATTGACCAATAGGAAAGTGGTTGTTGGGGGCAGGGTGTTCAAAACTGCTGTATAAGAGTGTGTGTGTGCATCCAATAAAGGGAGATTCCTGTTTGAACTTACATACAGCCTGCCTGGTGTTTGTTCTGAACTATCACAAATGGATTAGATTGGCACATAGCTGTAGTTTGGATCCTGGAGCATCGGATGACCGAACCATCAGACGTTGCGATCTGCAATATGATCCAATAGTAGCTGGGCAGTGTCGGGAGAGTGGAACCGAGCGAGCAAGGGGCTCGTTACACGGGGTAACCTGTAAAGGCTTGTAAAAATGTATGTAGTTTGTCGCCAATGCGCGTTTGTGCGAAATTTTAAAGCTTGTCGTGTTTGGTATCTATGTACTCGGCCTAAGATCATCTTTTTTATTTCATCAAACATTTGGGCAATATAGTGTGTTTTAGTGCATTAAAATTTAAAAAAGTGTATTTTTTCCCCAAAAAATGCGTTTGAAAAATCGCTGCGCAAATACTGTGTAGAAAAAAAAATGCAACACCCACCATTTTAATCTGTAGGGCCTTTGCTTTAAAAATATATATAATGTTTGGGGGTTCAACGTAATTTTCTTGCAAAAAAAAATGTTTTTATGTAAACAAAAAGCGTCAGAAAGGGCTTTGTCTTCAAGTGGTTAGAAGAGTGGATGTAAGCTTCCTAATGTTGTGTATAAAATGCCAGAACAGTTCAAAACCCCCCCAAATGACCCCATTTTGGAAAGTAGACACCCCAAGCTATTTGCTGAGAGGTATGGTGAGTATTTTGCAGATCTCGCTTTTTGTCACAAAGTTTTGAAAATTGAAAACAAAAAAGGAAAATTATTTTCTTTCTTCATTTTCAAAAACAAATGAGAGCTGTAAAATACTCGCCATTCCTCTCAGCAAATAGCTTGGGGTGTCTACTTTCCAAAATGGGGTCATTTGGGGGGGTTTTGTGCTATTTTGGCATTTTATGGCCTTCAAAACTGTGATAGGTAGTGAGGAGTGAAATCAAAAATTTGTGCCTAGAAATCCTGAAGGCGATGATTGGTTTTCGGGGTCCCGTACGCGGCTAGGCTCCTAAAAAGTCCCACACATGTGGTATCCCCGTACTCAGGAGAAGCAGCAAAATGTATTTTGGGGTGCAATTCCACATATAACCATGGCATGTGTGAGCAATATATCATTTAGTGACAACTTTTTGTAAAAAAAAAAATGTAATTTTCTTTTTGTCATTATTCAATCACTTGGGACAAAAAAATAATATTCAATGGGCTCAACATGCCTCTCAGCAATTTCCTTGGGGTGTCTACTTTCCAAAATGGGGTCATTTGGGGGGGTTTTGTACTGCCCTGCCATTTTAGCACCTCAAGAAATGAGTCATAAATTAAAAGCTGTGTAAATTCCAGAAAATGTACCCTAGTTTGTAGACGCTATAACTTTTGCGCAAACCAATAAATATACGCTTATTGACATTTTTTTTACTAAAGACATGTGGCTGAATACATTTTGGCCTAAATGTATGACTAAAATTGAGTTTATTCGATTTTTCTTATAACAAAAAGTAGAAAATATCATTTTTTTTCAAAATTTTCGGTCTTATTACGTTACTATCGCAAAAAATAAAAATTGCAGAGGCAATCAAATACCATTAAAAGAAAGCTCTATTTGTGGGAAGAAAAGGACGCAAATTTCGTTTGGGTACAACGTTGCATGACCGCGCAATTTTCAGTTAAAGCAGCGCAGTGCCAAATTCTGAAAACACCTCTGGTCCTTTAGCTACCAAATGGTCCGGGGCTTAAGTGGTTAAAGAAGGCAACTAGAAAAACGCCTTCATGTGCCCCTGGCCCGAGGAACCACCACTGCCAACAAGATCTTCAGAAAGATTCCTGGGGCTGTGCCTATTCTGTAAAAGGCAGACACCTGAACTGGAAGTGACATCTCGCCACCACAAATCTCACACGCCTCTGGTGCTCGGCATTGATTGGTACATGGAAGTATGAGTTCGCCGGTCGATTGATACCAACTGGTCCTCCTGCTGAGCTGTCCTGGCGACTGTCTGCATGGACTCCATCATAAACACATTGGATTCCTTCAAACAGAAACAGGCCAGAAGGCTCCTGCCTTAAAGAGGAAGTAAACCCTCATTCATTATTATTTTTTTAAATGAACCCTGTAAGAGAATGTCATAATGAGCTAGTATAGTATGCATAGCATACTAGCTCATTATGATCGACTTACCTGAGATGGAATCCACCGAAGTTCTCCTCCGTGCCTTCCCCGCCGTCGCCATGTCTCCGACAATCTTCTTCCTGTTATCGCTGCTCCGGAGCTGTGATTGGCCCGGAGTGGCGATGACGTCATGCGCATGCGCGCTCGGGCCGGCAAGATCCATTCAGAAAACCGGCAACGATGCCGGCCTGCTAGTGCGCATGCGCGTGACGTCATCGGTGCTGTGCTTTACAGAAAATATCTCCTTAACGGTGTAGGTCTCGGAGATATTTCTTGCACCTACAGGTAAGTCTTGATCTAGGGTCACCTGTAGGTACAAGTTGTGTGGTTGGGTTTATAAGCACTTTAAGTCCTAGAAGAACTGGGAGAAAGGCCCACAGATGATTCTCTGGCACGATGGCCTCCCTTGTAGCAGTATGAAAGTCTTGCACACATTTTCTCTTCTGAGATCTTTGGAATTCTCCATTGTTCTCCCAGCTGTCCTCTGGACCCTCCAATAGGAGGCTGCGACCATCAATTCCACTCAGGGCCCCTGTGGTCCCAACTGGAGGACACTGGTTGGACGCACCTTCAAAAGACTTTCCAGCCACTTGCTCTGGACCTGATTTCATGTCAAAAGCAACTTTCAGACCCTCCACTGTGATCTGTTAAATCTGCAGCCTGTCCTGTAAGGTTTGGCCTCTGAAGTTCCGTGGGCTTGAGGGAAGGATGGCGGCTTCTTATTGGTCTGTGGCCACCGCCCAGACATACCCTCCTGTCCTGTAAGGTTTGGCCTCTGAAGTTCCGTGGGCTTGAGGGAACGATGGCGGCTTCTTATTGGTCTGTGGCCACCGCCCAGACATACCCTCCTGTCCTGTAAGGTTTGGCCTCTGAAGTTCCGTGGGCTTGAGGGAAGGATGGGGGCTTCTTATTGGTCTGTGGCCACCGCCCAGACATACCCTCCTGTCCTGTAAGGTTTGGCCTCTGAAGTTCCGTGGGCTTGAGGAAAGGATGGCGGCTTCTTATTGGTCTGTGGCCACCGCCCAGACATACCCGCCTGTCCTATAAGGTTTGGCCTCTGAAGTTCAGTGGGCTTGAGGGAAGGATGGTGGCTTCTTATTGGTCTGTGGCCACCGCCCAGACATACCCTCCTGTCCTATAAGGTTTGGCCTCTGAAGTTCCGTGGGCTTGAGGGAAGGATGGCGGCTTCTTATTGGTCTGTGGCCACCGCCCAGACATACCCTCCTGTCCTGTAAGGTTTGGCCTCTGAAGTTCCGTGGGCTTGAGGGAAGGATGGCGGCTTCTTATTGGTCTGTGGCCACCGCCAAGACATACCCTCCTGTCCTATAAGGTTTGGCCTCTGAAGTTCCGTGGGCTTGAGGGAAGGATGGCGGCTTCTTATTGGTCTGTGGCCACCGCCCAGACATACCCTCCTGTCCTGTAAGGTTTGGCCTCTGAAGTTCTGTGGGCTTGAGGGAACGATGGCGGCTTCTTATTGGTCTGTGGCCACCGCCCAGACATACCCTCCTGTCCTATAAGGTTTGGCCTCTGAAGTTCAGTGGGCTTGAGGGAAGGATGGCGGCTTCTTATTGGTCTGTGGCCACCGCCCAGACATACCCGCCTGTCCTATAAGGTTTTGCCTCTGAAGTTCCGTGGGCTTGAGGGAAGGATGGCGGCTTCTTATTGGTCTGTGGCCACCGCCCAGACATACCCTCCTGTCCTGTAAGGTTTGGCCTCTGAAGTTCCGTTGGCTTGAGGGAAGGATGGCGGCTTCTTATTGGTCTGTGGCCACCGCCCAGACATACCCTCCTGTCCTATAAGGTTTGGCCTCTTAAGTTCAGTGGGCTTGAGGGAAGGATGGCGGCTTCTTATTGGTCTGTGGCCACCGCCCAGACATACCCTCCTGTCCTATAAGGTTTGGCCTCTGAAGTTCCGTGAGCTTGAGGAAAGGATGGCGGCTTCTTATTGGTCTGTGGCCACCGCCCAGACATACCCTCCTGTCCTATGAGGTTTGGCCTCTGAAGTTCCGTGGGCTTGAGGGAAGGATGGGGGCTTCTTATTGGTCTGTGGCCACCGCCCAGACATACCCTCCTGTCCTATAAGGTTTGGCCTCTGAAGTTCCGTGAGCTTGAGGAAAGGATGGCGGCTTCTTATTGGTCTGTGGCCACCGCCCAGACATACCCTCCTGTCCTATAAGGTTTGGCCTCTGAAGTTCCGTGAGCTTGAGGAAAGGATGGCGGCTTCTTATTGGTCTGTGGCCACCGCCCAGACATACCCTCCTGTCCTATAAGGTTTGGCCTCTGAAGTTCCGTAGGCTTGAGGGAAGGATGGCGGCTTCTTATTGGTCTGTGGCCACCGCCCAGACATACCCTCCTGTCCTATAAGGTTTGGCCTCTGAAGTTCTGTGGGCTTGAGGGAACGATGGCGGCTTCTTATTGGTCTGTGGCCACCGCCCAGACATACCCTCCTGTCCTATAAGGTTTGGCCTCTGAAGTTCAGTGGGCTTGAGGGAAGGATGGCGGCTTCTTATTGGTCTGTGGCCACCGCCCAGACATACCCTCCTGTCCTATAAGGTTTGGCCTCTGAAGTTAAGTGGGCTTGAGGGAAGGATGGCGGCTTCTTATTGGTCTGTGGCCACCGCCCAGACATACCCTCCTGTTCTATAAGGTTTGGCCTCTGAAGTTCCGTGGGCTTGAGGGAAAGATGGCGGGTTCTTATTGGTCTGTGGCCACCGCCCAGACATACCCTCCTGTCCTATAAGGTTTGGCCTCTGAAGTTCCGTAGGCTTGAGGAAAGGATGGCGGCTTCTTATTGGTCTGTGGCCACCGCCCAGACATACCCTCCTGTCCTATAAGGTTTGGCCTCTGAAGTTCCGTAGGCTTGAGGAAAGGATGGCGGCTTCTTATTGGTCTGTGGCCACCGCCCAGACATACCCTCCTGTCCTATACGGTTTGGCCTCTGAAGTTCAGTGGGCTTGAGGGAAGGATGGCGGCTTCTTATTGGTCTGTGGCCACCGCCCAGACATACCCTCCTGTCCTATAAGGTTTGGCCTCTGAAGTTCCGTAGGCTTGAGGGAAGGATGGCGGCTTCTTATTGGTCTGTGGCCACCGCCCAGACATACCCTCCTGTCCTATAAGGTTTGGCCTCTGAAGTTCCGTAGGCTTGAGGGAAGGATGGCGGCTTCTTATTGGTCTGTGGCCACCGCCCAGACATACCCTCCTGTCCTATAAGGTTTGGCCTCTGAAGTTCCGTGGGCTTGAGGGAAGGATGGCGGCTTCTTATTGGTCTGTGGCCACCGCCCAGACATACCCTCCTGTCCTATAAGGTTTGGCCTCTGAAGTTCTGTGGGCTTGAGGGAAAGATGGCGGGTTCTTATTGGTCTGTGGCCACCGCCCAGACATACCCTCCTGTCCTATAAGGTTTGGCCTCTGAAGTTCTGTGGGCTTGAGGGAAAGATGGCGGCTTCTTATTGGTCTGTGGCCACCGCCCAGACATACCCTCCTGTCCTTTAAGGTTTGGCCTCTGAAGTTCCGTGGGCTTGAGGGAAGGATGGCGGCTTCTTATTGGTCTGTGGCCACCGCCCAGACATACCCTCCTGTCCTATAAGGTTTGGCCTCTGAAGTTCTGTGGGCTTGAGGGAAAGATGGCGGCTTCTTATTGGTCTGTGGCCACCGCCCAGACATACCCTCCTGTTCTATAAGGTTTGGCCTCTGAAGTTCCGTGGGCTTGAGGGAAAGATGGCGGGTTCTTATTGGTCTGTGGCCACCGCCCAGACATACCCTCCTGTCCTATAAGGTTTGGCCTCTGAATTTCCGTGGGCTTGAGGGAAGGATGGGGGCTTCTTATTGGTCTGTGGCCACCGCCCAGACATACCCTCCTGTCCTGTAAGGTTTGGCCTCTGAGAAGTTCCGTGGGCTTGAGGGAAGGATGGCGGCTTCTTATTGGTCTGTGGCCACCGCCCAGACATACCCTCCTGTCCTATAAGGTTTGGCCTCTGAAGTTCCGTGAGCTTGAGGAAAGGATGGCGGCTTCTTATTGGTCTGTGGCCACCGCCCAGACATACCCTCCTGTCCTTTAAGGTTTGGCCTCTGAAGTTCCGTGAGCTTGAGGAAAGGATGGCGGCTTCTTATTGGTCTGTGGCCACCGCCCAGACATACCCTCCTGTCCTATAAGGTTTGGCCTCTGAAGTTCAGTGGGCTTGAGGGAAAGATGGTGGCTTCTTATTGGTCTGTGGCCACCGCCCAGACTTTTCCTCCTGTCATTCGCTTTATTGTTGTTCAGTGTTTGGCCAAACAATACCTTCCCATTATAGTGTAGCGAACCCCCATTATTGGGGTTGTTATGCCTAAATTTAGGGGCTATCCTGAGCAAATAGTTAGGCTCAGGCTGTTGGAATTCTCTAAATTGGTCTCTGCTCTGCTGTGATGTTGTCTGGCAGTACAGTTCACTGTGACCTGTAGGTGGCGCTCTCGCCCAGGTCTCGGGTCGAACCACAGGTGGCATTACGGTGCTATTGGGTGTCCTCTCTCAGCAGCCGTGCAGTGGGTGTGGTCTACCCGCTGTGCATGCTGGGAGAGGGTACATAAGGGACAGACGCCATTATTCGGGGAGCAGTTTGCGCCCTTTGGCCCTCCAGGCCAGGGGTGCATGTGTGTGTTCAGTCCCGGGCACCTTTAGCCTGAGGCTGCATCGTTCCAGGTAGACCCAGCACCTTTATCTGAGGCCTACACCAGAGGAGGAGTCCCAGGGTGCCCGTAGGAGGGGGACCCACTCTGAGGGAGAGGAAACCAGGGGAGGACCTATCCAGGAGATCATTGGAGGAAGTCGCTGTCTCGGGAGAGGCCTGGTTACCTGACAGAGGGAAGGATTCCATTATCCTGGTAATGTGTCCCATTGGCTCCTAAGGACTCAAGTGTTACAAGTGCCGGGAAGTTCAGGACTTAGAGGTTCATATCCTCATCGTATCCTTAGGAAAAGAACTCAAAGTGAATGTTTGTGCTCCACACCGGCTGCTAGGACTGTGAGAGGGGACTATCTGGGTGAGCAAATCCCACTCAGGCTTGAGTGGCGACGAGTGGTGATTAAGTGCCGCATTCCTGAATCTGCCTCCCTGTTCAACTCTCTCTATCTCCAATCTTTCCTGTCAAGTTGTGAGCAAGAAAAATAAACTCTTTTATTGGGTTTAATACTCTCTGGACATTGGCCTTCTTCTGAGAGAGAGAAAAGACTCTTCCCTACACTCCGGGGACGAGAACCAATGGAAAGAGGGAACTCCCTACAGGACCCAAAACTATGAACACCGCCCACCCCCTACAAGATGGAGGATACTGGGCACGTGGCATGGTGTGTCACACTCTGCAGGTGGAGGTAAGAAGGAGAGAGGGATCTGTGGCTACAATAGGACATGTGGAAGGCTTGTGTAGAAGTTCAGCCTCCCCTCCAGTGGTATAAATATAATCCTTTCATAGCAGCGTCTGCGTGCGCCACCCGCTTGTGCCACGTCCACCACAAGGATCAACCAGAAGTCAGACGCCACATAAAAACTTTGCAAAATCTTCTAGTTTCCTGTGATGAATATAAAACAATGGAACTCTGATGGTGATTGGAAGGCAAAACCTGTCACTGTAGAGATTCTCTGCAAGTCTGATGGTCACAATGACTTTGTCCCAGATGTGTCCCAGATGTGTCCCAAACGTGTCCCAGACGTGTCCCAGATGTGTCCCAAACGTGTCCCAGACGTGTCCCAGACGTGTCCCAGACGTGTCCCAAAAGTGTCCCAGACGTATCCCAGACGTGTCCCAAACATGTCCCAAACGTGTCCCAGACGTGTCCCAAACGTATTCCAGACATATCCCAAACGTGTCCCAGACGTGTCCCAGTCGTGTCCCAGTCGTGTCCCAAACGTGTCCCAGACGTATTCCAGATGTATCCCAAACGTGTCCCAGACGTGTCCCAGATGTGTCCCAGACGTATCCCAAACGTGTCCCAGACGTGTCCCAAACGTGTCCCAGACGTGTCCCAGTCGTGTCCCAAACGTGTCCCAGACGTGTCCCAAACGCGTCCCAAATGTGTCCCAGACGTATCCCAGACGTGTCCCAGTCGTGTCCCAGTCGTGTCCCAGACGTGTCCCAGTCGTGTCCCAAACGTGTCCCAGACGTGTCCCAAACGTGTCCCAGACGTATCCCAGACGTGTCCCAGACGTGTCCCAGTCGTGTCCCAAACATGTCCCAGACATATCCCAAACGTGTCCCAGACGTGTCCCAAACGTGTCCCAGACGTGTCCCAAACGTGTCCCAGACGTATCCCAAACGTGTCCCAGACGTGTCCCAGACGTATCCCAAACGTGTCCCAGACGTATCCCAAACGTGTCCCAGTCGTGTCCCAGACGTGTCCCAAACGTGTCCCAAACGTGTCCCAGACGTATCCCAAACGTGTCCCAGACGTGTCCCAAACATGTCCCAGACGTATCCCAAACGTGTCCCAAACGTGTCCCAGACGTATCCCAAACGTGTCCCAGACGTGTCCCAAACGTGTCCCAGACGTATCCCTAACGTGTCCCAGACGTGTCCCAAACGTGTCCCAGACGTGTCCCAGATGTGTCCCAAACGTGTCCCAGATGTGTCCCAAACATGTCCCAAACGTGTCCCAGATGTGTCCCAGACGTGTCCCAGACAGAAACAATGTAACATTCTAGAATGCGCTGTACTGCTGGGAACTCAGTGATTGGAATCCAAGTCACACAACTGTTCATCTTCTCATCCACAGGATCTCTGAAGACACTTCCTGTCCCAATCACTAGAGGGCGACATTTACCTGGGAAGAGCAACACAGAGACACGTCAGCCAATCAGATGAGGATAAAGATCCTCCTTCATGAACGATCGATTTACATTCTTGTAGCGATACCCCCAGTTAAGAGAGCCGCTGGTTTTGTTTTGGGCCCTGTAGTGCACCGATGTCAACCCCCGGGCAATCGGCTCTACCCTCCCGTGGCACAGCTAGTAAGGGGAGATAGGACCACAACTCTAGGTGACGCAGTCCTATGGCAACACACACAGTCATATACTTTAAACTTCTATTAAAGTAAGTGAAACTGACACCAATGTACTTGACCCAGATATTTTACTGAGGCTAATGGGCAAGTAATAAACAACAGTATAACAAGTTGCAGATCCCTGCAATAAACAGTAATAAAGATAAACAGAGTAATCAGAATAATAAAGTATTGCTATGCAACTCTAGCGCTGCCCTTTTACAGCTACTTCCCCTCATGGGCAGACTAACACCCAGCAATGTCTACCTATGCAGTCAGGCCTGACTGATCTAAATGGAAGTTCAGTGAAACAATATTCGCTAGCAATCTCTCGGTGGTGCACCTGAAGAGCAACTTTGTAATCCCAACGAATAGTAAAGATAAAGTATCTGTCTATGAGCAAGTGCTCTCTCACCACCCGGACAAGTCCAAGTCCCTTTCCTCCATCGATTCGTCTAGGAACAGGAATCCTCCGACATCCAGGCCTTCAATCCTTCTGGTGTACTGCAGCAAGGATGAGAAGATGTCTCTAAGGCTCTGCTAGGCTGGCAGAGGGGCTCTTTGGAAAGGAGCACAAGGCCCAGGCTTCAGGCCTTGTGCACACAGCAGTTCAGCACAGAGATCCTCTTGCTAGGAGAGGGGGGTCCAAAGAGACCGAACAACTCCACCTCCCCTTTATAAAGTCTGCCCCAGCAGTCTCTGTTCCGGAGCAATGTACCCTGGGTGCTGGGAGATGTAGTCTCTCTGTATTAAAGGGGAATACCCCGCTACACACTCCCCCCACTTTGAATCTTTGGTCCCCAAAGACAGCATCAACAATATGTACATAAAAGATAGTTCACAGTTGCAAGAGAACCTGGCAGGGGAATCTCACACCTGGCATGGTGAGGAAGATTGTCCTGCTCACAGGCCATATTATTGGAAGTGGCCTGCCTAACTGTGCCAGGGAGTGAGTTGGGGTTGCCCTCCACCAAATGTACAGCGGAGGGACCAGATGTGGGCATGGTCCTTGTTGAGGTTAGGACCGTGTCATTCGGAACTTTCTCCCATCTGATCATAAGTTAGTTTCCGGGGAGGATGAATGACTCTCTTCCTTCTCTTCTCCCTGGGAGTCACAGTCTCAGCTCCTCTTGGTTCTTCCTCTGGTACTGAAGCAGGAACCTCTTCCGGTAGTGAGGGTATGGGATCACATCTGGGGACAGCAGGGGCTAAAAGCCGTTTCACCAGATCGGTATTGGTCCCAAAGATGAGAGAGCTTCTTGGGGGCCCTGACAGCCAGGGACAGACAATGGCCAGTGTCTCAAAGTCCTGGGGCTCCCCAGCCCTCAATGGATCACACGACAACTTGATCCGCAGACATCCATCACAAGAGTACTCTTCTGCTTGGATACCCTGAATCTTGGTGTCTCCCATCTCTTCCAGGGGCAGGTATGACAGGTACTTCTTGTAAAAGTCTCTGGTCATTAGGGTAACCTGAGCACCTGTATCAAGGATGGCTCTGGTGTAGATCCCTTCGATCAGAACAGGCACTACAGGCAGAGGACCTACCAATTGGGTAGCAGTCCTTTTGGAAACACCTGTAACAGCAGGCTGGCATACTTGGACTTGTGCGCTCTTCAGCTTCCGGCGCTGGGAATGCCGTTTCTGGCGTTGTTTGGAAGGCTGATAGGCGTTGTTCACTGAGACGGCATAAACTGCAGGTGTCCTCCACCGTTCCCTCGCAGGTTCAGGGAAAGTTATTTTTGAAGGCCCGGATCTTCTCTCCATTCTTGGGTCACTTCTCTGAGGCCTCCGCCAGCCTTCTGTCTCCATTCGTGGACTTGGACATACTCGCTGGTAGTGGCCTACACCTCCACAGTTTTGACAGATGCCTTGCTTCGTGGGCTTTTGGGCGGACAATCCAGTACTTTCCGCCATCAATTTGTTCATCATCTCCATCAGCTGGGACACTTGCACCTTCAGTGTGTCTATCTCAGACCTGACATCCAGTGACCCGATCACCATCTCCATTATTTTGGACATCTGAGTCTTCAGAACCCCAAACTCTGGATCTCTGTTGGTTGTGCTTGCCACTCTGACTCCAACAACAGATTCAGACTTTTGACTCTTCTTCTTGGCCTCCAGCATGGCCTCCTCTTCCCGCACAATCCTGATCAGGTCTGGATACTTCAGGATGCCACCATCTGACCTGGTTCTCAGCAGGATGGTGATGGGGTCCAAAGGCTGGGCACCCCTCAACACTTGCTAGGCACGGGCCTCATCCACCTTCCGCGGGTCAATCCCCTTCTTAAGAATCATCTTATGTAGGATCTTGTCCAGACGCCTCATGAACTCTGACAGTTTCTCTCCTGTCTTTTGGTAGCAGTGCTCCAGCTGATAAGTGAGCTCCGTGATTTTCTCCGTCCCGCCGAACACATTCTGCAGAATGTCCAGATAATCCTGCGCATCGCAGTCTGTCTTACTCATCTTAAGGTTGCGTATGGCCTCCAGAGCAGGTCCCTTCAAACTCTCTGCGATTCTCTGTTTCTTTCTGGGTTCTGGGTCTTCCCATTCTTCTAAGGCCTGAGTGGCACCGTCTAACCACTCCTCAAACCCCTCTTCACCCGAAGGTACAGGTTTCCTTCCAGAGAATACTCCAAGTTTTCTGTATCCCGACATTTGGTAGTCTGTAGGATCCTTCTTACACTGGGCTATAATCTCCCCCAGGACCGCGCATAATTCTGCGCTGAGGGTGGCAGGCGGTGGAGATATCTGTGGAGATGATGGTTTTGGTGTCTGGAACCATTCTTCCTTCACTGGCAGCATATGTATCAAGTGATAGATCTGATTATCTATGGCTTGTATACTTGGACTTTTAAAATGCTCTGGGATTTCATCTTTCCATTCTACCAGTGCGTACGTAAACAAGGCATTTGACCTTGTATCCATCACCCGTGCTTTGTGGCTCGGTGATAGTGACATTATTAGATGCTTTATCGCTTCTTCTTGCCAGATCCCCCCCGGGAGTTCAATAACTACCGCCGCGGTTGGATCGGTGCCAGCCGCTGCGCAACACTGTGACATTGCTAGCGGGTCCATGCTGGTACTTCTGACCGGCTTGATTGCAGCGTGCAACGTACAGAGATCCCGGACGAGCCCCCACGTGTAGCGGTACCCCCAGTTAAGAGGGCTGCTGGTATTGATTTGGGCCCTGTAGTGCACCGCTGTCAACCCCTGGCAATCGGCTCTAACCTCCCGTGGCACAGCTAGTGATAGTGGGATAAGACCGCGTGACCGCAACTCTTGGTGACACAGTCCTATAACAAACATACACAGAATATACTTTAAAACTCCTATTAAAGTAAGCGGAACTGACACCAAATGTACTTTACCCAGATATTTTACTGAGGCTAATGGGCAAGTAATTAAATAACAGTATAACAAGATCCAGGTCCCTGCAATAAACAGTTGTAGTGGGGTCCCCTTTAAGACTCCCAGGACTACCTTACCCAGAACCCCTTTCGGCAATGTTTCCACCCTGAAGACTCATGGGAGGGGTTATATAAGGAGGAGGCGTGGCTGTGCTCGGCCTCTTTGCGACACAAGACTTCAGTGACTGATTCTCCTGTGCGGATGAGCTGGTGTGCAAGGCCTGAAGCCTGAGGCCTTGTGCAGCACCAAAGAGCCTTCCACCCTGCTGCGAGCCTGGGTGGCCTCTGACTTCGCTTATCCACAGCCTTGATTGGATCGGGGACCCGATCGCTGGAGACACTGTGTGTGAAGACACAGACGGTGGAAGTTCCCGGACTGGGATTGCGTCCGGAGGGGTGAGCGAGCGTATGCTCAGACCACATACTGTTTATTGCTGACGGGCCTACAGACTGCCGGGGCCCACAAGTTTATATCTGATACTCTCACTGGAGATCCATATCAGAGTTGAACTCAGAGGTTGTTCGGTAAAGTGTTTGTTCTATTACAATTTCCCATTATTGGATTACAAATGTTATTCTGTTATGTGCACCACCTTTAAAGACTTGCCGGTGAAGAAACCATCATCCCCTAAAGACTGAGTTTTAGGTATCTGAGCCAGGCCTGGCCAGCTAGATAGTTCATTGAGTTGCTGCGCCACAGGGCGCCTAGTTAACGGTCGCCCACGCGGCGCACCTTTACTGTTCCATGAATACATAGTGCGTCTATTGCTGCAGGGCTCTGCAACCAATTTCATGTAAACTGTTACCACTGGTAACCTTTTTTTACCACAAATATAAAGTAAATCCGATATTCCTTTATTATTGCCTTGGTGTCTGAGTTTGATCATAGAGCATAAGAAATATATTGTTACCCTAGACTAACTGTGCCAGAAGAGGGTGGAGTAAATTGCCCGGGGTTGGCGGAGCTGTCTTCAGGGCCCAAACTAATCTGCGGCCCTCTTAAGTGAAGGTAACGCTACACAGTAATAAAGATAAACAGAGTAATCAGAATAATAAAGTATTGCTATGCAACTCTAGCGCTGCCCTTTTACAGCTACTTCCCCTCATGGGCAGACTAACACCCAGCAATGTCTACCTATGCAGTCAGGCCTGACTGATCTAAATGGAAGTTCAGTGAAACAATATTCGCTAGCAATCTCTCGGTGGTGCACTTGAAGAACAACTTTGTAATCCCAACGAATAGTAAAGATAAAGTATCTGTCTATGAGCAAGTGCTCTCTCACCACCCGGACAAGTCCAAGTCCGTTTCCTCCGCCGATTCGTCTAGGAACAGGAATCCACCGACATCCAAGTCTTCAATCCTTCTGGTGTACTGCAGCAAGGATGAGAAGATGTCTCTAAGGCTCTGCTAGGCTGGCAGAGGGGCTCTTTGGAAAAGAGCACAAGGCCCAGGCTTCAGGCCTTGTGCACACAGCAGTTCAGCACAGGGACCCTCTTGCTAGGAGAGGGGGTGTCCAAAGAGACAGAACAAACTCCGCCTCCTCTTTATAAAGTCTGCCCCAGCAGTCTCTGCTCCGGGGAAATGCACCCTGGGTGCTGCAAGATGTACTGGGAGATGTAGTCTCTCTGTATTAAAGGGGAATACCCCGCTACACACTATTATAGAAAAGATCATCATTCATGAACGATCGATTTGCTATTATGGGATGTGGTGGGTTCGAAGTTTCTGCTCCTAAAATAATGGAAATCACCTTCATTTGCATATTTCTTGGCCCCTCCCCCTCATCCTCTCCTCCCCGGTGGGAAGATTATACTGCATGGAAATTTGGTGTTTTATATTGGAGGAGATTCTGAGGAATGACTTAAATCTGACCAGAGTCTAGTAGACGTCCCGGGTGTGATAAAGATCATAAAAGATCGCTTGCTGGGAGACATACGCGCTTTCCCTGCCGGGACACGCCCATTTAGCCATCATTGTATTGTTATTATGTCGTATTATTCATGTTGTTGTATGTATTTAACTAACCCTGTCGGAAGGGTTATCCTGTATTGTCACATCCTGTGTGGTCACATCCTGTGTGGTCAGATACTGTGTGGTCAGATCCTGTGTGGTCAGATACTGTGTGGTCAGATCCTGTGTGGTCAGATCCTTGTGTGGTCACATCCTGTGTGGTCAGATCCTGTGTGGTCAGATCCTGTGTGGTCAGATCCTTGTGTGGTCAGATCCTGTGTGGTCACATCCTGTGTGGTCACATCCTTGTGTGGTCACATCCTGTGTGGTCAGATCCTTGTGTGGTCAGATCCTTGTGTGGTCAGATCCTGTGTGGTCACATCCTTGTGTGGTCACATCCTGTGTGGTCAGATCCTGTGTGGTCAGATCCTTGTGTGGTCACATCCTGTGTGGTCAGATCCTGTGTGGTCACATCCTGTGTGGTCACATCCTCGTGTGGTCACATCCTGTGTGGTCAGATCCTGTGTGGTCACATCCTGTGTGGTCAGATCCTGTGTGGTCACATCCTGTGTGGTCAGATCCTTGTGTGGTCACATCCTGTGTGGTCACATCCTGTGTGGTCAGATCCTTGTGTGGTCAGATCCTGTGTGGTCAGATCCTTGTGTGGTCAGATCCTGTGTGGTCAGATTCTTGTGTGGTCAGATCCTGTGTAGTCAGATTCTTGTGTGGTCAGATCCTGTGTGGTCAGATTCTTGTGTGGTCAGATTCTGTGTGGTCAGATCCTGTGTGGTCAGATCCTGTGTGGTCAGATCCTTGTGTGGTCACATCCTGTGTGGTCAGATCCTGTGTGGTCAGATGCTTGTGTGGTCAGATCCTGTGTGGTCAGATCCTGTGTAGTCAGATTCTTGTGTGGTCAGATCCTGTGTGGTCAGATTCTTGTGTGGTCAGATCCTGTGTGGTCAGATTCTTGTGTGGTCAGATCCTGTGTGGTCAGATCCTGTGTGGTCAGATCCTGTGTGGTCAGATCCTTGTGTGGTCAGATCCTGTGTGGTCAGATTCTTGTGTGGTCAGATCCTGTGTGGTCAGATCCTGTGTGGTCAGATCCTGTGTGGTCAGATGCTTGTGTGGTCAGATCCTGTGTGGTCAGATCCTGTGTAGTCAGATTCTTGTGTGGTCAGATCCTGTGTGGTCAGATCCTGTGTGGTCACATCCTTATATGGTCACATCCTGTGTGGTCAGATCCTGTGTGGTCAGATCCTGTGTGATCACATCCTTGTGTGGTCAGATCCTTGTATGGTCACATTTTTGTGTGGTCAGATCCTGTGTGGTCAGATCCTTGTGTGGTCAGATCCTGTGTGGTCAAATCCTGTGTGATCACATCCTTGTGTGGTCAGATCCTTATATGGTCACATCCTGTGTGGTCAGATCCTGTGTGGTCACATCCTTGTGTGGTCACATCCCTGTGTGGTCAGATCATGTGTGGTCAGATCCTGTGTGGTCAGATCCTTGTATGGTCACATCCTTGTGTGGTCACATCCTTGTGTGGTCACATCCTGTGTGGTCACATCCTGTGTGGTCAGATCCTTGTGTGGTCAGATCCTGTGTGGTCAGATCCTTGTGTGGTCAGATCCTGTGTGGTCAGATCCTGTGTGGTCACATCCTTGTGTGGTCAGATCCTGTGTGGTCACATCCTGTGTGGTCACATCCTTGTGTGGTCAGATCCTGTGTGGTCAGATCCTTTTATGGTCACATCCTGTGTGGTCACATCCTTGTGTGGTCAGATCCTGTGTGGTCACATCCTTGTGTGGTCAGATCCTGTGTGGTCACATCCTTGTGTGGTCACATCCTGTGTGGTCAGTGTAACGGCACCCCAATCTCAAGGGGTATTAACGCCGTTTACGAGGTTCCCTCTCCTGGACACACATCCACTCGCTACCAATATCCACCACAGCTAAACGACCCTTTCCTATAGGAGCCGACCCCTCTGGAAGAAGACGAGACGCACTCTGTCTCTTCTGTAGTAGGAATGAATTTATTATTGAGAAACATTGTAACTTTATACACAATTCAAGGCACATGATTTAACATGAACAAGGGCCCAGCTCCACCCACACATCCCAAGACTCAACACCTCATCCTGACGTCTGCTAGGCTTCAAAAGATCCCAACACAATAGAATATACGATCTCCAATACACATCTTCCCACAAAGGGTTGGCAGCCAGTCTGTCTGGCACTTTACAATACACACAAGGACAGACTTAATGAACAATAGAATGCAAAACACCTTAATTCCTCACAGCAATGATTACATAACCCCCACACACAGTATACATCCAATCTATATACAATGTATATACAGCCTTGAATATGGCTATCACAGACCATATCGGGGGTTTCTTTTATTCACCCTGTGTCCAAAGTGACCCCACTGTCACACATCTCCCCTTTCGGCAGGGGACTAACAGAGGAGGGGACCCCAGACGGGTCTACTCCGAAGTTAGTCCATGGGTCCATTCTTCCAATGCTGGTATCCACCCAGTACCACAAATGAATTGCTCCAAGCAGAGCATTACTTACCCAGCCAACCTCTGCCTCTCTCAGAGAACATACCCGCCGCTGGGGAGAAGACAGGGTGACTGGGCTCAGTCCGTCATGCTGTTGGGGATCTGGGTCGACTGCCCGGCATCCCTGGGGTATACAAGTGGAGACTGAAGTCCCATCCACTTGTGGTAGGTGGAAGTCCCCCAGTACTTGCAAAGCAAGGCTGACATCCTCCTGTCTCAGTGTCGCACCATTTTCTGGGGTTGTGTCAGTGAGGACTGAAGTCCCATCCAATACCACAGGAACTCCCTCTTCTGTTAGTTGAGAGCCGAGGCCCGTGGCACTCGGCTCTGTTGCCAGATCTTCTGCTGGGTTGCTGTGAGTGGAGACCGCAGTCCCATCCACCGATATCCGCTCAAGTGGCAGTTGTGTGCAGCGGCCAGTAGCATTCTGCCCTGCTGCCAGTGATTCAGCTGGGGGTAAAAGCTTTACCACCTCAGCTTGTTGCTGGAGAGAGGGGCCAACTGCCCCGGCTCCCTGAAACTCCACAGTTGTTTCCGGTGCTGGGCAGCACAGGTTGCTATCACTCTGCCCTGTTGCCAGTACTCCTGCTGGGGACTCCACACCATCTGCTCTGGCTACCTGTTGGGGAGGGAAAATGGCTGCTTCTCCTCCCTGCATCTCTGAAATCCACTCAGAAAGAGGAACCATCACCTTCTCAATTCAGGCCTCCAACACTGCCATGGGTGTAGAGCAGGGGTCTGCAGTACTTTGTCCTGCTGCCAGTACTTGAGCGGGCGATGCATAATTCATAACATCCTCTGCACAGTCCATTAAGTCCATACCTTCTGTAATCTGTGGCTGGGGAGATGAGCCAACTGCCCTAGCTCCCTGGAAATCCATATCA
Organism: Rana muscosa; assembly: GCA_029206835.1. Lineage (NCBI taxonomy): Eukaryota > Metazoa > Chordata > Amphibia > Anura > Ranidae > Rana > Rana muscosa. The sequence continues at coordinate 1,299,520,674 of CM055116.1, read as the reverse complement.
TCCACTTCGGCTTTAAGGGTGGCAATCTTCAGATTTTCCACTGCTGATTCTTCAGCCAGGCTAGCTCCCTGGAACTCCATATCATCCACTTCGGCTTTAGGGAGGGCAATCTTCATCTTTTCCACTGCCGATTCTTCAGCCAGGCTAGCTCCCTGGAACTCTGTATCATTCACTTCGGCTTTAGGGAGGGCAATCTTCAGATTTTCCACTGCTGATTCTTCAGCCAGGATTTCATAGTTGTCAACTGGTAATTCCTGATAGTCCCAGGCAAAGGGAGCCCCACCCTGCTGCTGAGCGGAGTCTAGCAGCTGTTTGTAGGCGATCTCCAGCTCCCATTCCTGAACGGCCAGAAACTCCAAATCTTCCTGTGCCCGGTGCCCTTCCGAGACATTCAGTCTTTGTTCTCTGTGCTCCATTATTTCCTCCAAACCCCACTCCTGATCACTCCCAAAGTCAGGGTCCTCGGACATCCTCCAATACAACAATCCCAGGCCATTATAGTCAAAGCCTTCCGTGGGGCTGTCATCCGCTGACCATGGGCACTCTTGGGCTACATACCACCGGAGGGCTCTGTAGCTCTCGTCCAACCGCATCTCTGCCCGGAACAGCCTGCTTAACTCAGCTGTCCACTCCTGCTTCGGTTGTTCCCCCAATAACAGCATTCGTACTTCATACTGCGACCAGTACCTTACATAGATGGAGGGGAGAACCTTTCCCTGGTGTTGCTGCTCGAGGGCTAGCACTTTCTTCCAGAGTTCGCAGCGGATCGAATCCGACCATCCCAGCAGGACCTCCTCTGATACTGGTCCTCTATGCTGTATCTGCATCTCTCGCAACCTCCTTCTTAATTCCTTTTCCATGTCGGCTGGTATCTGTATCTCTCCTCTCCTTTCAGTTGGTGCTGCTTTTTTAGGTGTTGTCTCTGATTGCCGTATTTCCGCCATTCTCTGCTCATGTTGTCACTCATCCTGCCGCTCGATGTCTCTAATGGCTTCCTGTATGGCGGTCTCTGATGGGTTAGCACCATATAATGCCAAGCGCTCTCGAACTCGTTGCTTAAACAAATCTTCCACTGACCGGGGTCCTGCATCACCATTCCTCTGGTTCATCTCGGCTCTCAAGTAAGTCTTTCAGCGTGACTTTCCTGCAGGCTGCATAGCTTGGTCATTCACTGTGGTGGCTTGGAGTGTCCCAGGAACTGGAGGGAAAATCCCGCTGCTGCCAACCAATGTAACGGCACCCCAATCTCAAGGGGTATTAACGCCGTTTACGATGTTCCCTCTCCTAGACACACATCCACTCGCTACCGATATCCACAGCTAAACGACCCTTTCCTATAGGAGCCGACCCCTCTGGAAGAAGACGAGACGCACTCTGTCTCTTCTGTAGTAGGAATCAATTTATTATTGAGAAACATTGTAACTTTATACACAATTCAGGGCACATGATTTAACATGAACAAGGGCCCAGCTCCACCCACACATCCCAAGACTCAACACCTCATCCTGACGTCTGCTAGGCTTCAAAAGATCCCAACACAATAGAATATACGATCTCCAATACACATCTTTTCACAAAGGGTTGGCAGCCAGTCTGTCTGGCACTTTACAATACACACAAGGACAGACTTAAATGAACAATAGAAATGCAAAACAACTTAATTCCTCACATCAATGATACTTAACCCCCACAGTATACATCCAATCTATATACAATGTATATACAGCCTTGAATATGGCTATCACAGACCATATCGGGGGTTTCTTTTATTCACCCTGTGTCCAAAGTGACCCCACTGTCACAGTCAGATTCTTGTATGGTCACATCCTTGTGTGGTCAGATCCTGTGTGGTCAGATCCTGTGTGGTCAGATCCTGTGTGGTCAAATCCTGTCTGGTCAGATCCTGTGTGGTCAGATCCTTGTGTGGTCAGATCCTGTGTGGTCAGATCCTGTGTGGTCAGATCCTGTGTGGTCAGATCCTTGTATGGTCACATCCTTGTGTGGTCAGATCCTGTGTGGTCAGATCCTGTGTGGTCAGATCCTGTGTGGTCACATCCTGTGTGGTCAGATCCTGTGTGGTCATATCCTGTGTAGTCAGATCCTGTGTGGTCAGATCCTTGTATGGTCACATCCTTGTGTGGTCAGATCCTGTGTGGTCAGATCCTGTGTGGTCAGATCCTGTGTGGTCACATCCTGTGTGGTCACATCGTTGTGTGGTCAGATCCTGTGTGGTCAGATCCTGTTTGGTCACATCCTTGTGTGGTCAGATCCTGTGTGGTTAGATCATTGTGTGGTCAGATCCTGTGTGGTCAGATCTTTGTGTGGTCACATCCTGTGTGGTCAGATCCTGTGTGGTCAGATCATGTGTGGTCAGATCCTGTGTGGTCACATCCTGTGTGGTCACATCCTTGTGTGGTCAGATCCTGTGTGGTCAGATCATGTGTGGTCAGATCCTGTGTGGTCACATCCTTGTGTGGTCACATCCTTGTGTGGTCAGATCCTGTGTGGTCAGATCCTGTGTGGTCACATCCTTGTGTGGTCAGATCCTGTGTGGTCAGATCCTTGTGTGGTCACATCCTGTGTGGTCACATCCTTGTGTGGTCACATCCTTGTGTGCTCAGATCCTGTGTGGTCACATCCTGTGTGGTCAGATCCTTGTGTGGTCAGATCCTGTGTGGTCACATCCTGTGTGGTCAGATCCTGTGTGGTCACATCCTGTGTGGTCACATCCTTGTGTGCTCAGATCCTGTGTGGTCACATCCTGTGTGGTCAGATCCTTGTGTGGTCAGATCCTGTGTGGTCAGATCCTTGTGTGCTCAGATCCTGTGTGGTCAGATCCTTGTGTGGTCAGATCCTTGTGTGGTCAGATCCTTGTGTGGTCAGATCCTGTGTGGTCACATCCTGTGTGGTCAGATCCTTGTGTGGACACATCCTTGTGTGGTCAGATCCTTGTGTGGTCAGATCCTGTGTGGTCACATCCTGTGTGGTCACATCCTTGTGTGGTCACATCCTGTGTGGTCACATCCTTGTGTGCTCAGATCCTGTGTGGTCAGATCCTGTTTGGTCACATCCTTGTGTGGTCAGATCCTGTGTGGTTAGATCCTTGTGTGGTCAGATCCTGTGTGGTCATATCTTTGTGTGGTCACATCCTGTGTGGTCACATCCTGTGTGGTCAGATCCTGTGTGGTCAGATCATGTGTGGTCACATCCTGTGTGGTCACATCCTTGTGTGGTCAGATCCTGTGTGGTCAGATCATGTGTGGTCAGATCCTGTGTGGTCACATCCTTGTGTGGTCAGATCCTGTGTGGTCACATCCTTGTGTGGTCAGATCCTGTGTGGTCAGATCCTGTGTGGTCACATCCTTGTGTGGTCAGATCCTGTGTGGTCAGATCCTTGTGTGGTCACATCCTGTGTGGTCACATCCTTGTGTGGTCACATCCTTGTGTGCTCAGATCCTGTGTGGTCACATCCTGTGTGGTCAGATCCTGTGTGGTCAGATCCTTGTGTGGTCAGATCCTGTGTGGTCAGATCCTTGTGTGGTCAGATCCTTGTGTGGTCAGATCCTGTGTGGTCACATCCTGTGTGGTCAGATCCTTGTGTGGTCACATCCTTGTGTGGTCAGATCCTTGTGTGGTCAGATCCTGTGTGGTCACATCCTGTGTGGTCACATCCTTGTGTGGTCAGATCCTTGTGTGGTCACATCCTTGTGTGGTCAGATCCTTGTGTGGTCAGATCCTGTGTGGTCACATCCTGTGTGGTCACATCCTTGTGTGCTCAGATCCTGTGTGGTCAGATCCTGTTTGGTCACATCCTTGTGTGGTCAGATCCTGTGTGGTTAGATTCTTGTGTGGTCAGATCCTGTGTGGTCAGATCTTTGTGTGGTCACATCCTGTGTGGTCACATCCTGTGTGGTCAGATCCTGTGTGGTCACATCCTTGTGTGGTCAGATCCTGTGTGGTCAGACCATGTGTGGTCAGATCCTGTGTGGTCACATCCTTGTGTGGTCAGATCCTGTGTGGTCACATCCTTGTGTGGTCAGATCCTGTGTGGTCAGATCATGTGTGGTCAGATCCTGTGTGGTCACATCCTTGTGTGGTCAGATCCTGTGTGGTCACATCCTTGTGTGGTCAGATCCTGTGTGGTCAGATCCTGTGTGGTCAGATTCTGTGTGGTCACATCCTTGTGTGGTCAGATCCTGTGTGGTAACATCCTTGTGTGGTCAGATCCTGTGTGGTCAGATCCTGTGTGGTCACATCCTTGTGTGGTCAGATCCTGTGTGGTCACATCCTTGTGTGGTCAGATCCTGTGTGGTCAGATCTTTGTGTGGTCACATCCTGTGTGGTCACATCCTGTGTGGTCAGATCCTGTGTGGTCACATCCTTGTGTGGTCAGATCCTGTGTGGTCAGATCATGTGTGGTCAGATCCTGTGTGGTCACATCCTTGTGTGGTCAGATCCTGTGTGGTCACATCCTTGTGTGGTCAGATCCTGTGTGGTCAGATCCTTGTGTGGTCAGATCCTTGTGTGGTCAGATCCTGTGTGGTCACATCCTGTGTGGTCACATCCTGTGTGGTCAGATCCTTGTGTGGTCAGATCCTGTGTGGTCAGATCCTGTGTGGTCACATCCTGTGTGGTCACATCCTGTGTGGTCAGATCCTTGTGTGGTCACATCCTGTGTGGTCAGATCCTGTGTGGTCAGATCCTGTGTGGTCACATTTTTGTATGGTCACATCCTTGTGTGGTCAGATCCTGTGTGGTCACATCCTTGTGTGCTCAGATCCTGTGTGGTCAGATCCTGTGTGGTCACATCCTTGTGTGGTCAGATCCTGTGTGGTCACATCCTTGTGTGGTCAGATCCTGTGTGGTCACATCCTTGTGTGGTCAGATCCTTGTGTGGTCAGATCCTGTGTGGTCACATCCTGTGTGGTCACATCCTTGTGTGGTCACATCCTTGTGTGCTCAGATCCTGTGTGGTCAGATCCTGTTTGGTCACATCCTTGTGTGGTCAGATCCTGTGTGGTCAGATCTTTGTGTGGTCACATCCTGTGTGGTCACATCCTGTGTGGTCAGATCCTGTGTGGTCAGATCATGTGTGGTCAGATCCTGTGTGGTCACATCCTGTGTGGTCACATCCTTGTGTGGTCAGATCCTGTGTGGTCAGATCATGTGTGGTCAGATCCTGTGTGGTCACATCCTTGTGTGGTCAGATCCTGTGTGGTCACATCCTTGTGTGGTCAGATCCTGTGTGGTCAGATCCTGTGTGGTCACATCCTTGTGTGGTCAGATCCTGTGTGGTCAGATCCTTGTGTGGTCACATCCTTGTGTGGTCACATCCTTGTGTGCTCAGATCCTGTGTGGTCACATCCTGTGTGGTCAGATCCTTGTGTGGTCAGATCCTGTGTGGTCAGATCCTTGTGTGGTCACATCCTGTGTGGTCAGATCCTGTGTGGTCACATCCTGTGTGGTCACATCCTTGTGTGGTCACATCCTTGTGTGCTCAGATCCTGTGTGGTCACATCCTGTGTGGTCAGATCCTTGTGTGGTCAGATCCTGTGTGGTCAGATCCTTGTGTGGTCACATCCTGTGTGGTCAGATCCTTGTGTGGTCAGATCCTTGTGTGGTCAGATCCTGTGTGGTCACATCCTGTGTGGTCAGATCCTTGTGTGGTCACATCCTTGTGTGGTCAGATCCTTGTGTGGTCAGATCCTGTGTGGTCACATCCTATGTGGTCACATCCTTGTGTGGTCAGATCCTGTGTGGTCACATCCTTGTGTGCTCAGATCCTGTGTGGTCAGATCCTGTTTGGTCACATCCTTGTGTGGTCAGATCCTGTGTGGTTAGATCCTTGTGTGGTCAGATCCTGTGTGGTCAGATCTTTGTGTGGTCACATCCTGTGTGGTCACATCCTGTGTGGTCACATCCTGTGTGGTCAGATCCTGTGTGGTCACATCCTTGTGTGGTCAGATCCTGTGTGGTCAGATCATGTGTGGTCAGATCCTGTGTGGTCACATCCTTGTGTGGTCAGATCCTGTGTGGTCACATCCTTGTGTGGTCAGATCCTGTGTGGTCACATCCTTGTGTGGTCAGATCCTGTGTGGTCAAATCATGTGTGGTCAGATCCTGTGTGGTCACATCCTTGTGTGGTCAGATCCTGTGTGGTCACATCCTTGTGTGGTCAGATCCTGTGTGGTCAGATCCTGTGTGGTCAGATTCTGTGTGGTCACATCCTTGTGTGGTCAGATCCTGTGTGGTAACATCCTTGTGTGGTCAGATCCTGTGTGGTCAGATCCTGTGTGGTCACATCCTTGTGTGGTCAGATCCTGTGTGGTCACATCCTTGTGTGCTCAGATCCTGTGTGGTCAGATCCTGTTTGGTCACATCCTTGTGTGGTCAGATCCTGGGTGGTCACATCCTTGTGTGGTCAGATCCTGTGTGGTCACATCCTGTGTGGTCAGATCCTGTGTGGTCAGATCCTGTGTGGTCACATCCTTGTGTGGTCAGATCCTGTGTGGTCAGATCATGTGTGGTCAGATCCTGTGTGGTCACATCCTTGTGTGGTCAGATCCTGTGTGGTCAGATCCTTGTGTGGTCAGATCCTGTGTGGTCAGATCCTGTGTGGTCAGATCCTTGTGTGGTCAGATCCTTGTGTGGTCAGATCCTGTGTGGTCAGATCCTGTGTGGTCACATCCTGTGTGGTCACATCCTGTGTGGTCAGATCCTTGTGTGGTCACATCCTGTGTGGTCAGATCCTGTGTGGTCAGATCCTGTGTGGTCACATTCTTGTATGGTCACATCCTTGTGTGGTCAGATCCTGTGTGGTCACATCCTTGTGTGCTCAGATCCTGTGTGGTCAGATCCTGTGTGGTCACATCCTTGTGTGGTCAGATCCTGTGTGGTCACATCCTTGTGTGGTCAGATCCTGTGTGGTCACATCCTTGTGTGGTCAGATCCTGTGTGGTCACATCCTTGTGTGGTCAGATCCTGTGTGGTCAGATCATGTGTGGTCAGATCCTGTGTGGTCACATCCTTGTGTGGTCAGATCCTGTGTGGTCACATCCTTGTGTGGTCAGATCCTGTGTGGTCAGATCCTGTGTGGTCAGATTCTGTGTGGTCACATCCTTGTGTGGTCAGATCCTGTGTGGTAACATCCTTGTGTGGTCAGATCCTGTGTGGTCAGATCCTGTGTGGTCACATCCTTGTGTGGTCAGATCCTGTGTGGTCACATCCTTGTGTGCTCAGATCCTGTGTGGTCAGATCCTGTTTGGTCACATCCTTGTGTGGTCAGATCCTGTGTGGTCACATCCTTGTGTGGTCAGATCCTGTGTGGTCAGATCTTTGTGTGGTCACATCCTGTGTGGTCACATCCTGTGTGGTCACATCCTTGTGTGGTCAGATCCTGTGTGGTCAGATCATGTGTGGTCAGATCCTGTGTGGTCACATCCTTGTGTGGTCAGATCCTGTGTGGTCACATCCTTGTGTGGTCAGATCCTGTGTGGTCAGATCCTTGTGTGGTCAGATCCTTGTGTGGTCAGATCCTGTGTGGTCAGATCCTGTGTGGTCAGATCCTTGTGTGGTCAGATCCTGTGTGGTCAGATCCTGTGTGGTCACATCCTGTGTGGTCACATCCTGTGTGGTCAGATCCTTGTGTGGTCACATCCTGTGTGGTCAGATCCTGTGTGGTCAGATCCTGTGTGGTCACATTTTTGTATGGTCACATCCTTGTGTGGTCAGATCCTGTGTGGTCACATCCTTGTGTGCTCAGATCCTGTGTGGTCACATTTTTGTATGGTCACATCCTTGTGTGGTCAGATCCTGTGTGGTCACATCCTTGTGTGGTCAGATCCTGTGTGGTCACATCCTTGTGTGGTCAGATCCTGTGTGGTCACATCCTTGTGTGGTCACATCCTTGTGTGGTCACATCCTTGTGTGGTCAGATCCTTGTGTGGTCACATCCTGTGTGGTCACATCCTTGTGTGGTCACATCCTTGTGTGGTCACATCCTTGTGTGCTCAGATCCTGTGTGGTCAGATCCTGTTTGGTCACATCCTTGTGTGGTCAGATCCTGTGTGGTTAGATCCTTGTGTGGTCAGATCCTGTGTGGTCAGATCTTTGTGTGGTCACATCCTGTGTGGTCACATCCTGTGTGGTCAGATCCTGTGTGGTCAGATCATGTGTGGTCAGATCCTGTGTGGTCACATCCTGTGTGGTCACATCCTTGTGTGGTCAGATCCTGTGTGGTCAGATCATGTGTGGTCAGATCCTGTGTGGTCACATCCTTGTGTGGTCAGATCCTGTGTGGTCACATCCTTGTGTGGTCAGATCCTGTGTGGTCACATCCTTGTGTGGTCAGATCCTGTGTGGTCAGATCCTTGTGTGGTCACATCCTGTGTGGTCACATCCTTGTGTGGTCACATCCTTGTGTGCTCAGATCCTGTGTGGTCACATCCTGTGTGGTCAGATCCTTGTGTGGTCAGATCCTGTGTGGTCAGATCCTTGTGTGGTCACATCCTGTGTGGTCAGATCCTGTGTGGTCACATCCTGTGTGGTCACATCCTTGTGTGGTCACATCCTTGTGTGCTCAGATCCTGTGTGGTCAGATCCTGTGTGGTCAGATCCTTGTGTGGTCACATCCTGTGTGGTCAGATCCTTGTGTGGTCACATCCTGTGTGGTCAGATCCTTGTGTGGTCAGATCCTGTGTGGTCAGATCCTTGTGTGGTCACATCCTGTGTGGTCAGATCCTGTGTGGTCACATCCTGTGTGGTCACATCCTTGTGTGGTCACATCCTTGTGTGCTCAGATCCTGTGTGGTCACATCCTGTGTGGTCAGATCCTTGTGTGGTCAGATCCTGTGTGGTCAGATCCTTGTGTGGTCACATCCTGTGTGGTCAGATCCTTGTGTGGTCAGATCCTTGTGTGGTCAGATCCTGTGTGGTCACATCCTGTGTGGTCAGATCCTTGTGTGGTCACATCCTTGTGTGGTCAGATCCTGTGTGGTCAGATCCTGTGTGGTCACATCCTTGTGTGGTCAGATCCTGTGTGGTCAGATCCTTGTGTGGTCAGATCCTTGTGTGGTCAGATCCTTGTGTGGTCACATCCTTGTGTGCTCAGATCCTGTGTGGTCAGATCCTTGTGTGGTCAGATCCTGTGTGGTCAGATCCTTGTGTGGTCACATCCTGTGTGGTCAGATCCTTGTGTGGTCAGATCCTGTGTGGTCAGATCCTTGTGTGGTCACATCCTGTGTGGTCAGATCCTTGTGTGGTCAGATCCTTGTGTGGTCACATCCTGTGTGGTCACATCCTGTGTGGTCAGATCCTTGTGTGGTCACATCCTTGTGTGGTCAGATCCTGTGTGGTCACATCCTGTGTGGTCAGATCCTGTGTGGTCAGATCCTTGTGTGGTCACATCCTGTGTGGTCAGATCCTGTGTGGTCAGATCCTGTGTGGTCACATTCTTGTATGGTCACATCCTTGTGTGGTCAGATCCTGTGTGGTCACATCCTTGTGTGGTCAGATCCTGTGTGGTCAGATCCTGTGTGGTCAGATCCTTGTGTGGTCAGATCCTGTGTGGTCAGATCCTGTGTGGTCACATCCTTGTGTGGTCAGATCCTGTGTGGTCAGATCCTTGTGTGGTCAGATCCTGTGTGGTCACATCCTGTGTGGTCAGATTCTGTGTGGTCACAACCTTGTGTGGTCAGATCCTGTGTGGTCACATCCTGTGTGGTCAGATCCTGTGTGGTCAGATCCTGTGTGGTCAGATTCTTGTGTGGTCAGATCCTGTGTGGTCACATCCTTGTGTGGTCAGATCCTTGTATGGTCACATCCTTGTGTGGTCAGATCCTGTGTGGTCAGATCCTTATATGGTCACATCCTGTGTGGTAAGATCCTGTGTGGTCACATCCTTGTGTGGTCACATCCTTGTGTGGTCAGATCCTGTGTGGTCAGATCCTGTGTGATCACATCCTTGTGTGGTCAGATCCTTGTATGGTCACATCCTTGTGTGGCCAGATCCTGTGTGGTCAGATCCTTATATGGTCACATCCTGTGTGGTAAGATCCTGTGTGGTCACATCCTTGTGTGGTCACATCCTTGTGTGGTCAGATCATGTGTGGTCAGATCCTGTGTGGTCAGATCCTGTGTGGTCAGATCCTTGTATGGTCACATCCTTGTGTGGTCAGATCCTGTGTGGTCACATCCTTGTGTGGTCAGATCCTTGTGTGGTCAGATCCTGTGTGGTCAGATCCTGTGTGGTCACATCCTTGTGTGGTCAGATCCTTGTGTGGTCAGATCCTGTGTGGTCACATCCTTTGTGTGGTCAGATCCTGTGTGGTCACATCCTTGTGTGGTCACATCCTGTGTGGTCACATTCTTATATGGTCACATCCTGTGTGGTCAGATCCTGTGTGGTCAGATCCTGTGTGGTCACATCCTGTGTGGTCAGATCCTGTGTGGTCACATCCTTGTGTGGTCAGATCCTGTGTGGTCAGATCCTGTGTGGTCAGATCCTGTGTGGTCACATCCTTGTGTGGTCACATCCTGTGTGGTCACATCCTTGTGTGGTCAGATCCTGTGTGGTCAGATCCTGTGTGGTCAGATCCTTGTGTGGTCAGATCCTGTGTGGTCAGATCCTGTGTGGTCACATCCTGTGTGGTCAGATCCTTGTGTGGTCACATCCTGTGTGGTCAGATCCTGTGTGGTCACATCCTTGTGTGGTCAGATCCTGTGTGGTCACATCCTTGTGTGCTCAGATCCTGTGTGGTCAGATCCTGTGTGGTCACATCCTTGTGTGGTCAGATCCTGTGTGGTCAGATCCTGTGTGGTCAGATCCTTTTGTGGTCAGATCCTTGTGTGGTCAGATCCTGTGTGGTCACATCCTGTGTGGTCAGATCCTGTGTGGTCACATCCTGTGTGGTCACATCCTTATATGGTCAGATCCTGTGTGGTCAGATCCTGTGTGGTCAGATCCTGTGTGGTCAGATCCTGTGTGGTCACATCCTTGTGTGGTCAGATCCTGTGCGGTCAGATCCTGTGTGGTCAGATCCTGTGTGGTCAGATTCTTGTGTGGTCAGATCCTGTGTGGTCAGATCCTGTGTGGTCAAATCCTTGTATGGTCACATCCTTGTGTAGTCAGATCCTGTGTGGTCAGATCCTTATATGGTCACATCCTGTGTGGTCAGATCCTGTGAGGTCACATCCTTGTGTGGTCACATCCTTGTGTGGTCAGATCATGTGTGGTCAGATCCTGTGTGGTCAGATCCTGTGTGGTCAGATCCTTGTATGGTCACATCCTTGTGTGCTCAGATCCTGTGTGGTCAGATCCTGTTTGGTCACATCCTTGTGTGGTCAGATCCTGTGTGGTCACATCCTTGTGTGGTCAGATCCTGTGTGGTCAGATCTTTGTGTGGTCAGATCCTGTGTGGTCACATCCTTGTGTGGTCAGATCCTGTGTGGTCAGATCATGTGTGGTCAGATCCTTGTATGGTCACATCCTTGTGTGCTCAGATCCTGTGTGGTCAGATCCTTGTGTGGTCAGATCCTGTTTGGTCACATCCTGTGTGGTCACATCCTTGTGTGGTCAGATCCTGTGTGGTCAGATCTTTGTGTGGTCACATCCTGTGTGGTCACATCCTTGTGTGGTCAGATCCTGTGTGGTCAGATCATGTGTGGTCAGATCCTGTGTGGTCACATCCTTGTGTGGTCAGATCCTGTGTGGTCACATCCTGTGTGGTCACATCCTTATATGGTCAGATCCTGTGTGGTCAGATCCTGTGTGGTCACATCCTGTGTGGTCAGATCCTGTGTGGTCAGATCCTGTGTGGTCAGATTCTTGTGTGGTCAGATCCTGTGTGGTCACATCCTGTGTGGTCAGATCCTTGTGTGGTCAGATCCTGTGTGGTCAGATCCTGTGTGATCACATCCTTGTGTGGGCAGATCCTGTGTGGTCAGATCCTTATATGGTCACATCCTGTGTGGTCAGATCCTGTGTGGTCACATCCTTGTGTGGTCACATCCTTGTGTGGAAAGATCATGTGTGGTCAGATCCTGTGTGGTCAGATCCTTATATGGTCAGATCCTGTGTGGTCAGATCCTGTGTGGTCACATCCTGTGTGGTCAGATCCTGTGTGGTCAGATCCTGTGTGGTCAGATTCTTGTGTGGTCAGATCCTGTGTGGTCACATCCTGTGTGGTCAGATCCTTGTGTGGTCAGATCCTGTGTGGCCAGATCCTTGTGTGGTCAGATCCTGTGTGGTCAGATCCTTGTGTGGTCAGATCCTGTGTGGTCACATCCTTGTGTGGTCACATCCTTGTGTGCTCAGATCCTGTGTGGTCAGATCCTGTGTGGTCAGATCCTTGTGTGGTCACATCCTTGTGTGGTCAGATCCTGTGTGGTCAGATCCTTGTGTGGTCAGATCCTGTGTGGTCAGATACTTGTATGGTCAGATCCTGTGTGGTCAGATCCTGTGTGGTCAGATCCTGTGTGGTCACATCCTTGTGTGGTCAGATCCTGTGTGGTCACATCCTTATATGGTCACATCCTGTGTGGTCAGATCCTGTGTGGTCACATCCAGTGTGGTCACATCCTGTGTGGTCAGATCCTGTGTGGTCAGATTCTGTGTGGTCACATCCTGTGATGTCAGATCCTGTGTGGTCAGATCCTTGTGTGGTCAGATCCTTGTGTGGTCAGATCCTTGTGTGGTCAGATCCTGTGTGGTCAGATCCTTGTATGGTCACATCCTTGTGTGGTCAGATCCTGTGTGGTCACATCCTTGTGTGCTCAGATCCTGTGTGGTCAGATCCTGTGTGGTCACATCCTTGTGTGGTCACATCCTGTGTGGTCACATCCTGTGTGGTCAGATCCTGTGTGGTCAGATCCTTGTGTGGTCAGATCCTGTGTGGTCAGATCCTTGTGTGGTCACATCCTGTGTGGTCAGATCCTGTGTGGTCAGATCCTGTGTGGTCACATCCCTGTATGGTCACATCCTTGTGTGGTCAGATCCTGTGTGGTCACATCCTTGTGTGGTCACATCCTTGTGTGGTCAGATCCTGTGTGGTCAGATCCTTGTGTGGTCAGATCCTGTGTGGTCAGATCCTTGTGTGGTCAGATCCTGTGTGGTCACATCCTTGTGTGGTCAGATCCTGTGTGGTCAGATCCTGTGTGGTCACATCCTTGTGTGGTCACATCCTGTGTGGTCAGATCCTTGTGTGGTCACATCCTGTGTGGTCAGATCCTTGTGTGGTCAGATCCTTGTGTGGTCAGATCCTGTGTGGTCACATCCTTGTGTGGTCAGATCCTGTGTGGTCAGATCCTGTCTGGTCACATCCTTGTGTGGTCACATCCTGTGTGGTCAGATCCTGTGTGGTCAGATCCTTGTGTGGTCACATCCTGTGTGGTCAGATCCTGTCTGGTCACATCCTGTGTGGTCAGATCCTGTGTCGTCACATCCTGTGTGGTCAGATCCTGTCTGGTCACATCCTGTGTGGTCAGATCCTGTGTCGTCACATCCTGTGTGGTCAGATCCTGTGTGGTCAGATCCTTGTGTGGTCAGATCCTGTGTGGTCAGATCCTGTGTCGTCACATCCTGTGTCGTCACATCCTGTGTGGTCAGATCCTGTGTGGTCAGATCCTGTGTGGTCAGATCCTGTGTGGTCACATCCTGTGTGGTCAGATCCTTGTATGGTCAGATCCTTATATGGTCATCTTCCTGGGTGGAGCTCACACCCTGTGAGCTCACTTCCTATGGAGGAGGTCACATGCTGTGACATCACTTCCTGCTGGGATTTTAATAAAAGATTGAGAGAGGCGGCTCCTGGGCAGATGATGCTGGGATGCTGAGATGAACCTAACAGTGTGGTGATGTCTCTTGATTTGAATGAATGGGAAAGCGAATGGAAGGTGAGTGAATTTTCACCTGTAGCGGGTGTTTGAATTTATGTGAGGACTCTGGTGGTGTGAGGTTCCTTGGGGCCTGCAGGTGGCGTTGTTGCCTTGGGCCGGAGTTAAACTGACATCGCTCCTCCCCTGGAGCTGGTACAGCGGGGCGGGTAACCCGCTGTGACGCAAGGGAGAGGTCATAAAAGGGGCGGAGGCCCTGATTTTGGGGCAGAGAGTCGGAGGACGCGGCCGCACCCAGGCACCTTCAGCCTGGGTGCTGGCGTTCCGGTGTTCCAGGCCTAGGCGCCCTTGGCCTAGCTGGAGCGGGGATGGAGTCCATCTCAGGCACCTTTAGCCTGGGGTGAGGTACTATGGCGGATGCCTGGGGCTCAGTACCTTCGACTGAGTTCCGCGAGGGTGGAGGAATCTGAGGGGGCCCTAACTCCTTGGGTGCCCGTGTCTGAGTTTGTGAAGACTGGTGCGCAGTAACTTCTCTGAAGAGTCCGGTGCAGCATCGCTGGTGACGAAGAGACCTCCACTTCTCCCTTGGACGGATTTCTTCCTCTGACAGGGGCAAAGTGAGTGAAGGTAATTCACGTTCTATATCACCTAGTCAGTGGCAGTGACTATTCACCACTGGTGACAGCACAGTGGGCAGCAGCAGAAGGGAAAGGATTGTGCCTCGATCTGTCCCCCCATTATTCAAAAGGAGAAAGACTGTTTTATTGCTTGGCAAGAAGAATAAAACTGAGTTGTACCTATTCACTGTGTGGAACTCGGGTTACTAAGCAAAGGAGTCAGGGACGAAGGACTGGACTTGACTCTAGGACACCTACACAAAAGCCCAATCTCTGGCCTTCACCTCTTAGTTATGGAGGACATGGGCAGTGGTGTGTATCATCTCTCTCTCCCAGGTACCCCTAGACAACAGCCATATAACCGATAAAGAAAGGGAGAGAGGTGAGGCCGCTACACACCTAAGACGCATTATTGCATTTAGATGAAGTGTATGCTTATGAGCACAAGGAGAAATGGCTGTGTGCTCTGCAAACAGCCAACTTTCCATGGGCATCGGGTTGAGATGGGGGGAGAGTGGATCTATGTTCCGATGTGGGGGGGGGCTCTGCTCTGTAAAAGAACACATTTTTCGTGCAGATGGGTCGGTCCAGGCCGCAGGCACAATGCAGATGGGTTGGTCCTGGTCGCAGGCACAATGCATATGGGTCAGTCCATGCCGCAGACACAATGCAGATGGGTCGGTCCAGGCCGCAGGCACAATGCAGATGGGTCGGTCCAGGCCGCAGACACAATGCAGATGGGTCGGTCCAGGCCGCAGGCACAATGCAGATGGGTTGGTCCTGGCCGCAGGCACAATGCAGATGGGTCGGTCCAGACCACAGGCACAATGCATATGGGTCAGTCCAGGCTGCAGGCACAATGCAGATGGGTTGGTCCAGGCCGCAGGCACAATGCAGATGGGTCGGTCCTGGCTGCAGGCACAATGCATATTGGTCGGTCCAGGCCGCAGACACAATGCAGATGGGTCGGTCCAGGCCGCAGGCACAATGCAGATGGGTCGGTCCAGGCCGCAGACACAATGCAGATGGGTCAGTCCAGGCCGCAGGCACAATGCAGATGGGTCGGTCCAGGCCACAGGCACAATGCATATGGGTCAGTTCAGGCCACAGGCACAATGCAGATGGGTCGGTCCAGGCCGCAGGCACAATGCAGATGGGTCAGTCCAGGCCGCAGGCACAATGCAGATGGGTCGGTCCAGGCCGCAGGCACAATGCATATGGGTCAGTTCAGGCCACAGGCACAATGCAGATGGGTCGGTCCAGGCCGCAGACACAATGCAGATGGGTCGGTCCCGGCCACAGGCACAATGCATATGGGTCAGTCCAGGCCACAGGCACAATGCATATGGGTCAGTCCAGGCCTGCAGGCACAATGCAGATGGGTCGGTCCTGGCCGCAGGCACAATTGTGTTGCTATGGCAATTTCTATGGTGACTTTATAATAATAATATAGAGTTTAGGTAGTAACAGGATATGTGTAAAGAGCCCCTTCCCTCCCCCTCCATTGATACTGCTGGAAATGGGTGGGAGGGGCCCCTCCCTCTCCATTGATCAGGAAACAGGAAATGGGAAGGGGGGCTTTGGAAAGGGTTTGGGAGAGACATGTGTGTTTGAACAACAGTTGTTGTGTGGGAAGGACAAAGGAAGGAGTTGGTCTTTTGGAAGGAGAAAGGAAGTTTGGGAGATGGACTGAGCAAAGGACCATGGAGGACATCTTGACCCCTAAGTTGAGTAATTATTTAGTTTACTTAATGTGTACGGTACATGTTGTACATGCTTATATATATTTGTAGGCATATATTTTGTAAGCTATAAGTTGTGTTGTATTGTGAATCGTACAGTTTTATGTGCAGATTTTTCCTTGTTTAGTAAAGCATTGATACACTACAGAAGTTTAAGCTTCCTTGATTTTACCACAGAGTAACCTTAATAGATAGACGCAAAGCAAAACAACAATGCATATGGGTCGGTCCTGGCCGCAGGCACAATGCATATGGGTCGGTCCAGGCCGCAGGCACAATGCAGATGGGTCGGTCCAGGCCGCAGGCACAATGAAGATGGGTCGGTCCAGGCCGCAGGCACAATGAAGATGGGTCGGTCCAGGCCACAGGCACAATGCAGATGGGTCGGTCCAGGCCACAGGCACAATGCAGATGGGTCGGTCCAGGCTGCAGGCACAATGCATATGGGTCGGTCAAGGCCGCAGGCACAATGCAGATGGGTTGGTCCTAGCCGCAGGCACAATGCAAATGGGTTGGTCCAGGCTGCAGGCACAATGCAGATGGGTCGGTCCAGACCTCAGGCACAATGCATATGGGTCGGTTCAGGCCGCAGACACAATGCAGATGGGTAGGTCCAGGCCACAGGCACAATGCAGATGGGTCGGTCCTGGCCGCAGGCACAATGCATATGGGTCAGTCCAGGCCGCAGGCACAATGCAGATGGGTTGGTCCTGGCTGCAGGCACAATGCATATGGGTCGGTCCAGGCCGCAGACACAATGCAGATGGGTCGGTCCAGGCCGCAGGCACAGTGCAGATGGGTCGGTCCAGGCCGCAGACACAATGCAGATGGGTCGGTCCAGGCCATAGGCACAATGCAGATGGGTCGGTCCAGGCCACAGGCACAATGCATATGGGTCAGTCCAGGCCGCAGGCACAATGCAGATGGGTTGGTCCTGGCCGCAGGCACAATGCAGGTGGGTTGGTCCAGACCACAGGCACAATGCATATGGGTCAGTCCAGGCCGCGGGCACAATGCAGATGGGTCAGTCCAGGCCGCAGGCACAATGCAGATGGGTTGGTCCTGGCCGCAGGCACAATGCATATGGGTCGGTCCAGACCGCAGGCACAATGCAGATGGGTCGGTCCAGGCCGCAGGCACAATGCAGATGGGTTGGTCCTGGCCGCAGGCACAATGCAGATGGGTCGGTCCAGACCACAGGCACAATGCATATGGGTCGGTCCAGGCCGCAGGCACAATGCAGATGGGTCGGTCCAGGCCGCAGGCACAATGCAGATGGGTTGGTCCTGGCCGCAGGCACAATGCAGATGGGTTGGTCCAGGCCACAGACACAATGCAGATGGGTTGCTCCAGACCGCAGGCACAATGCAGATGGGTCGTCCAGGCCATAAGGCACAATGCAGATGGGTCGGTCCAGGCCGCAGGCACAATGCAGATGGGTCGGTCCAGGCCGCAGACACAATGCAGATAGGTCGGTCCAGGCCGCAGACACAATGCAGATGGGTCGGTCCAGGCCGCAAGCACAATACAGATGGGTCGGTCCAGGCCCAGGCACAATGCAGGTAGTCAGACATGAGAAACACCTTCGCTAATATGGTAGTGTGGTGTGGTAACAAAGGAAGCCATCTCCAATACAATGGCCAGGTTTTTGAGGACATTGGGGACAATGATAACGGGTGTCACACCTTCTCTGGTGCACACAATATTTTTAGGGGGTTTTGGAGCCTGTTTGGGGAGGAGGGATGTTATTAGGGGAATGAAGGTGTTCAGGTGGAGGGCCTTCTTGGTAAGTAAGGGATGTTACTATCTCCTCTTTTAGGACTGTGTCATGTCTCCTGTAGATGATGTAGGAGTTGTATTAGAGTAGGTACTGTACTGTAGATGGATATTTTTTGTACCAGTTGCCAGGTAAGATGTCATCATCTGGTCGTTATAATGGACACCTCCCATGAGTTGGTTGTAGTCGTGTATACAATCGGGTCTTTGGAAGGGATGGCGCCTTCCTTGGATTTCCATTGAGGTGTCATGGTGGATGGCGGAGAGGGCAGATCTCCTCTATCTCTTCACTTTATGGGTCATACATTTTTCATTCTGCTAACCGGCCGACTTACCTTTTTTTCTGCTTTTTAGTGACCAATCTTTGTGGGAAGTTGTTCCGATTTGGCCGCCGTGTATTACAGGTTACAATTTTCTGGAGACAAAGATGACTGAAAAGTTGTGTTTTTCCACTGTCCCCCATATAGGTTGGGCATCCAGGGGGCTCCAGCTGGCTGTCCTTTCCTTCAACCCAGAAGTCATACATGTCCCCTGTGGGCCTCTAACAGGCTGTATACCTTTACCCCGTATCTGCTCCTCACTTCACCAGGATGATGTACTGCGCTGCTGGTGCTCCCCACTTCACCAGGATGATGTACTGCGTTGCTGGTGCTCCCCACTTCACCAGGATGATGTACTGCGCTGCTGGTGCTCCCCAATTTACCAGGATGATGTACTGCGTTGCTGGTGCTTCCCACTTCACCAGGATAATGTACTGCACTGCTGGTGCTCCCCACTTCACCAGGATGATGTACTGCACTGCTGGTGCTCCCCACTTCACCAGGATGATGTACTGCACTGCTGGTGCTCCCCAATTTACCAGGATGATGTACTGCACTGCTGGTGCTCCCCACTTCACCAGGATGATGTACTGCGCTGCTGGTGCTCCCCACTTCACCAGGATAATGTACTGCACTGCTGGTGCTCCCCACTTCACCAGGATAATGTACTGCACTGCTGGTGCTCCCCACGTCACCAGGATAATATACTGCACTGCTGGTGCTCCCCACTTCACCAGGATAATGTACTGCACTGCTGGTGCTCCCCACTTCACCAGGATAATATACTGCACTGCTGGTGCTCCCTACTTCACCAAGATGATGTACTGCACTTCTGGTGTTCCCCACTTCACCAAGATGATGTACTGCACTGCTGGTGTTCCCCACTTCACTGGGATGGGTTGGATCTGAGCTCTTCGTGCCGTGTCCCATGGTTGGTAAGATCTGGGATTGGATCTGAGCTTATCATGCCGTATCCTGTGGTTGGTAAGATCTGGGGTTGGATCTGAGCTCTTCATGCCATGTCCTTGGTAAGATCTGGGGTTGGATGTGAGCTCTTCATGCCATGTCCTTGGTAAGATCTGGTGTTGGATCTGATCTCCCAATGCCATGTCCCATGGTTGGTAAAATCTGGGGTTGGATCTAATCTCCCAATACCGTGTCCCGTGGTTGGTAAAATCTGGGGTTGGATGTGAGCTCCCAATGCTGTGTCCCGTGGTTGGTAAAATCTGGGGTTGGATGTGAGCTCCCAATGCCGTGTCCTGTGGTTGGTAAAATCTGGTGTTGGATCTGAGCTCCTAATGCCGTGTCCCGTGGTTGGTAAAATCTGGGGTTGGATCTGAGCTCCCAATGCCGTGTCCCATGGTTGGTAAAATCTGGGGTTGGATCTGACCTCCCAATGCCGTGTCCCGTGGTTGGCGAAATCTGGGGTTGGATGTGAGCTCCCAATGCCGTGTCCCGTGGTTGGTAAAATCTGGGGTTGGATGTGAGCTCCCAATGCCGTGTCCCGTGGTTGGTAAAATCTGGGGTTGGATGTGAGCTCCCAATGCCGTGTCCTGTGGTTGGTAAAATCTGGTGTTGGATCTGAGCTCCTAATGCCGTGTCCCGTGGTTGGTAAAATCTGGGGTTGGATCTGAGCTCCCAATGCCGTGTCCCATGGTTGGTAAAATCTGGGGTTGGATCTGATCTCCCAATGCCGTGTCCCGTGGTCGGCGAAATCTGGGGTTGGATGTGAGCTCCCAATGCCGTGTCCCGTGGTTGGTAAAATCTGGGGTTGGATGTGAGCTTCCAATGCCGTGTCCCGTGGTTGGTAAAATCTGGTGTTGGATCTGACCTCCTTTTGATAACAGAAAAACAAACACTCCTGTGCACGAGTTGATCATTAAGCAATCAATAGTTTATAACGATGGCACTGGCTTTGCTGCCCTTCATGGATATGGGCATCCTGGTAACAAACGAAAAGAAAAATAACAAGGGCGCACCAGCCTAGTGTATTACCGTTAGGATAGTTTATTTATTTAAAACAACGTAAAGACTACTCACAAAGGTAGTAGAAAGGTACGCAGTGAACAAATAGTTCCCTAAGTGGCTGCAACATGTAGAACCCAAACCACACTCCAACCGATCATGAAGGATGTGATAGGAGACACTACTGGCTGACGCGGGCAGTTCACATGCTTGTATGCCTACTTAAAGGGTAGGTATGAGGGCTTCACACTGGTTGGCTCTCATGAAGAAGCTTTGCACTTTCGAAATGCGTCAGCCGGTAGTGTCTCCTATCACGTCCTTCATGATCAGTTGGAGTGTGGTTTGGGTTCTACATGTTGCAGCCACTTATGTAACTATTTGTTCACTGCGTACCTTTCTACTACCTTTGTGAGTAGCCTTTACATTGTTTTAAATAAATAGACTATCCTAAGGATAATACACTAGGCAGGTACGCCCTTGTTCTTTTTCTTTTCATTGGATCTGAGTTCCCAATGCCGTGTCCCATGGTTGGTAAAATCTGGGGTTGGATCTGAGCTCTTCATGCCATGCCCCGTGGTTAGTAAAATCTGGGGTTGGATCTGAGTGCCTTATAAAGCCATTGGTAAGTTGTACAGTAGGCTCTATCACAAATCCACAGTGGCTCAAAAGTGATATGGTCCAGAAATATTTAGATGGAATAAAGGTGGATAAAGCACCTGGACCAGATGGCATCCACCCACGGATCCTAAAAGAATTGAGCTCTGTAATTTCAAAGCCATTGTATCTAATTTTTAGGGACTCATTAATGACAGGAATAGTACCACTGGATTGGCGCAGGGCCAATGTGGTCCAATGTGGTGCCTATATTTAAAAAGGGAATTAAGTCTTTACCAAGTAACTATAGACCTGTTAGTGTAACTTCCATAGTTGGGAAGATACTGGAGAGATTAATAAAAGACACATAGATGAGTTCTTGCTGGAAAAAAACTATTAAAGCAACAGACAGCATGGAGTCATGAAAGACAGAAGTTGTCAGACAAACCTGATTTATTTTTATGAAGAGGTAAGTAAGACCTTGGACAGAGGGGTGGCGGTGGACGTGGTATACTTGGACAGAGGGGTGGCTGTGGATGTGGTATACTTGGACAGAGGGGTGGCGGTGGGTGCGGTATACTTGGACAGAGGGGTGGCGGTGGGCGTGGTATACTTGGACAGAGGGGTGGCTGTGGACGTGATATACTTGGACAGAGGGGTGGCGGTGGACGTGATATACTTGGACAGAGGGGTGGCGATGGACGTGGTATACTTGGACAGAGGGGTGGCGGTGGACGTGGTATACTTGGACAGAGGGGTGGCGGTGGACGTGGTATACTTGGACAGAGGGGTGGCGGTGGACGTGGTATACTTGGACAGAGGGGTGGCGGTGGACGTGATATACTTGGACAGA
Source organism: Rana muscosa (assembly GCA_029206835.1). Lineage (NCBI taxonomy): Eukaryota > Metazoa > Chordata > Amphibia > Anura > Ranidae > Rana > Rana muscosa. The sequence continues at coordinate 1,299,498,977 of CM055116.1, read as the reverse complement.
GGGGTGGCGGTGGATGTGGTATACTTGGACAGAGGGGTGGTGGTGGACGTGGTATACTTGGATTTGCAAAAGCGTTGGATACAGTTCCCCACACACGGCTCACGTGTTAGGTAAAGTCTACAGGATTGGAAATATCAGTTTGTAAATGGATAGAAAACTGGCTAAAAGACAGAATTCAGAGAGTCGTGGTTAATGATTCTTACTCTGAATGGTCCAAGGTTATCAGTGGTGTACCCCAAGGTTCAGTGCTGGGACCCTTACTTTTTAATATCTTTATAAATGATATTGGGTCTGAGATGAAAAGTAAAATTTCTGTCTTTGCAGATGACACTAAGCTATGCAGTGGAATAACGTCCTTACAGGATGTCGCCAATTTACTAGCCGACCTCAATGTTCTGTCTAATTGGGCGACTATGTGGCAGATGAGGTTTAATGTTGATAAATGTAAAGTTCTGCACTTGGGGGCTAAGAATATGAATGCATCACACATACTAGGGGGAGTACAACTGGGGGGATCCGTAGTGGAGAAGGATCTGGGAGAATCCGTAGTGGAGAAGGATCTGGGGGGATCCGTAGTGGAGAAGGATCTGGGGGGATCCGTAGTGGAGAAGGATCTGGGGGGGATCCGTAGTGGAGAAGGATCTGGGGGGGATCCGTAGTGGAGAAGGATCTGGGGGGGATCCGTAGTGCAGAAAGATCTGGGGGGATCCGTAGTGGAGAAGGATCTGGGGAGGATCCGTAGTGGAGAAGGATCTGGGGGGATCCGTAGTGGAGAAGGATCTGGGGGGGATCCATAGTGGAGAAGGATCTGGGGGGGATCCGTAGTGGAGAAGGATCTGGGGGATCCGTAGTGGAGAAGAATCTGGGGGAATCCGTAGTGGAGAAGGATCTGGGGGGATCCGTAGTGGAGAAGGATCTGGGGGGATCCGTAGTGGAGAAGGATCTGGTGGGATCCGTAGTGTAGAAAGATCTGGGGGGATCCGTAGTGGAGAAGGATCTGGGGAGGATCCGTAGTGGAGAAGGATCTGGGGGGATCCGTAGTGGAGAAGGATCTGGGGGGATCCATAGTGGAGAAGGATCTGGGGGGGATCCGTAGTGGAGAAGGATCTGGGGGGATCTGTAGTGGAGAAGGATCTGGGGGGATCCGTAGTGGGGAAGGATCTGGGGGGATCCGTAGTGGAGAAGGATCTGGGGGGATCCGTAGTGAAGAAGGATCTGGGGGGATCCTTAGTGGAGAAGGATCTGGGGGGATCCGTAGTGGAGAAGGATCTGGGGGGATCCGTAGTGGAGAAGGATCTGGGGGGATCCGTAGTGGAGAAGGATCTGGGGGGATCTGTAGTGGAGAAGGATCTGGGGGGATCCATAGTGGAGAAGGATCTGGGGGGATCCGTAGTGGAGAAGGATCTGGGGGATCCGTAGTGGAGAAGGATCTGGGGGGATCCGTAGTGGAGAAGGATCTGGGGGTTTTGGTAGATCATAAGCTCAATAATAACATGCAATGCCAAGCTGCGGTTTCCAAAGCGAGCAAAGTCCTTTCTTGTATAAGAGAGGTATGGACTCCAGAGAGAGAGAGACATCATCTGTACAAATCATTAGTAAGACCTCATCTGGAATATGCAGTTCAGTTTTGGGCCCCAGTTCTCAAAAAGGATATCGGGGAACTGGAGAAAGTGCAGAGAAGGGCAACCAAACTGATAAGAGGCATGGAGGAGCTCAGCTATGAGGAAAAATTAGAGGACCTGAATTTATTCTCTCTTGAGAAGAGGAGAATAAGGGGGGATATGATCAACATGTACAAATATATAAGGGGTCCATATAGTGAACTTAGTGTTGAGTTATTCACTTTACGTTCAACACAAAGGACAAGGGGGCACTCTTTACATCTAGAGGAAAAGAGATTTCACCTCCAAATACGGAAAGGTTTCTTCCCAGTAAGAGCTGTGAAAATGTGGAATAGACTCCCTGCAGAGGTGGATCTGGCCAGATCAGTAGATTGCTATAAGAAGGGGCTGGATTCTTTCCTAAATGTACATAATATAACTGAGTACTGACATTTATAGGGAAAGGTGATCCGGGGAAAATCCAATTGCCTCTCGGGGGATCAGGAAGGATTTTTTTTTCCCTGCTATAGATAATTGGATCATGCTCTGCTGGGGTTTTTTGCCTTCCTCTGGATCAACTGTGGGTATATGGGATTGTATGATATTATTATTTTTTTTTTATGGTTGAACTGGATGGACTTGTGTCTTTTTTCAACCTGACTAACTATATAACTATGTAACATACCTGACTGTGGAGTTCAAGATGACAAGGGTGGCCTCTTACACAATTCCCATCCAAGCACCCCTGGTGGTGGAGACAGGGACTTCTAGGGCACTGGAAGGGCACAGGTGCCAGGAAGATGGATCAGTGAACTGGAACTTAGGAACACAGGAGTCCTTCCAGTGGCAGTATGCAGTCAGGTCACAAGCTATGTTCAGCAGCAGCCAGGCAGATAGGTGCCGGGTCAGGATCAAGTCCAAGGTCAGGAACAGGCAGAAGTCGGTAACGTGTTGGCAGTAAGGTTCCAAATCAGGAGGTGGAATTGTGGTCAGAAGCCAAGGTCGGTAATACAGGGGTGAACCAAGAGAGATGTTAGGCATAGCCAGGTCAGGAAAAAGTTAAGTAGGCTTTCAGGAACTAGTAATACAGGAACCAGAGCTGAAGACAATCCAGCATTGAGGCCAAGCAGACCAGGACTTAAATAGGCCCCAAGACCTGTAGTCACATGTGTGTGCTAGGGTGACCACATTTCCAAACTGCTATTCAGGGACACCCCCCCCCCCCCTCCTAAAAATCAGCTTGTGCTGTAACGAATCACAGCACAGCCGGGGCGGCGGATGCGCGCTTTACCCAGAAGCACTGATCAGGCCCCCCCAAAAAATGGCCGCCTCATCGCCACCTTACTCACTGACAGTACTTGTCCTGGACAGCCGAGGCCCGTTTTACCTTGTTCCAACGCTTGCTCTACAGTGATTAGACACAGGAGGCGGGAGTTATGATTTCCCCAATCACAAGTAGGGGGGCAGGGATTGTGCCTCTTCCCGGCCAGGTAGGGTGACCACATTTCCAAACTACCATTCAGGGACACCCCCCCTTCCCAAAAATCAGCTTGTGCTGTAACGAATCACAGCACAGTGATTGCACACAAGGCGGGATTTATGATTTCTCCAATCACAAGCAGGGGGCGGGGATTGTGCTCCTCCAGGCATTCCCGGCCAGGACAAGTACTGTCAGTGAGTAAAGCGGTGATGTGGCGCCCTTTTTTTGGGCCATCAGATTGGCCCAGAGGGTGGTGGCTGTGTCAGTTTCATTCACACTGTAATGTCCTGGAATGAAGGTGCCCGGGACAGACCTGCAAAATGCGGGACTGTCCCGGGCAATCCGGGACACGTGGTCACCCTAGCAAGTAGCATGTATGCCCAATGCTCATGCACATGAACATTCACGTCTAGTTAAGCTTTTATGCTCACGTCATGTGCATGAAAATGAGCGCTTGCTGCATGAGATCCCTGATAGCCTCTCTTTGAGTGCTATTACCAAGATGGCCTCATTGGTGGCAGCCAGTTGTTAGAGAGGCCCATATCCAGCCAGGTTGAGTACCTGAGACTAGGCCAGACTGTCAGGGTCACCTGTGGCCAGGTGCCAGATGCACACCGTAGGGGGACAGGAGTGCACCGCGAGGTAGTGAACCCTATGGCTGGCTTCTGCGGATAGGAAACTGGGTGGTTGTGGAAAGCGGGACCAGAGGAGCACAACCGGGATCCTAACGGAAGCTAGAGCCAAGATTCCCCAGGGCGCGGAGTCTAAGACCCAGCTGGTCTTCCCCAGGGCCTCTAGTGGTGAGGATGTTATGCTGCAGGCTGGGACCAGGTCGCGGCCCCTGGAGTTTCCTAGCTCACGCCCCGTAGGATAAGGGGAAAAGAGGGGAAGCAGCAGCACACGATAAGAGAGAACCGAATAACAAGCTGAAGGTCAGGGGCCACAAGCAGACAAGGATAACGAAGAACGAGCCGAAGGTCAAGGGTCACGAGCAGACAGGGATAGTCGGGGACAAGCCAATAACGTAACAGAGAGACAGACGTAGCACACGGCAGGCAGGAACCCAAACACACAATGCCTAACAAACACGTTGATCAGCAAAGCAGGCTTGCAGTGCACAGGTTAATATAGTGTTCAGTGATAGGGCCTGGGGTGGAGTCAGGCTGGGAGGAGATTATAAAGGAAGCCAGGTGAAGGAGGTCTGGTCTCTAGATGAACACATGAGGAGGAAGGTAAGATGGCAGACAGACACTACTGCATATCCATGACACAGACCTGTAGTTGGGACATGTTACCAATTGTAAAAAGATCCAAATGTGAAAACCAGAGTCAGGAAAGTTGTATTCAGGAAACTGTACTGGAAAGACCTAAATTTCACCAAACAACCAAACTCTGCAACGGGCAACAATCTGCACCTAAACAGAAATCTGGAGAAATCAGGAAGTACGGCAAAGCCAGCTAACAAACGGTCATGCTTGGCCACCCTCCTGCTGGGTACAGGAGGCCTTACCCTATTAGGGCATGTTTATTTGGGCATGTTGACCCTGAAGGGAAGCCTTAGTGGAGTTGAATGCAGAAGAAGTCACCAAGCAGCATAACCTGAGAACCATAGCAGAGAGATTCCAAGGTAGTGATGAGCCGAACACCCCCGGGTTCGGTTCGCACCAGAACCCGCGAACGGACCGAAAGTTCGCACGAACATTAGAACCCTATTAAATACAATGGATGCGAACGTTCGAATTCTAAAGTGCTAATTATAACGACTATTATGCATGTTATTGTCCTAAACAGAGTTTGGGAACCCGGGTTCTGCACCAGGGGACATGTATCAATGCAAAAAGAAGTTTTAAAAACGGCCGTTTTTCGGGAGCAGTCATTTTAATGATGCATAAAGTGAAAAAAAAAAAGTCAAATATTCCTTTAAATATCGTACCTGGGGGGTGTCTAAAGTATGCCTGTGAAGTGCCACGTGTTTCCCGTGTTTAGAACTGTCCCTGCACAAAATGACACTTCTAAAGGAAAAAAAAGCCATTTAAAACTGCTTGCGGCTTTAATGTAATGTCTGGTCCCGGTAATATGGATGAAAATCTTTAAGAAAAATGGCATAGCTACCCCATCACACCCCCCCCCCCTACCCCAGCCCATTACCAGCCCATTTGGGTCTTGTATGGATATTAAGGGGAACACCGCACACAAAATAAAAAAGGCCCTATATACTCTGAACAGCCGTATACAGGCGGTGCATACAAGACAGGGACTGTAGGTTTGTTCTTATGTAGAATCTGTTTGTAATTTTGAACAGGTACATTGTTGAAGTGTAGCTCCAGCCAAAATACCTATTTTTAAGCTTTTTGGAAAACATAGGGAAGGGTTATCACCCCTGTAACATTTGTTTTGCTGTCTGTGCCCCTGTTCAGAACATTTCACCTCACTTTCCGTCCCAATGACAACTGTTTTTGAAATGTGGTGTTTTTCTTGAAACAAGGATTGGTGATAAAGCATCAGTACAGAGGAGACACCTTTCTCCCATATTAATTCTTACAGGAGAGAATTTTCCTTCCAAGGGGTAGATTTCCTCTCACTTCCTGTTGTATCCTTCCGTTTGCAAGTAGGAGTCGTTTGTAAGTTGGATGTTTGAAAGTAGGGACCTGCCGTATATACTCTGCAGAAATTGGCCCCTTAGGTGTTGGTGTTGGCACAACACTGTAAGCACTCACAGTTACTCTTGGTGGGTGCTGGAACGCCCTGCTGTCAACTATTATATCAGGAATTGTAATAACATATAATTGTTGAACAGTGGTAGTAAAAATTGGGCCTTTGATGGTGGTGCTGGTGCCACAACACTGTAAGGCCTGACAGTTACTCTTGGTGGGCGCAGCAATGGGCCCTGCTGTGAATTATTAGATCAATAATTATAATTGCATGCCCCTGTTGAACAGGGGCTGAAAAATTGGGCCTTAGGCACTGGTGGCACAACACTGCAACCCCTCACAGATACTGTACTTGGAGCACAGCAATGAGGCCTGTTGCAAAGTATTGCATCAAAAATTGTAATTACACGCCCCTGTTAAACAGGGGCTGAAAAATTGGGCCTTAGCCACTGGTGGCGGCACCCATAAACCAAAATGATCTTCCAAGCTATCATCATTAATCGGATCATTGAGGAGGAGGAGGAGGATAGCCAGTCAACATAACAGCACAGGCACTCAGCATCAGCATCAGTCTTGAAGGGATGTGACATTTTAAAATCAATTAGTCTGTTATATCAGCATCAGGGATGTGGTAGCTGGTGGTGATCCAAGACTGGTTCATCTTGATGAAAGTCAGTCGATCAACCGAGTCGGTGGACAGGCGCACCCTGTGATCCGTGACAAATCCTCCAGCAGCACTGAATGTGCGTTCCGAAAGAACGCTGGATGCAGGACAGGCCAGTAGCTCAATTGCATACTGTGCAAGCTCTGGCCAGTGATCCATCCTCAAGACCCAGTAAGCCAGAGGATTTTCGGTGGGGAAGGTGTCCAAGTCTGACCTTGCCCCTAGGTATTCCTGCACCATGTATATCAGACGCTGGCGATGGTTGCTGGAACCAATCATACTTTGGGGCTGCGGACTAAAGAATTGTCTGAACGCATCGGTCAGACGGCCACCTTCCCCACCGCTCCTTCTTTGACTGCCCGAAGCCTCAGCAACTCGTTGTCCAGGACCAGGAGTTTGTAACCTCCCAGTCTCTGGGAACGCGTTGCACAGACCTTTCTGCAAGGCCTCCCGGAGTTGTCTCATCCTCTGCTCCCTCTGCGACGGTAAGATAAGGTCCGTAACCTTACCCTTGTACCGTGGATCAAGGAAAGTGGCCAGCCAGTAATGGTCCCTCTCCTTGATCCGAAGAATACGAGGATCCTTCCGCAGACTTTGCAGGATCAGGGAGGCCATGCAGCGTAGGTTAGCTGAGGCATTCAGTCCGGAGTCCTCTGGGTCACTAAGGACGACATGATCCGCAGCCACCTCCTCCCAGCCACGTACAAGTCCACTGGTTTCTTGGGACTGTAAATCATCCCTAAAAGACTGCTGCTGATGATGCTGAGTGCCAGCCTCCACCTCCATGCTGACACAATCCTCCTCCTCCTCCTCTTCCTGTGCGATGGGTGGGACAGAAGGAACACTGTCTGGGTAAAGGGGGCCTTGAGAGGCAAGGAAGTCCTCCTCTTCCTGCCTCTGTTCTGCCTCAAGTGCCCTGTCCATTATTCCACGCAGCGTGTGCTCCAACAGGTGGACAAGAGGTACAGTGTCACTGATGCATGCACTGTCACTGCTCACCATCCTCGTGGCCTCCTCAAATGGTGCCAGGACAGTGCATGCATCCCTGATCATGCCCCACTGGCGTGGTGAAAAAAAATCCGAGCTCCCCTGACCCTGTCCTGGTGCCGTAGTCGCACAGGTACTCATTGATAGCCCTCTGCTGCGTGTGCAGCCGCTGCAGCATGGCCAACGTTGAGTTCCACCTGGTGGGCATGTCACATATGAGGCGGTTCTTGGGCAGGTTCAACTCCTTTTGCAGCTCAGCCAGGCGAGCACTGGCATTATAAGATCTGCGGAAATGCACACAGACTTTCCTGGCCTGCCTCAGGACATCCTGTAAGCCCGGGTACCTGCCCAAGAACCGCTGCACCACCAGGTTAAGGACGTGAGCCACACAGGGCACATGGGTCAGTTGTCCCTGTCGGAGGGCGGAGAGGAGGTTGGTGCCTGTAACGGCACCCCAATCTCAAGGGGTATTAACGCCGTTTACGATGTTCCCTCTCCTAGACACACATCCACTCGCTACCGATATCCACAGCTAAACGACCCTTTCCTATAGGAGCCGACCCCTCTGGAAGAAGACGAGACGCACTCTGTCTCTTCTGTAGTAGGAATGAATTTATTATTGACAAACATTGTAACTTTATACACAATTCAGGGCACATGATTTAACATGAACAAGGGCCCAGCTCCACCCACACATCCCAAAACTCAACACCTCATCCTGACGTCTGCTAGGCTTCAAAAGATCCCAACACAATAGAATATACGATCTCCAATACACATCTTCCCACAAAGGGTTGGCAGCCAGTCTGTCTGGCGACAACAGGTTCTAAACCCTTTACATCTTAAATCCCTTTGTATTGTAAATCCCAGTCTGCCTTTACAATACACACAAGTATAGGGTTAATTACTTCTATTCACACCAGACCTTCCCAAGTCATACTGAACAATAGAATGCAAATTACCTTAATTCCTCACAGCCATGATTACACAAAGTCAGGGCTGTCGGTGATGATATTAGCATCTAAGAGTATGTGTCTAAACATCATGAAGGCGTCACTTTCCAATTAACCTGTTGAGGTCATAATCAAACAGTAGAGAGTTCTTTGCAGGTATCCTGGGGAATATGGTGGATGAATATTACAGACCCAATCTAGATAAAATGTATGTACAGCATTGAATATGGCCATCATAGACCATATTGGGGTTTTCATTCACCCTGTGCCCCTAATAGAGACACAGGGTGATTGACACATAAGAGCCATTGGGGAAGCTGGCGCAAGGGTATTTCATACTCCCTAAGCGATTCTGAGTTCCCCGGGCCTTCCCGTTACATCTCTCCCCTTTCGGCAGGAGACTAACAGAGGGGGGAACCCCAGACGGGTTGACTCCGAAGTTAGTCCATAGGTCCCTTCTTCTAATGCCGGTATCCACACAGTACCCCAAATAAATTTCTCCAAACAGAGAATCGCTTACCCAGCCAACCTCTGCCTCTCTCAGAGAACACACCCGCCGCTGGGGAGAGGCCTGGACTGGCCCTCCTCCCTGGAGTCCTTTCTGCTGCTGGAGAGAAGACAGGGTGACTGGGCTCAGTCCGTCATGCTGTTGGGGATCTGGGTCGACTGCCCAGCATCCCTGTGGTATACAAGTGGAGACTGAAGTCCCATCCACTTGTGGTAGGTGAAAATCTCCCAGTGCTTGCAAAGCAAGGCTGACATCCTCCTGTCTCAGTGTCACACCATTTTCTGGGGTTGTGTCAGTGAGGACTGAAGTCCCATCCAATACCACAGGAACTCCCTCTTCTGTTAGTTGAGAGCCGAGGCCCGTGGCACTCGGCTCTGTTGCCAGCTCTTCTGCTGGGTTGCTGTGAGTGGAGACCGCAGTCCCATCCACCGATATCCGCTCAAGTGGCAGTTGTGTGCAGTGGCCAGTAGCATTCTGCCCTGCTGCCAGTGATTCAGCTGGGGGTAGAAGCTTTACCACCCCAGCTTGTTGCTGGAGAGAGGGGCCAACTGCCCCGGCTCCCTGAAACTCCACAGTTGTTTCCGGTGCTGGGCAGCACAGGTTGCTATCACTCTGCCCTGTTGCCAGTACTCCTGCTGGGGACTCCACACCATCTGCTCTGGCTACCTGTTGGGGAGGGAAAATGGCTGCTTCTCCTCCCTGCATCTCTGAAATCCACTCAGAAAGAGGAACCATCACCTTCTCAATTCAGGCCTCCAACACTGCCATGGGTGTAGAGCAGGGGTCTGCAGTACTTTGTCCTGCTGCCAGTACTTGAGCGGGCGATGCATAATTCATAACATCCTCTGCACAGTCCATTAAGTCCATACCTTCTGTAATCTGTGGCTGGGGAGATGAGCCAACTGCCCTAGCTCCCTGGAACTCCATATTATCCACTTCGGCTTTAGGGAGGGCAATCTTCATCTTTTCCACTGCCGATTCTTCAGCCAGGCTAGCTCCCTGGAACTCCATATCATCCACTTCGGCTTTAGGGAGGGCAATCTTCATCTTTTCCACTGCCGATTCTTCAGCCAGGATTTCATAGTTGTCAACTGGTATTTCCTGATAGTCCCAGGCAAAGGGAGCCCCACCCTGCTGCTGAGCGGAGTCTAGCAGCTGTTTGTAGGCGATCTCCAGCTCCCATTCCTGAACGGCCAGAAACTCCAAATCTTCCTGTGCCCAGTGCCCTTCCGAGACATTCAGTCTTTGTTCTCTGTGCTCCATTATTTCCCCCAAACGCCACTCCTGATCACTCCCAAAGTCAGGGTCCTCGGACAGCCTCCAATACAACAATCCCAGGCCATTATAGTCAAAGCCTTCCGTGGGGCTGTCATCCGCTGACCATGGGCACTCTTGGGCTACATACCACCGGAGGGCTCTGTAGCTCTCGTCCAACCGCATCTCTGCCCGGAACAGCCTGCTTAACTCAGCTGTCCACTCCTGCTTCGGTTGTTCCCCCAATAACAGCATTCGTACTTCATACTGCAACCAGTACCTTACATGGATGGAGGGGAGAACTTTTCCCTGGTGTTGCTGCTCGAGGGCTAGCACTTTCTTCCAGAGTTCGCAGCGGATCGAATCCGACCATCCCAGCAGGACCTCCTCTGATACTGGTCCTCTATGCTGTATCTGCATCTCTCGCAACCTCCTTCTGAATTCCTTTTCCATGTCGGCTGGTATCTGTATCTCTCCTCTCCTTTCAGTTGGTGCTGCTTTTTTAGGTGTTGTCTCTGATTGCCGTATTTCCGCCATTCTCTGCTCATGTTGTCGCTCATCCTGCCGCTCGATTTCTCTAATGGCTTCCTGTATGGCGGTCTCTGATGGGTTAGCACCATATAATGCCAAGCGCTCTCGAACTCGTTGCTGAAACAAATCTTCAACTGACCGGGGTCCTGCATCACCATTCCTCTGGTTCATCTCGGCTCTCAAGTAAGTCTTTCAGCGTGACTTTCCTGCAGGCTGCATAGCTTGGTCATTCACTGTGGTGGCTTGGAGTGTCCCAGGAACTGGAGGGAAAATCCCGCTGCTGCCAACCAATGTAACGGCACCCCAATCTCAAGGGGTATTAACGCCGTTTACGATGTTCCCTCTCCTAGACACACATCCACTCGCTACCGATATCCACAGCTAAACGACCCTTTCCTATAGGAGCCGACCCCTCTGGAAGAAGACGAGACGCACTCTGTCTCTTCTGTAGTAGGAATCAATTTATTATTGAGAAACATTGTAACTTTTGTGACAGCAGGAAGGTAAAGTCACCTGGTTGCATCCAGGGGGGTAGATATATTTCGCCCAGATTCAGGCTTTACGCCGACTTATACAACTAGGTGGAGAGTTGTATAAGGCTAGTGGGCTCATGGATGACTCATACCTCTAGGGAGAGGGCTGGGCGTCGTGCAGACAGGGAGTTGATGAGACCAGCTGAAGCTTGTCAGCTCATTTAGGCCTCTATAAGAACTCCCAGCTTCATTAGATGTTAGCTCATGCCTGGAACCAGACCTGTGTGGACTGTCTAGGGAGAGTGAACCCCTGTGCGGTGAGACAAAGCCTGTGTGGCTATTTGCTTGGACATTTAAAACCAGGGACTTAGGGACTAGGACAGCACTAGGCTGATCCCAGTTGTTAGTTAGGAAACCTGTATGTTTAGTCAGAGGTCAACTGGACCAGGATTTATTTTGGTTATGTTTCTTTTGCTTTGCTGTGTTTTGTCACTGTAAATAGAAAATAAACCGCACCTTTTTTTGATTTTGAAAACCACAACCTCCGTTTGCTGGGCCTGTTTTGTGTGGGGAGCCCATCCCGGGGGTCACACACACCCGCTGCCGAGCTAACCCCCTCACAGTTGGTGGAGAATGCGGGTAGTTTTTTTTTAAGCCAGCATGGAGGAGATACTGAAGCAGCTGGCTCTAGCAAATGCCAATCAACAGCAGACAAATGCAGGTTTGCAAAGGAGCCTTGCAGCCCAGCAGCAGACAAACGCAACTTTGCAACAGAGTCTGGAGGCTCAGCAACGAGCCCAGCAGCAATCTGAGGCCCGCTTCATAGACCTGTTGCAGAAGCAAGAGCAGAGACTACAACAACAGATGGAAGCAGTAATGCAGCAACGTCCGCAGACCAGTGAGGAAAGCCGTCCCACTAATACCGCGTCCTTTGGGGTGAGTCGTTTATTGACAAAAATGACTGGAGAGGATGATCCAGAGGTATTTTTGACCACATTTGAAAGGACCGCTGAAAGAGAAAAGTGGCCTGAGGAGCAGTGGGCTGGACTGGTGGCTCCTCTGTTAACTGGTGAATCGCAGAAAGCTTACTATGACCTAGAGCCTAACCAAGCAAAAGACTATGTGATGCTAAAAGCTGAAATATTGGCAAGGCTGGGTGTCACCCAGGCTGTCCGGGCTCAGCGTGTGCATAACTGGACTTTCCAGCTTGGAAAACCCCCCAGGTCTCAAATGTATGATCTCATTCACCCAGAGGCGTATCTAGTGAAAATGGCGCCTATGGCAAGCACTGAAACTGCGCCCCTGTCAAAACATTTTAAGTGTACAGGGCCATGTTTTCACTGCATGAAAAGCACACAGATGTGCAGTACATGCACGGGCAGGCAGACCAATTCAAATCAATTGGGATGCAGCAGCTTCATGAACACAGCCCCTGCTTTCACCTTGATATCTGTTTGAGTGCAGGAAAATGCCCCTGAGCACAGATAGTGTGCATTCAAAGACACGCACCAGCACCCAAATGGATGTCAAATTGGTAACAATAACCCTCCCTTACTCCATCCAACAACTCTAGTTCTACTTGAAGTATGAAGGAGACCTGTCCCTGCCCCTGCCCCAGGAAAGGTGCCCTCCATGACAGGTACCTGAGCAGAGTTTGGAGGTTTCAAAGAGCACAGTGTCAGTCTCCAGGTCCTGGATCTTGAAGCAAGTGAAGTCAATCCTGAACACATTCTCCTTAGGTCTGCACAGATAATCTGATGACAGAAGACAAGTGACGTTAATGACGCACAGGGGTTGATTTACTAAAGGAAAATCCACTTTGCACTTGGAAGTGCACATGGAAGTGCAGTCGCTGTAGATCGCTGTAAATCTGAGGGGAAGCTCTGAAATTAGGGGAAGCTCTGCTGATTTTATCATCCAATCATGTGCAAGCTAAAATGCTATTTTCCTTGCATGTCCCCTTCAGATCTACAGCATCTGCACTTCCATGTGCACTTTTAAGTGCAAAGTGGATTTTCCCCTAATAAATCAACCCCACAGCGTCTAGCACAGGCCGGTAACAGGTCTCCTGACAGTAAGACCCCTTTCACACTGGGGCATTTTTTAAGGTGCTTTTGGGCTAAAAATAGCACCTGTAAAGCGCCTGAAATATGGCTCCCCTGCAGTGTCAGTGTGATGCGCTGGCAGGACGTTAAAAAATGTCCTGCAAGCAGCATCTTCGGAGCGGTGTGTACACCTCTTCCACCGCTCTTGCCCACTGAAATGAATGGGCAGCGCGGCCGACCTGCTGGCAAAGCGCCGCTGCAGCGGTGCTTTGCGGGTGGTTTTAACCCTTTTTCGGCTGCTAGCGGGGGTTAAAATCACCCCACCAGCGGCGTAATACCTCTGCAAAAATGACGGCCCGTGCCCCAGTGTGAAAGCAGCGTAACTCACTCTCTGTGACCCGGCTCAGGCCTAGGACATGCTTCCGGTCTCAGCTCCTTCAGGCCTAACAACTCCTGTTTGGTGACCTCAGCCACTCCCCGGAGCTCCCCATCACCATCCTCCCTCTAATGCATGCGCCTTTATCCCAGTCAAAATGAACGGCCATCTGCAGGGTAGCAACAAGGCTGCCAGTTGGTCCCTCTGGAATCACTCCCATCCCTAGTGATCAACATTCTGTAGTATTCTGAGAGGAAGCAATTCCATAGAGGTAGGTGGGAGGTTCTCTGCCACTGAAGCGTTGTCACTAGCAACAGAGTCTCCCACCTGACATCAGCCTGAGAGGAAGGGGCTTCTCTGAAAAATGATCTTGTGACAAAACAGAAATGCATTCATTCAGACTGGGAGGTAGAATGTGAGCTCTGATCCTATCTGCATACATGACTCTCTATCCCTCTCTGTCCTCCTGACTTCAGGACCTCCAGGATCCTGCTAGCTTCTTCCACCTGTAGGAAGCTGAGTTCCAGCTGGTCTATGCCCATGGCTCAGTCATATCTGTGGGGGGATCTTTCTATGTAAACACTTTGATGCTCACCGATGCACAGAGCAGCCTCAGCCATGGAGTGGGAGCGATAAGCAGGCACATCTACAGGGATCCCGGGGATGCCAAGCTCCATATAAGCTGGGCAGTGTTATTATTGTGATTTGTCCCGTCCTGCTGCTCTGTGTGCTGGGATGCCAGACCCCGGATTTATTACCTCCCCTCCTCCGATCTCAGCCTCCCTGAACAGGCAGCCTCTATAACTTTTCTCCAGCAGCCCAGGACACTCTGCAGACTGACAGTCTCCACAGCCAATCTGTGTGGAGCTCGGCACATGCAGCCACGCCCCCCTCCGGCTGTTACTTCTCAGAAGCACAGCACTCGCATCTCAGCACCTGAGGACGGGAGCAGGGCAGAGAATCACTCCGCCAATGAGCCGGGACTATTTGAGTAGCGGGGCAGCATGATGTACATGCGCCCCGAAAATGAAGAAAAAGTCCCTCCTTTACGCTCACTTCCTGGGCCCCTATTTTGACCTGATGGGACCCAGGAAACTGTAATTGCTTCTCCCCATAAGCAAGTAGGAAGGGGAGAAGTTTAAAAAGCTCTAGTTTTAACTTCAGTGAAGAACTTTTATGCTGGATTCCCTGCTCACTAGCGCCCCCTTCATGTGTAGCGCCCATGGCACTTGCTATGGCTTGCCATACCCTAGATACGCCACTGCATTCACCTGAGCAGAAAGTGGCTACAGCCAGAGACTTTGTCCGCACCAAAGATTGTGGAACGTGTTGTAATGGATCGGTTTTTGAGAGCTCTTCCTACTGCCATCCAAAAGTGGGTAAGCCATGGAGACCCAGAGACGGCCGATGGTCTTGTGGATCGTGTGGAGAAATACTTGGCTACAGAGAACCTGACGGCCTCTTCCAGAGACACTCGGACTTTCCACCCTAAGACCAGACCATCCCCAGGGGCGGATAAGAGGATTCCAAGGGGTGAGGGTGGAGAGAGTGAGAGGGTGGGAGCTCTACCCCAAGTTTGGCGAGAACAGCCTGGGAAATCAGCGGCTCAAGAGGCGGCAAGAAGGATCGTTTGCTACCGCTGCCGGCAAGCGGGACATATTGCAGCCAATTGCCCGGTTGGGGAGGAACCCATGCAGTGTGACTTTCTGACGGGCAGACGTCAGTCGCTGTGTGCGACAGTCGCATGCACTGCCATTCGAGGAACTGAGAAACATTTATGCAAAATGTGTGTTAATGGTAGAAATGTTGTGGTATTGCTGGATTCAGGTAGCCTTGTGACCCTGATAAAGGCTGAGTTAGTTAAAACAGAGGTCTCTGGGAATAGCAAGGTAGCTGTTATTTGTGTGCATGGGGACACCCGAGAGTATCCAGTGACTACAGTGTGTTTCGAGACCCCCAAAGGTACCCTCTCTCATCCAGTGGGCTTAGTATCTCAGTTACCGCATGACGCCATTGTGGGAAGGGATTTTCCGAAGTTCTGGGAACTGTGGGATGATCCTGAGCCCCTCACTGGTGCCCCTATGTACCAGGAATGTGATAGCCAGAACTCCCCTGAGAGTGGTGAGGACTCTCCGGAATTTCCCTTATCAGTATTGGCAGGGGAGACTCAAGAAACTGGAGAGGAGCCCACCTCCTCAGACGAAAACCTACCGTCTGTGGAGTTTTCTGATCTTGAGGTTCACAGGGAAAACTTTGCCACAGAACAGTTGAAAGACCCCGCCCTAATAAAGGCACGGGAAAACGTAGTGAAAATAGATGGCGAGTTAGTGAACCCAGATAATACCTGCACTTACCCATACTTCAGCGTAGAGAAGGACCTACTGTATCGGGTGGCAAAAAGGGCAGAAGAAACCGTTGAGCAGCTTGTGGTGCCCAAACCTTACAGGAAGTTGGTGTTGGAGTTGGCCCATGGGCACATTCTTGGAGGTCATCTGGGGACAGAGAAAACCCGAGAGAGGGTATTACAGAGATTCTATTGGCCGGGGGTGATGAAGGACGTAGAAAATTATTGTTCCTCCTGCCCTGTGTGTCAGAGGTTGGCCCCGATGCCACATTTCCGTAGCCCGCTGGTCCCTCTACCCATCATTGAGGTCCCGTTTGAGAGGATCGCCATGGATTTGGTAGGTCCTATAATCAAGTCCGCTAGGGGGCACCAGTACATATTAGTTATAATGGACTATGCCACCCGTTATCCAGAAGCGATCCCTCTCCGAAATACCTCGGCCAAAACCATAGCCAAAGAGCTATCTCTTGTTTTTAGCCGGGTGGGTATTTGTAAAGAACTGCTTACGGACCAAGGTACACCCTTTATGTCCCGGGTTATGAAAGAGCTGTGTAAATTGTTCAAAGTGACGCAATTGCGTACGTCTGTGTATCACCCCCAAACCGATGGGCTGGTTGAAAGATTCAACAAAACCCTAAAACAAATGTTGAAGAAAGTGGTGGATAGAGATGGAAAGGATTGGGACTGTTTACTTCCTTATTTGATGTTTGCTATTAGGGAGGTGCCCCAATCCTCTACGGGATTCTCCCCCTTTGAGTTACTGTATGGGAGACACCCAAGAGGGCTGTTGGATATTGCCAAGGAAACTTGGGAAAGTGAGAGTTCTCCCCACAGGAGTGTGATTGAGCATGTCGCCCTGATGCAAGATCGAATTGCACAGGTAATGCCCATCGTGAAGGAACATTTGGCCCAAGCGCAGTTGGCACAGCAGAGAGTGTACAACCGTGGAGCCAAGACCCGTACCTTTTCCCCGGGGGATAGGATATTGGTACTTGTCCCTACGGTTGAAAGTAAATTCCTTGCCAAATGGCAAGGCCCCTACGAGATAATGGAAAAAGTGAGCGAAGTGAATTACAAGGTCAGACAACCAGGAAGGCGAAAGCCTGAACAGATCTATCACGTTAATCTGTTGAAAGCCTGGAGGGATAGAGAGTCCCTAGTCGCAGACACTTGGTCACCAGCTCAAACTGGTTGCGTGATTCCTGAGGTTGGAATAGCAGCCACCTTGTCACAACCCCAACAACAGGAGGTTAAGGAGTTTGTGCTTCGCAACAAGGAGGTATTCTCTGAGCTGCCGGGACAAACATCTGGGGTAGAGCATGACATCATTACCCCGCCCGGTGAAAGGGTGAAGTTAAAACCCTATCGGATCCCAGAGGCTCGACGGGAGGCAATACGGGAGGAAGTACAGAAAATGCTGAACTTAGGGGTGATAGAGGAGTCCCAAAGTGATTGGTCTAGTCCCATTGTGTTGGTGCCTAAACCGGATGGGAGCTGGCGATTTTGTAACGATTTTTGTCAGTTGAACAAAGTTACAAAATTTGACACCTACCCCATGCCACGTATAGATGAGTTGATCGACCGGCTGGGAACAGCCCGATACATGACGACTCTTGACCTCACAAAAGGGTATTGGCAAATCCCCCTGGCCAAGTCGGCCAAAGAGAAAACCGCATTTGTAACCCCAGACGGGGCGTTCCAATATAAAAGAATGCCGTTCGGGTTACAGAATGCGCCGGCCACATTCCAGCGGAAAATGGACCAGATGCTGAGGCCCCATCGGAAGTATGCTGCGGCTTACCTGGATGACGTAATTGTCCATAGCACAGATTGGGCCTCACATCTGCCAAAAGTGCAAGCAGTCCTGGACTCTGTTCGGGAAGCGGGGTTTACGGCTAACCCCAAGAAGTGTACCATTGGGCAGGAGGAGGCCAAATATCTTGGGTACACCATTGGGAGGGGAGTAATAAAACCCCAACTCAACAAAGTCGAGGCCATCCAGAGTTGGTCACGTCCCAACAGCAAGAAGCAGGTACGAGCCTTTCTGGGAATCGCTGGGTATTATCGGCGATTCATTCCCCACTTTGCTTCTAAGGCTGTGCCCCTAACCAACCTGACGAAGGGGAAAGGGTCGGTCATGATTAAATGGACCCCCGAGGCTGAGGCAGCATTCCAATTCTTGAAACAAGCCTTATGTAGCCAGCCAGTGTTGTACTCACCCGACTTCTCTAAAGACTTTGTCGTACAAAGTGATGCGTCAGATGTGGGGTTAGGAGCAGTATTGTCCCAGGTCTGGAACGGGGAAGAGCACCCAGTCATTTACCTCAGCAGGAAGTTGAAGTCCCATGAGGTAAATTACGCCACCGTTGAAAAGGAGTGTTTAGCGGTGAAGTGGGCTCTAGATTCCCTTCGGTACTACCTGCTAGGTAGGCACTTTGACATGGTTACGGATCACGCTCCGTTAAAGTGGATGGCTCAAAACAAGGAAACAAATAGAAGAGTGAATAGGTGGTTCCTGGCCCTCCAGGAATTCAACTTCACAGTAAAGCATCGCCCTGGCGTTCAAATGGGGAATGTGGATGCTTTGTCTCGAGTACATGAATGCCTGATTGCTGGTGTTCCAACCCCGAGGTTAAAACAAGAGGGGGGGTATGTGACAGCAGGAAGGTAAAGTCACCTGGTTGCATCCAGGGGGGTAGATATATTTCGCCCAGATTCAGGCTTTACGCCGACTTATACAACTAGGTGGAGAGTTGTATAAGGCTAGTGGGCTCATGGATGACTCATACCTCTAGGGAGAGGGCTGGGCGTCGTGCAGACAGGGAGTTGATGAGACCAGCTGAAGCTTGTCAGCTCATTTAGGCCTCTATAAGAACTCCCAGCTTCATTAGATGTTAGCTCATGCCTGGAACCAGACCTGTGTGGACTGTCTAGGGAGAGTGAACCCCTGTGCGGTGAGACAAAGCCTGTGTGGCTATTTGCTTGGACATTTAAAACCAGGGACTTAGGGACTAGGACAGCACTAGGCTGATCCCAGTTGTTAGTTAGGAAACCTGTATGTTTAGTCAGAGGTCAACTGGACCAGGATTTATTTTGGTTATGTTTCTTTTGCTTTGCTGTGTTTTGTCACTGTAAATAGAAAATAAACCGCACCTTTTTTTGATTTTGAAAACCACAACCTCCGTTTGCTGGGCCTGTTTTGTGTGGGGAGCCCATCCCGGGGGTCACACACACCCGCTGCCGAGCTAACCCCCTCACACTTTATACACAATTCAGGGCACATGATTTAACATGAACAAGGGCCCAGCTCCACCCACACATCCCAAAACTCAACACCTCATCCTGACGTCTGCTAGGCTTCAAAAGATCCCAACACAATAGAATATACGATCTCCAATACACATCTTCCCACAAAGGGTTGGCAGCCAGTCTGTCTGGCGACAACAGGTTCTAAACCCTTTAAATCTTAAATCCCTTTGTATTGTAAATCCCAGTCTGCCTTTACAATACACACAAGTATAGGGTTAATTACTTCTATTCACACCAGACCTTCCCAAGTCATACTGAACAATAGAATGCAAATTACCTTAATTCCTCACAGCCATGATTACTAGGCTTGTGCAATTCGTTTCGTAACGAATCAAAATTCGTCCGAATTTAGCAACTTTCGGACATTCGGAAGCATTCGAATTTCCGAACAGAGCAATTACGAATAAAACCGAATCCGAAATAAATTATACCGCAAAATAGCGAATGCCCGAAGGTCTTCGGCATAATTCGTTATGAAAAAAGTTACGAATGTACGAATCCATTCGAAGCACAATAACACTCACTCTGCTCTCTGCTTCTCCCTCACCATGCTGAACTCCCTCTCAAAATGGTGTACAGGGGCGGAGGCTATAGCCGCATGAAAAAACGAAAGTAAAATACGAGATTTCAAATCCATTCGAAGCACAATAACACTCACTCTGCTCTGCTCTCTGCTTCTCCCTCACCGTGCTGAACCCTCTCAAAATGGTGTACAGGGGCGGAGCCTATAGCCGCATGTAAAAAACGAAAGTAAAATACGAGATTTCGAATCGTTACAAATAACCGCTATGTATTTAGAAAAGTACAAATCCATTCGAAGCACATTAGGCATAATAGGAAGCGTCGTTGTGAGAGAGACACGGAAAATTACGAATCAACGAACCCAAAAAAAGTTACGAAAGTAGGAGTTGTGTCCAGAATCAACGAAAAACAACGTACTCTACCGAAAGTACGAATTATAAAGCAACAAAAAATTCAACGAAAAATGTCGCTTGCAAAAATACGAATGAGTCCGAACACGAAAAATCCCGTCTAGCAAAATTACGAATGATTACGAATCAACAGGACCGGAAAGAAACGAACCGAAACTAACCGAATTTTTCCGTTGTGCACAAGTCTAATGATTACACAAAGTCAGGGCTGTCGGTGATGATATTAGCATCTAAGAGTATGTGTCTAAACATCATGAAGGCGTCACTTTCCAATTAACCTGTTGAGGTCATAATCAAACAGTAGAGAGTTCTTTGCAGGTATCCTGGGGAATATGGTGGATGAATATTACAGACCCAATCTAGATAAAATGTATGTACAGCATTGAATATGGCCATCATAGACCATATTGGGGTTTTCATTCACCCTGTGCCCCTAATAGAGACACAGGGTGATTGACACATAAGAGCCATTGGGGAAGCTGGCGCAAGGGTATTTCATACTCCCTAAGCGATTCTGAGTTCCCCGGGCCTTCCCGTTACAGTGCCATTGTCGCAAACCACCATTCCTGGCTTAAGCTGGTGTGGCGTCAACCACCTCTCGGCCTGGCCCTGCAGAGCAGACAGGACCTCTGCCCCAGTGTGGCTTCTGTCCCCCAAACACACCAGCGCAAGCACGGCATGGCATCTTTTTGCCTGCGTACTTGCGTAGCCCCGTGAACGCCTACGGAGCACCGCTGGTTCCGAGGACAAACCACAGGAAGAGGCCATGGAGGAAGAAGAAGAGGAGGGGGTGGAGGAGAGAGGTGTGTCACAACCAGTAGTAGCATTTTGGAGGCATGGCGGCGGAACAACCTCCAACACTACTGCACCTTGTCCTGCATCCTTCCCAGCTGCCAAAAGAGTGACCCAATGGGCCGTGAAAGAAAGGTAACGTCCCTGTCCATATAGTTGTAAAGAGAACCTCGCGCCAATTTATACTTTTAAACTAAATAACACAAAAAACCAAAAGCTGCTCCCCTGCGAAGTGATAAGCTCCCAGTGATAGTGTTGAATATAGGGGGCGCTAGTACTATTTAATATACCAAAGTGCTAAAATATAATTTAAACAATTTGACAACCTTATAAGCTCTTAATTGGTAACCCAATGTAAAGCATTAGTGACAGTCCCAATATGAGTCCTTCAATTTACATGGTGTTTAGAGTCCATAACCAACATAAATACACATTTGCTGTTGTGGTCAATCTTGAAGAAAAAACTTTTTGAGATGAAATCCTTCTGACATCAGAATTTATACATTCAAAAACTCTGATATGGAAATAATGGTGATATAGAAAGTGAATCCTCCACCAGTGTTTTTACAACTTCACACCCGACGTGTCAGTAGTTTGATTCTGCTTACCAGAATTAAATGACCTCTTTCGCCAAAAAGTAGGTCATTAAGGCTTGCGCAGGATTGTGCCTGCTCACATAGATGATACTAGAGACGTACAGTAGCCTTCCTCCTCACAAAGTTGTGGCCGGATAATATGTAAGAATTATGAAAAAAATCCCCATAGTGTAAAACCGTTTAATGGTAAAAAGTATATAAAACAGAAAAGCCAATTGGCTTACTCACATTAAAATGTGCCCTTTCCCGGCACTGGGGCTGCTGGTTTTCAAATTCGTGTGCTGGCGGGGAACTGTTCTAACGCGGCCACCTCCGTTTGCGGCGTGCGTTCCACCTCCTAGCTTCCGGCAAACCACTCAGTCCGGAAATGACGCACGAACGTGACCAGGTACCGCCTCGACGTACGTTTCGTGGTGAACGTCCTCAGGAAGCGTACCTGGTCACTATGGTCACGTCTATTTGTATAATGAGTTACCCGGGAAAATTTGGATGCGCAGCCGCAGTCTCGGTCGGCATCCATCCAGATGCTTCTTATGTAGATTCATAGCCATATCACTGTTTAGAAACATACATGAATATAACTTATATCTATATAAGATCGGTTTTAAAATATAACATAGAGTATATTTATGGATGTATGTTGTATTTATGATGGTATTATTTTGGTCAGGCATACATTTCACCCCTTATTAAGAATGTTAATTTAGTACAATAGTGACCCCTAGTGGTCATATAGAGATATGGCTCGCATACATTGGTATATAGCTTACCTAATTATTTTAGTAGTCTTATTTATTTATTGTATCAGACACAAAAGGGAGGAATAGGGGAAATTGTTTGAATAGAGATAGATATTAGTTGTTATAAGACATATAAACACCTGGATTATCCGATAAGCCACGTGATTAACCATCTTATGAAGTCTTGGTAATAATATTACCAAGATAAAAGGTAATGGGAAATATATCGATTAGGCATTTCAATCATTAGAAAGAAAACAGTTTAAATCTATATCAATGTTCATGCCTAACGGTTGCATTGTTTTTAATTTATATAACCACTTGGTCTCATTTTGTGAGACTTCGCGGGTCATGTGTGTACCCCTCCAATGTCTTGATATTTTATCAATGCCATAGAAGGTGCACAATGATGGATCACTATTATGATACCTTTTAAAGTGTCTAGAGACACTATGGTTGGGAAAACCGTTTTTAATATTTTTAAGATGTTCATTGATCCTTATTTTCAAATTTCTTGTGGTGCGGCCCACGTATTGGAGGGAACATGGACACTCCAGCACGTAGGTCACATGATCAGAGTTACACGTAATGAATGTTTTTATCTTAAAATTTTCCCCAGTCACCTTTGATTGGAAATTGGAAATTTTTTTGGAAGTTCCTGGTTTTCTGGTTGTTCTGCATGCTTTGCATCTAGTGCAGAAATGAAAACCAACACTATCCAAGAAAGTAGATGCTTTTTTTGGGGATCCGGTATATTTTTTGCTATTCTGTTTCTGAGACCTGGAGCTCTCCTATATATGAACCTCGGTCTCTCAGGTATATTGGCCTTCAGCTCGGGGTCCCGAAGCAATATAGGCCAATGTTTTTTTATAATTGCTTCTACTTGTTTGTACTGTCTATGAAACCCGGAGATGAAAGCCACTTCACCTTTGTATTCAGGTTTGGGTTTCGTAATCAGAAGGGATTTTCTATCCATTGAGGACACCTGGGACAACACCTGAGTAAGTGTCCCCAATGGATATCCCTTTTCCAAAAATCTCCCCAAGAGTACCTCAGCTTGAATTTGGAAATCTTGATCTTTAGCACAATTCCGTCTGAGCCTCATAAATTGTCCTTTGGGGACCGCCCCAATCCACTGTGGGTGGTGGCAACTGTGAGTTGGCACAAACCCATTCCTGTCCGTTGCCTTAAAGTATGTTTTGGTTCATAGACCCCTTTATTCTTAGTAATAGTTAAGTCCAAGTAGTTTATACTATTGATACTACACTCAGCCGTAAACTTCAAACCATACTCATTATCATTCATTCCTTGTACAAATGATATAAGTGCATCCATGTTTCCCCCCCAAAACATAACGATGTCATCTATATATCTCTTGTAGAAAATCAATGATTCCCTTTGGTTTTGGAAAATATTTTCCTGTTCCCACTTGTTTAACACTACATTGGCCACACTTGGGGCATAACGTGCCCCCATGGCCACGCCTCCAGTCTGGTTGTAGAACTCATCCCTTATCCAAAAGAAATTATTGCTCATGGCCAACTCAAGGCCTCGAATGAGGAAATTTATTTGTACTTTTTTGAGTTTAGATTCCCTCAGGAGTGCCCATTTAAGGGCTACTAGAGCATCTTTATGTTTTATATTGGTGTACAGGGACTCTATGTCAACTGTAACCATAATAGTAGTGTCAGTGGCTATAATTTGTTCTAGGGATATTATGAGATCTTTGCTATCTTTTAAGTATGATGGACTCTGTGATACCAGGGGTTTAAAAAACCCATCAAGGTATTCTCCCAGTCTCGAAAATAGGGAGTCTATCCCACTTATTATGGGTCGGCCTGGTGGGATTTCTTTATTTTTATGAATTTTGGGTACTATGTACAGCACAGGAATTTTGGGGGCTTGTATTTGGATATAATTTGCTTCTTTTTGATTTAGTAGTGATTTCTTAAGGCCCTCTTCTACCCATACATTAAGTTCCTCTTTCGCTTTTGTTGTAGGATCCCCTTTAAGTTTTTTGTATGTTAATGTATCGCTAAGGAGTCTGGCTATTTCTTGGTAGTAATACTCTCGGGTCATTACCACCAACCCTCCCCCCTTATCTGCTGGTCTTATTACTATTTGTTTGTTTTCTTCAATAGACTTTAAGCCAGCCCATATAGCCTGATTAGATCCCTGTTTTTTAATTTCCAATTCCCTAACTTCATCCTGTACCATAGTTCTAAATACTTCTATGTGGTGATTTTTACCCTTTCCAGGGTTAAATACTGAGTTATTTTTAAGATTGCTATGTGTATATAACTGATTAGTAACAGTCTCACCACTCACAGGTACCTGTTTGGCATAATGTTTTTTGATATTTAATTTGCGGACGTATTTTTCGACGTCCACAAATAATTCAAATTTGTCTATATTTTTGTTTGGTGCAAATTTTAATCCCTGATTTAACACTGTTAATTCTTGTTCAGTAAATGAAACCCCTGCCAGATTATAAATCCCTTGATTGCCTATTTCCTTTTTCTTTTTCTTTATCTCTCCTCCTCGTTTTCCTCTCTTTCGGAAACGTTTCTGGAGACTTGTGGGACACTGGGTGGAATACGATAGGGTTCCTTCCAGTCTCTCCATTCCCCCCCCCCTGGTATGGACCCTGATAGGGTCCCGGCCTACCTCTGAAGTTGCCTCTAAAGGTTCCCCGTGGTGGTCTTGGCGGATAGTAATTCCTATTCTGTTCATAATAGCCATAGTCCAACCCTCTATTGTCCAAAGGTGCAAACCGATTTTGGGTATGCACTGGATGGACTGGTGGATAGGGGTATGGACTAGGCTGATGATAATAGGAATTTTTTGGATTGTTTGGTGTTTTAGTCATTTTTTTAGGAGTACTCGAGTTTTTTGATGGTCGTAAGCTCTGTTGTACTGTTACTACAGGGGCCTCAGGCTCTTTATCCAGTGATGATTCTATACTAGGAGAGGATGTGATGTTATCCTGCCATTTATACACTTTATTTTCTTCAAAATCTTTGACATCCCTTTGATATTTTTTTAATTTTTTATTTTTAATTTCCCCGTCATATTTTTGTAGATGGTTTTGGAGATTTTTTGCTTTTTCTACATAATCATTGTTGGATTTGAATGGCTCCATTTTTTCCTTGAGGTCAGCTATCTTAGCTTCCAATATTATATTTTTGTTTTTTCTTCTTCTAATCATAAGTTGCATGAGCTTTTGTTCACATGCGTTGAAAAATTGGTACCATTCGTCCAACAACTGTAGATCTTCAATCCCATCATTGGGACTGACATCCCACCTCAACCTTCTGGGGGTAAGGTTTTGGCTTATGTACAATTCAAATGAGGCAATGTCCCACCATAACCTAATTTGTTTCTCCATATCAAATTGCAGTTGTTTAAAACCCCTTTCAAGATCTAGATTGGGACTGGGGGCTTTCTGAAATATTTCCTCTATATTGAAGTGCCGTTCTTTCATGAAGTCAAACACATCCATGGCAGCGTAAGTTTGATAAAGTTCAAATAGGCAGATTACTTGATACTTTAGTGCATATAGTTGTAAAGAGAACCTCGCGCCAATTTATACTTTTAAACTAAATAACACAAAAAACCAAAAGCTGCTCCCCTGCGAAGTGATAAGCTCCCAGTGATAGTGTTGAATATAGGGGGCGCTAGTACTATTTAATATACCAAAGTGCTAAAATATAATTTAAACAATTTGACAACCTTATAAGCTCTTAATTGGTAACCCAATGTAAAGCATTAGTGACAGTCCCAATATGAGTCCTTCAATTTACATGGTGTTTAGAGTCCATAACCAACATAAATACACATTTGCTGTTGTGGTCAATCTTGAAGAAAAAACTTTTTGAGATGAAATCCTTCTGACATCAGAATTTATACATTCAAAAACTCTGATATGGAAATAATGGTGATATAGAAAGTGAATCCTCCACCAGTGTTTTTACAACTTCACACCCGACGTGTCAGTAGTTTGATTCTGCTTACCAGAATTAAATGACCTCTTTCGCCAAAAAGTAGGTCATTAAGGCTTGCGCAGGATTGTGCCTGCTCACATAGATGATACTAGAGACGTACAGTAGCCTTCCTCCTCACAAAGTTGTGGCCGGATAATATGTAAGAATTATGAAAAAAATCCCCATAGTGTAAAACCGTTTAATGGTAAAAAGTATATAAAACAGAAAAGCCAATTGGCTTACTCACACAATTTCCCCTATTCCTCCCTTTTGTGTCTGATACAATA
This sequence comes from Rana muscosa, assembly GCA_029206835.1. Taxonomy (NCBI): domain Eukaryota; kingdom Metazoa; phylum Chordata; class Amphibia; order Anura; family Ranidae; genus Rana; species Rana muscosa. The sequence continues at coordinate 1,299,472,471 of CM055116.1, read as the reverse complement.
AATAAATAAGACTACTAAAATAATTAGGTAAGCTATATACCAATGTATGCAAGCCATATCTCTATATGACCACTAGGGGTCACTATTGTACTAAATTAACATTCTTAATAAGGGGTGAAATGTATGCCTGACCAAAATAATACCATCATAAATACAACATACATCCATAAATATACTCTATGTTATATTTTAAAACCGATCTTATATAGATATAAGTTATATTCATGTATGTTTCTAAACAGTGATATGGCTATGAATCTACATAAGAAGCATCTGGATGGATGCCGACCGAGACTGCGGCTGCGCATCCAAATTTTCCCGGGTAACTCATTATACAAATAGACGTGACCATAGTGACCAGGTACGCTTCCTGAGGACGTTCACCACGAAACGTACGTCGAGGCGGTACCTGGTCACGTTCGTGCGTCATTTCCGGACTGAGTGGTTTGCCGGAAGCTAGGAGGTGGAACGCACGCCGCAAACGGAGGTGGCCGCGTTAGAACAGTTCCCCGCCAGCACACGAATTTGAAAACCAGCAGCCCCAGTGCCGGGAAAGGGCACATTTTAATGTGAGTAAGCCAATTGGCTTTTCTGTTTTATATACTTTTTACCATTAAACGGTTTTACACTATGGGGATTTTTTTCATAATTCTTACATATTATCCGGCCACAACTTTGTGAGGAGGAAGGCTACTGTACGTCTCTAGTATCATCTATGTGAGCAGGCACAATCCTGCGCAAGCCTTAATGACCTACTTTTTGGCGAAAGAGGTCATTTAATTCTGGTAAGCAGAATCAAACTACTGACACGTCGGGTGTGAAGTTGTAAAAACACTGGTGGAGGATTCACTTTCTATATCACCATTATTTCCATATCAGAGTTTTTGAATGTATAAATTCTGATGTCAGAAGGATTTCATCTCAAAAAGTTTTTTCTTCAAGATTGACCACAACAGCAAATGTGTATTTATGTTGATTATGGACTCTAAACACCATGTAAATTGAAGGACTCATATTGGGACTGTCACTAATGCTTTACATTGGGTTACCAATTAAGAGCTTATAAGGTTGTCAAATTGTTTAAATTATATTTTAGCACTTTGGTATATTAAATAGTACTAGCGCCCCCTATATTCAACAACGTCCATGTCCATGCCTGCTGGACCATGAGTCAGCGGTAATATGCACCTTACCGCTGACCGCCCTGTCCAGCGAGGCCAAGACATTGCCTTCCACATGCCGGTAGAGAGCCGGAATAGCCTTCCGTGAGAAAAAGTGGCGTTTGGGAACCTGCCACTGAGGAACCGCACATTGCACAAACTCACGGAAGGGGGCCGAGTCTACCAACTGAAAAGGCAGCAGTTGAAGCGCTAGCAATTTAGCCAAGCTAGCATTCAACCGCTGGGCATGTGGATGGCTGGGAGTGAACTTCTTTCGACGGTCCAGCAGCTGGGGCAGGGAAATTTGCCTGCTAGAATCGGACGTCGGTGTACTGCTAGCAGAGTGGCCGCAAGTACTTGGCTGTGACACACCTAATTCTACACCTTCATTCCTCTCAGTGCATGTTTCAGAGAGGACTGAAGTTATAGTGGGGTTGGAGATCCCAGCTGATGCGGTGCAAGGAGAGGTCCGCTTTGTTCTTTGGTGTGGGTCTTTTAGGTAGGCTTGCCAACGAACTGCATGGCAGGTCAACATATGTCTGGTCAAGCATGTGGTGCCCAAGCGGCTGATGTTTTGGCCACGCGATATACGCTTGAGACATATGTTGCAAACAGCAGCTGTGCGATCTGATGCACTCGCCTCAAAAAAGGCCCACACCAAAGAACTTTTTGAATGACGGGCAGAGGCAGCGCCCTGCACAGGCGGAGCTCTGCGGTGTGATTCCGTCGGTGTGCTGCCCATACGCTGGCCACTCAAGGGCATCCTGCCTCGTTGGAGATGTGCCTCCTCCTCATCCTCCTCCTCCTCCTCTCTCCTATTAGGCACCCACGTTGAGTCAGTGACCTCATCATCCCCTCCCTCCTCATCACTGGAGCCAATCTGGCAGTATGCTGCAGCTGCTGGAGCATGACTGCCAGATTGGTGTCCTTCTTGAGCATCCCCTCTGTCTGCTCTCACGCTGCTGCCTTCCTCTAGCTGGGTATCATCATCAGATCCTTCGAAACGCTGGGCATCCTCCTGGAGCATGTACCCAACACTGTGCTCAAACAGTTCGGGGGACTCCTCAGGAGGAGGACATGGTGGGTCTAGGGAAGGATTGACTAATGAAGATAATGATACCAGAGAAGAGGACGCTTTGGCAGCTGCTTTGCCAGTACCCTGAGCCTGGGTGAGAGAGGATGAGGAGGATGAGGTGGGCTTGGTCATCCACTCTACCAAGTCTTCGGCATGATGTGGCTCAACATGTCCAGCTGCCGAAAAGAAGGACAAGCGTGTCCCATGGCCACGTGCTGATGACAATGCACCGCGTCCACGACCAGCACTGTTGCCCCCAGACACAGAGCCTGCTTGCCCTCTTTTATTGCCTCCTGACTGTCTGCCTCTCCTTGTTTGCCTTCCAGACATTTTAATGGATGGCCTGCAGGGAGATGGGAAAAACAGCAATAAGGGCTACCTTCAGGTGTATACTGTGCAGGAGGCTTAGCAACAATGACACTGACACTGTCCCCTGCCTATCCTTCTCTGTCCCTAAACACAAGGATTGAAAATATGGTTCAGCAAGATTGGTTTAGAACAGAATAGCACACTGACACTTTCCCTCACTGTCCTTCTCTGTCCCTACAAACAAGGTTTAGCACAGAATAACACACTGACACTCTCCCTACCTATCCTTATTTGTCCCTAAACACAAGGAATCCAGGATTAGTAAACGAAAAAAAATGACACTGTCCCTGCCTATGCTGCTCTATCCCTGCTCCGGAACACACTACACTAGGCCGCCGTGCTGGCGGCCTTTTATAGTGTGGGGCGTGTACTAAACCCCCTCAGCAATAATTGGCCACAGGCATCCTGCCTGTGGCCAATCATTGCTCTCCTCGCTGCTGGCGCTGTGATTGGCCAAGCATGCGGGGTCACAGTGCATGCTTGGCCAATCACAGCGCCTGGATGACACTGCGATGGCGTAGTGCATTGTGGGCCGTTCGCGTCACTCGAATTTGGCGCAAACGGCCCAAATCATTCGTTCTTCATCGAACGATCGAACAGCCGATGTTCGAGTCGAACGTATGTTCGACTCGAACACAAAGCTCATCCCTATTCCAAGGAGAGGAGGAAGTACCTTAGAATGAGGCACTGGGGGGTGAGTGCTACGTGGCTGAACAAGAGGTAAGTCCCTGAGATTCTATTTTCTGGTAGATAGGACTTGCTGTGTTTTTCTCCACTGTACACACTTCGAAGGAGGTCAGGGGTGGTGGGAACCATTTCTATTTGTTCATCTGTTGTTTGATCTCCACAGCGTGTTCATATATTTCCTTCACACGAATGAAGTGACCACCAGGCTTCACACCTTCACCTAGAACGATGACTTGCCTGAACCTGTCTCTGGTTCTCCTACTCTTCTGTTGTGGGGCATCTTGTGAGGTTCTCCAGCACTTCACCGATGTACCCAGCTGCAAGAATTTCTTCTACCAGGGACAGGAGCCACTGGGGCTTTCCTCCAATGCCACGGCCAATATCTGCCAACGCCTGGGAGGGAACTATTATTATGCCACCCTATACCATCGCTTAGCTCGGGTACCCATCTACTCAGCCTATATCCTGGAGGTCTCCACCACGTCCAGGCCTGACCTCTCCTCCAGCAATTGGTACCTGGAGCCAATGGTAAGAATAGGGACACCATAAGCAGATCAGAAGTATTGATGGGGGAGGGATGTCCATCTTTAGATGACTTTGAATGTAGAATGTAGAGTCAGGCTAAGGATGGCTGTAGACAATGAGAGATGGAGACCCATCCATCTTCATGACATCTACCTGTACTCCTGGGACTTACCTCCTCTCCACAGACAAAGAATTTATTACTGAGAGAAAGGAACTGTTACTCATTCATCACAGAAATCTTCCAGCATGATGGATATCTAATAAAAGAGAAGTCAGGAGTACAGAATGGAGGGGGGGGTGAGGAGAGAGCAGAGTAATCTGGCTGAGGGCTTCAGGGACTAGTAATAGTAGGATCTAATTGTGGAGTAATAATGGAGGGTTTCATGGAAAATAGTAATAGTGGGATCTAATTGTGGAGTAATAATGGAGAGCTTCATGGAAAATAGTAATAGTGGGATCTAATTGTGGAGTAATAATGGAGGGCTTCATGGAAAATAGTAATAGTAGGATCTAATTGTGGAGTAATAATGGAGAGCTTCATGGAAAATAGTAATAGTGGGATCTAATTGTGGAATAATAATGGAGGGCTTCATGGAAAATAGTAATAGTGGGATCTAATTGTGGAATAATAATGGAGGGCTTCATGGAAAATAGTAATAGTGGGATCTAATTGCAGAGTAATAATGGAGGGCTTCATGGAAAATAGTAATAGTGGGATCTAATTGTGGAGTAATAATGGAGGGCTTCATGGAAAATAGTAATAGTAGGATCTAATTGTGGAGTAATAATGGAGGGTTTCATGGAAAATAGTAATAGTAGGATCTAATTGTGGAGTAATAATGGAGGGCTTCATGGAAAATAGTAATAGTGGGATCTAATTGTGGAGTAATACTGGAGGGCTTCATGGAAAATAGTAATAGTAGGATCTAATTGTGGAGTAATAATGGAGGGTTTCATGGAAAATAGTAATAGTAGGATCTAATTGTGGAGTAATAATGGAGGGCTTCATGGAAAATAGTAATAGTGGGATCTAATTGTGGAGTAATAATGGAGGGCTTCATGGAAAATAGTAATAGTAGGATCTAATTGTGGAGTAATAATGGAGGGCTTCATGGAAAATAGTAATAGTGGGATCTAATTGTGGAGTAATACTGGAGGGCTTCATGGAAAATAGTAATAGTGGGATCTAATTGTGGAGTAATAATGGAGGGCTTCATGGAAAATAGTAATAGTGGGATCTAATTGTGGAGTAATAATGGAGGGCTTCATGGAAAATAGTAATAGTGGGATCTAATTGTGGAGTAATACTGGAGGGCTTCATGGAAAATAGTAATAGTGGGATCTAATTGTGGAGTAATAATGGAGGGCTTCATGGAAAATAGTAATAGTGGGATCTAATTGTGGAGTAATACTGGAGGGCTTCATGGAAAATAGTAATAGTGGGATCTAATTGTGGAGTAATAATGGAGGGCTTCATGGAAAATAGTAATAGTAGGATCTAATTGTGGAGTAATAATGGAGGGCTTCATGGAAAATAGTAATAGTGGGATCTAATTGTGGAGTAATACTGGAGGGCTTCATGGAAAATAGTAATAGTAGGATCTAATTGTGGAGTAATAATGGAGGGTTTCATGGAAAATAGTAATAGTAGGATCTAATTGTGGAGTAATAATGGAGGGCTTCATGGAAAATAGTAATAGTGGGATCTAATTGTGGAGTAATAATGGAGGGCTTCATGGAAAATAGTAATAGTAGGATCTAATTGTGGAGTAATAATGGAGGGCTTCATGGAAAATAGTAATAGTGGGATCTAATTGTGGAGTAATACTGGAGGGCTTCATGGAAAATAGTAATAGTGGGATCTAATTGTGGAGTAATAATGGAGGGCTTCATGGAAAATAGTAATAGTGGGATCTAATTGTGGAGTAATAATGGAGGGCTTCATGGAAAATAGTAATAGTGGGATCTAATTGTGGAGTAATACTGGAGGGCTTCATGGAAAATAGTAATAGTGGGATCTAATTGTGGAGTAATAATGGAGGGCTTCATGGAAAATAGTAATAGTGGGATCTAATTGTGGAGTAATACTGGAGGGCTTCATGGAAAATAGTAATAGTGGGATCTAATTGTGGAGTAATAATGGAGGGCTTCATGGAAAATAGTAATAGTAGGATCTAATTGTGGAGTAATAATGGAGGGCTTCATGGAAAATAGTAATAGTGGGATCTAATTGTGGAGTAATACTGGAGGGCTTCATGGAAAATAGTAATAGTAGGATCTAATTGTGGAGTAATAATGGAGGGTTTCATGGAAAATAGTAATAGTAGGATCTAATTGTGGAGTAATAATGGAGGGCTTCATGGAAAATAGTAATAGTAGGATCTAATTGTGGAGTAATAATGGAGGGCTTCATGGAAAATAGTAATAGTGGGATCTAATTGTGGAGTAATACTGGAGGGCTTCATGGAAAATAGTAATAGTGGGATCTAATTGTGGAGTAATAATGGAGGGCTTCATGGAAAATAGTAATAGTGGGATCTAATTGTGGAGTAATAATGGAGGGCTTCATGGAAAATAGTAATAGTGGGATCTAATTGTGGAGTAATAATGGAGGGCTTCATGGAAAATAGTAATAGTGGGATCTAATTGTGGAGTAATACTGGAGGGCTTCATGGAAAATAGTAATAGTGGGATCTAATTGTGGAGTAATAATGGAGGGCTTCATGGAAAATAGTAATAGTGGGATCTAATTGTGGAGTAATACTGGAGGGCTTCATGGAAAATAGTAATAGTAGGATCTAATTGTGGAGTAATAATGGAGGGCTTCATGGAAAATAGTAATAGTGGGATCTAATTGTGGAGTAATAATGGAGGGCTTCATGGAAAATAGTAATAGTAGGATCTAATTGTGGAGTAATAATGGAGAGCTTCATGGAAAATAGTAATAAAGGATTCTGTTTGTGGAGTAATAATAAAGGGCTTCATGGAAAATAGTAATAGTGGGATCTAATTGTGGAGTAATAATGGAGGGCTTCATGGAAAATAGTAATAATGGGATCTAATTGTGGAGTAATACTGGAGGGCTTCATGGAAAATAGTAATAGTGGGATCTAATTGTGGAGTAATAATGGAGGGCTGAGCCCTCTCTTCACTACACTCTGCCACCTGGATTCAGCTCCCACCTCCATGGATGTCAGGTTCTATGATTACTATTATTGACCTCTCCCTGGTTTTATATGTCACCGTGTATGAACTAATGAACTTGTTATTATTTTTGCCTTATGAACTCAAATTAAAAGGCACTTTTATGAATTGAATTTTTATTATCTGATCTTTGTCCATTGAGCGCTGGTTTTTAGTTTTATTTTATTCATGTTTGTGCTCCAGCCATAGGTTCCATGCAGCACTGGGCATTTTGATCATTCCTTATTAAATTCTCCTCCCCCCCCCCCTTTCCCTTCCTTCCCACTCCACCATATTGGTGACCAGTTCTGCTGTGGGTTTTAGCGCTGATGTTTTTTGTTTTATAATTCCTGTTTGACGTTGGATCCTCATCTAGCAGCTTACCCTAGTGACTATCACTTCCCACTTGAGGGATAGGAGACTTTATATAGGGAAGGAAGGACAATCACAAATAGTGGAGCGCGACACTAGCAGTACATGCAGTGTTTTTCTGTTGCCATTTTAATACAAGTCCCCTCCATTGGATTCTGTTTAAGATTTATTGTGCATCTTGTTTGTTTGCTGTTTATTTATTGATTTATTTATTTTTTTATTTTGTTTTGTTTTTGGTTTTTGGTTTTTTGGTCATTTCATTTTTTTGTATTTAAAATATTGATTTTGTTAGTGATTACCTAATCATGGATAGGGCCCTCCGGCCTGAAGCTATTTTTAGTAATATTGGGAGCGCAACCAGCCTATCCATACCTATAGATCCCAATAGAAATAATAATGTTAATTCCTTGCCTCATTCTGAGGATTTTGAGATCAGGATGAGAAAGGCCTTTTTACAGCTGCAGGATGCCAGGGAATATGAGCAGACCCAGTGGTGGGACCTAGCCTTTTTGAAAAAATACCTTGAGCTGGGTATTACACCACGCGGTCTGCGCATAAAAAAACAATGTAGTTTCCTTGACGAGGATTTATCCAAAGACTGGAGAGGCCTGGCTGAGTTCTGCACCATGAAATGGATTCAAATTCTAGTTGTCCAGAGAGAGAGAAAATTAATTGCTGCGCAGCAAAAGGCTTTAGAATGTGAAAATGCAGCTAAAGAATTCAGTACATCGTGTCTGTCCGAGAAATGGACAGAAGTTCTGAATAAAAATGTAAGCAAGAATGAGGATAGCCTAATTAAGAAAAAAAATGGGAAATTAGAAAGAGATCTGTTTGATTATGGCAACGGACAAGTGTTCGATTGGAAACGCTCTGCGCCCTCTGACACTGTTCCGTTGCCCTTAATACCATATCCTTACACTATCAACAAGTCAAAATCCAGAAATAGGAACAACCCACCCAGGAGGACTAAAACCAATAAGCCTAAACAACCTAATTCAACTCGTAGTGGGGCCATTGATCATCATGGACCTATTGCGCGATTATTACCTCTTCCATTGGGGTTGCCACAGAGAAGTCTCCATAATGCAGAAAACACTAGGGACCCTATTCCTCCTTTTTCTACATGCCCTGTTTCTCTTTCCCCTGAACCACTCATTCCGGTCAGTTCCCTGCCCCCTCTCAAATCTACCATTTTAGTTTCTTCTTTTCATGTCCCCATTTATAATCATTTTAGCCCGTTAGCTCGGGATCTAGAGAGCTACATCGAACAGGGAGCCAGACCCAAAACCCTAGAGAACCAAGACTGCTTACCTACAGTTCAGGCTTCAGATACTTCTCCTACATCTTCTGAGACTCAGGGTTTTCAGATAATACCTCCAAAGGGAGAAGGTGTTACAAAAAGAAAATTAGACGAGGTCGAAGAGGAGGCACCTCTAGAAAGGACCCACAAGAAAGAGAGGACAGAGCAAATAACACAAGAACAATAAACATTTATAACCTGTCCTCCCAGATCTTTACACCAGCTGATATTCTCTTACTTCAGAAAGGACTGGGCTTCTCTCCCTCAATAGGGCCAAATAAGTTCGGCTTATTTAACGACCTCCATCGTTTTATTCGATCCCTTACCCTCAAACGCCATTATGCTCCCAATCCCCTCACTCACTTTTACAATTATGTGGGAAAAGAGAGTGTACCTAGGCCCAGCTCATCTCTTTCCCCCCCTGCCACGGAACTTGATGAGGAGGCTCTACAAATTTTAGAAGATCTGTGGGTAGAGGGCAACCAAGAAGGATATGTCCCTACATCACAGCTAGAGCCACCCATACTACACATTTCACTTAAACCCAAGTCAACCTTTTTCCCTACCAACTCTAAAGGGCCCTATATAGAGACTTATTATCAGGCAGTCTATAAAGATCTGACTACATTATGTGACAAACCCAAAAAATTCAGACATTACAATCTGACTAAAGAAGAGAATCAGTCACTTAAGGACCTTATGGCCAATAAAAATATCATGATTAGGCAAGCAGACAAAGGGGGAAGCGTAGTAGTACAGAATAAGGTTGACTACATGAAGGAGGCCAGTCGGCTATTGGCCGATACTGACACCTACCTAAAACTACGTTATGACCCCCTACCTGCATACCAGCAGGATTTAAAGTCTTTGGTCTATGAAGCTTGGAGAAATGGGGTACTTACCAAAAAAGAGCGCCTCTTTATGTTACCAGCAGAGTGCAGTACCCCTCATTTCTACCATCTCCCCAAAGTTTATAAATCCCTTGTTGATCCTCCTGGCAGACCAATCGTGGCCTGCACCAACAGTTTCACCAATGGGTTGTCCATTTACATCGATTTCTGTCTTCAACCCATTGTGAACCAGTTACCCTCCTATATTAAGGACTCAAACTATATAATCAACGTCCTACAACAGTATACATGGGAGGAGGACTACATGTGGGCATCTTTAGACGTGACGTCTCTTTACACGTCGATACCCCATGATGTAGGTCTTAGAGCTATCCAACACTTCCTCACCAATAGCGGTGATTTTCATTCTCTACAGTCACAGTTTCTGATGGAATCAGTGGAATTCTGTTTAAAGCATAATTATTTCACATTCTGTGAGCAATTCTATCTTCAATGTCAAGGCACGGCAATGGGGGCTAATTTTGCCCCCGTGTATGCCAACCTTACGATGGGCCACTGGGAGGAGAGCTTCATTTGGACCAACAACCCATTTGCCGAGTACATTGTGTACTTTGGTCGGTACATTGATGACATCGTGCTTATCTGGAGTGGTGGTCCTGAGCTCTTCCATGCCCTGGTGGACCATTGTAATACCAACAACTTTGGCCTTAGTTTCACCCATGTATTGAATACTCAAAAGTGGGTGTTCCTCGATCTCATATTGAGTCACGAGGAAGGTAGGATTATTACACGCAACCATGTCAAACCTACCAGTGGTAATTCATATTTGCATTTTGATAGTTGCCACCATCCAACATGGAAAAAGAACATACCCAGAGGCCAATTCAATAGACTGAGACGTAACTGCTCCAAAAGAGAAGATTACGTGGAACAGAGCTCCCTCATGACCAAGAAGTTTGAGGAGAAGAAGTATCCTCCCGCCTTGGTACATGAGGCATTCGAGTTCCATCTTAGTCCTCAGCCCACTAGTAGCGTGCCCAAAGATGAAGCTGACGAAAAGGGTAAAGTTAGGTTTATTTCTACTTTTAACAATGAATATAAATCCATTTCTAAGATTATTAAAAAACATTATGGCATTCTGCGGTTGGATCAGAGGCTAGGCCCTGTATTACCCCCTGTCCCACAGGTCACGTTCCGTAGAGCCAAAACCGTAAGGAATCTGATAGCTCCTAGCAAAGTGACTAACAACACCCCTGGATCCAGATCTTTTCTAGACATCAGATCATACTTTGACCACAGGACTGGCATCTTTCAATGTAAGAAGCGAGGATGCCTCACATGCCAGTTTATAACTCACGGGTCTAACATTATTAATACAAATGGGGGGAAAGCATACTCCATTAGACAATTCGTGACCTGTTCTACAGACTTTGTGGTTTACGTTCTTCAGTGCCCCTGCGGTTTTCTGTACGTAGGTCGCACTATACGTTCACTACGAGCAAGAATAGGGGATCACAGAAGGCTTATCCAAAAGGGTTGTACTGAGCACAGTGTACCTCACCATTTTCAGAGATTCCATGGCGGTAATATTAAACATTTGGAGGTTTTCGTTATCGAAACAATTCCCAAGGGCACACTCACTGCCAATGAAAGATTTTCCCTTTTGTGTAAAAGGGAAGTCTTTTGGATTTATATGTGCGACTCTTTGGCCCCGAAGGGGTTAAATGAGGAGCTTGAAACCAACAGTTTTATTTGAAGGTCGCTGCCATCTGATTTTTATATTTATTTTAATTTTTATTTATTTATTTTTATATATATTTTTTTTATATATTTTTTTATTTTTATTTTCATATATATATATATATTTGTGTTTATGTGTTGATATGTTCATATTTTTTGTTACATGTTTTGTAGGTTTTTGTATGATGCATCAGTTTGTCAAATACAGCCATATGTTAGAGGAGGAGGAAGGAGTTAAATCCAGGTTATATTTAGGTCTCTTTCCCCTTCCCCCCCCCCTCCCAGTCCTCCCCTGGTTTTCTCCTTCCTCTCCTTTCTCCTCCCCTTCCTTTATTGGTTTCTATTTAAACTTCCTGGGTACAACTCATCAGTGACTGTGACAAAGCGCTTGAAGCGCGAAACGCGTAGTCAGAGCCACTCAGGACCCCCACGTTCCCTTTTTACTTCATCCCATTTTTCAGTGGAGCCATATGGCATTGAAATTATTTCCAGTAATTGCAGCTCTGGCTGAGCTTGAATGATCTGCAGTACGGCACTAGATCCTTTGAGAAGTTTCTTAGGAAGCTACATCACCTGGGCAATATTGTCCCCCCACCATTGTATCTGTGCCCTCCGGAAGAAGGACTTTCCCTCTGCTGGGGTTACCGAGTTGCTGTTTCAGACCCGCCCCCTTGCTTTCAGCCGCCGGCCACACAGCTGGTTTGTTTTGACCAGCGGAAGTGCTAGTGTAGTGATTTCATCACAGCGGCGGCTCCCCTCCGCGCTGTTCTCATCACAGGAGGATTCAGAAGCTGCAGCCTGTCGCTATCCCCAGCACTTAGCGCGGTCTGTCGGATTGGATTCTTTCATTGCCTTTTTTTCACCAAAGGCCATCCGCCTTCCCTAAAGCACTATACATCACTGGGAAGTCCTCCCTTCTGCCGGACTACTGCCCATTGGCTCATTCGAGTCCCAGCGAGTCAGACGGCTGAGCCCTCTCTTCACTACACTCTGCAACCTGGATTCAGCTCCCACCTCCATGGATGTCAGGTTCTATGATTGACCTCTCCCTGGTTTTATATGTCACCGTGTATGAACTATTGAACTTGTTATTATTTTTGCCTTATGAACTCAAATTAAAAGGCACTTTTATGAATTGAATTTTTATTATCTGATCTTTGTCCATTGAGCGCTGGTTTTTAGTTTTATTTTATTCATGGAAAATAGTAATGGTAGGATCTAATTGTGGAGTAATACTGGAGGGTTTCATGGAAAATAGTAATAGTGGGATCTAATTGTGGAGTAATAATGGAGGGTTTCATGGAAAATAGTAATAGTAGGATCTAATTGTGGAGTAATAATGGAGGGCTTCATGGAAAATAGTAATAGTAGGATCTAATTGTGGAGTAATAATGGAGGGCTTCATGGAAAATAGTAATAGTTGGATCTAATTGCAGAGTAATAATGGAGGGTTTCATAGAAAATAGTAATAGTGGGATCTAATTGTGGAGTAATAATGGAGGGTTTCATGGAAAATAGTAATAGTAGGATCTAATTGTGGAGTAATAATGGAGGGCTTCATGGAAAATAGTAATAGTGGGTGTAACGGCACCCCAAGTATGAAAGGGGTTAACACCGTTTAGGATATTCCCTCTCTGGACACACATCCACTGCCGATCCTCCACAGTCAGGCGACCGCTTCCCATAGGATTAATCCTTCCAAACATATGAGACAAACACTCTGTATGAAGTTTCCAACTGGACTGACAATCTTTAATGACAAACTCCCAGTTTTATACACACAGAGAGGAGGTTCTTACATTCTCCTCAGACAATACACCTTTGACCAGACCTAATTTACATGAGCTAATTAACTACACCTGATGACTCAGACACATGACCTTTAGGCTAGCCTCACTGTCTCCCAATACACATCTGACATCTTAGCAGACACAGGTGGGGGCTGGAGTTGGTGACATTAGCATCTAAAAGTATGTGTCCCAACATCATGAAGGAGTCACTTTCCAGTTAACCTGTTGAGTTCATAATCAAACAGTAAATAGTTCTTTACAGATATCCTGGGGAATATTGTGGAAAAATATCACTGTGCCATTTTAAAGCAATCCAAGACATATTCTTAATGTGCATTATTTTCTTGCTCACCCTGTGCCCAAAGTGACCCCTGTCACAGTGGGATCTAATTGTGGAGTAATAATGGAGGGCTTCATGGAAAATAGTAATAGTGGATTCTAATTGTGGAGTAATAATGGAGAGCTTCATGGAAAATAGTAATAGTGGGATCTAATTGTGGAGTAATAATGGAGGGCTTCATGGAAAATAGTAATAGTAGGATCTAATTGTGGAGTAATAATGGAGGGCTTCATGGAAAATAGTAATAGTGGGATCTAATTGTGGAGTAATAATGGAGGGTTTCATGGAAAATAGTAATAGTGGGACCTAATTGTGGAGTAATAATGGAGAGCTTCATGGAAAATAGTAATAGTGGGATCTAATTGTGGAGTAATAATGGAGGGTTTCATGGAAAATAGTAATAGTGGGATCTAATTGTGGAGTAATAATGGAGAGCTTCATGGAAAATAGTAATAGTGGGATCTAATTGTGGAGTAATAATGGAGGGTTTCATGGAAAATAGTAATAGTGGGACCTAATTGTGGAGTAATAATGGAGAGCTTCATGGAAAATAGTAATAGTGGGATCTAATTGTGGAGTAATAATGGAGGGTTTCATGGAAAATAGTAATAGTGGGATCTAATTGTGGAGTAATACTGGAGGGTTTCATGGAAAATAGTAATAGTGGGATCTAATTGTGGAGTAATAATGGAGAGCTTCATGGAAAATAGTAATAATGGGATCTAATTGTGGAGTAATAATGGAGAGCTTCATGGAAAATAGTAATAATGGGATCTAATTGTGGAGTAATAATGGAGGGCTTCATGGAAAATAGTAATAAAGGATTGTATTTGTGGAGTAATAATGGAGAGCTTCATGGAAAATAGTAATAATGGGATCTAATTGTGGAGTAATAATGGAGAGCTTCATGGAAAATAGTAATAGTGGGATCTAATTGTGGAGTAATAATAAAGGGCTTCATGGAAAATAGTAATAGTAGGATCTAATTGTGGAGTAATAATGGAGGGCTTCATGGAAAATAGTAATAGTGGGATCTAATTGTGGAGTAATAATGGAGAGCTTCATGGAAAATAGTAATAATGGGATCTAATTGTGGAGTAATAATGGAGAGCTTCATGGAAAATAGTAATAATGGGATCTAATTGTGGAGTAATAATGGAGAGCTTCATGGAAAATAGTAATAGTGGGATCTAATTGTGGAGTAATAATGGAGAGCTTCATGGAAAATAGTAATAATGGGATCTAATTGTGGAGTAATAATGGAGAGCTTCATGGAAAATAGTAATAATGGGATCTAATTGTGGAGTAATAATGGAGGGCTTCATGGAAAATAGTAATAAAGGATTGTATTTGTGGAGTAATAATGGAGAGCTTCATGGAAAATAGTAATAATGGGATCTAATTGTGGAGTAATAATGGAGAGCTTCATGGAAAATAGTAATAGTGGGATCTAATTGTGGAGTAATAATAAAGGGCTTCATGGAAAATAGTAATAGTAGGATCTAATTGTGGAGTAATAATGGAGGGCTTCATGGAAAATAGTAATAGTAGGATCTAATTGTGGAGTAATAATGGAGGGCTTCATGGAAAATAGTAATAATGGGATCTAATTGTGGAGTAATAATGGAGGGCTTCATGGAAAATAGTAATAGTGGGATCTAATTGTGGAGTAATAATGGAGGGCTTCATGGAAAATAGTAATAATGGGATCTAATTGTGGAGTAATAATGGAGAGCTTCATGGAAAATAGTAATAATGGGATCTAATTGTGGAGTAATAATGGAGAGCTTCATGGAAAATAGTAATAATGGGATCTAATTGTGGAGTAATAATGGAGAGCTTCATGGAAAATAGTAATAATGGGATCTAATTGTGGAGTAATAATGGAGGGCTTCATGGAAAATAGTAATAAAGGATTGTATTTGTGGAGTAATAATGGAGAGCTTCATGGAAAATAGTAATAATGGGATCTAATTGTGGAGTAATAATGGAGAGCTTCATGGAAAATAGTAATAGTGGGATCTAATTGTGGAGTAATAATAAAGGGCTTCATGGAAAATAGTAATAGTAGGATCTAATTGTGGAGTAATAATGGAGGGCTTCATGGAAAATAGTAATAGTGGGATCTAATTGTGGAGTAATAATGGAGAGCTTCATGGAAAATAGTAATAATGGGATCTAATTGTGGAGTAATAATGGAGAGCTTCATGGAAAATAGTAATAATGGGATCTAATTGTGGAGTAATAATGGAGAGCTTCATGGAAAATAGTAATAAAGGATTCTGTTTGTGGAGTAATAATAAAGGGCTTCATGGAAAATAGTAATAGTGGGATCTAATTGTGGAGTAATAATGGAGGGCTTCATGGAAAATAGTAATAGTGGGATCTAATTGTGGAGTAATAATGGAGGGCTTCATGGAAAATAGTAATAGTGGGATCTAATTGTGGAGTAATAATGGAGGGCTTCATGGAAAATAGTAATAGTGGGATCTAATTGTGGAGTAATAATGGAGGGCTTCATGGAAAATAGTAACAGTAGGATCTAATTGTGGAGTAATAATGGAGGGCTTCATGGAAAATAGTGATAGGTGAGTATTGTGGAATCAAAGTGGAGGAGCCCTAACATCATTACTGGAGGGGCCATGAAAAATGGTAATGTTGAAGTATTATACCATTGGAGGGCTTCAGGGAACCTAGTTATAATATTGGAGGAGTGTAGAGTAAAAGCTGAGGGATAAGGTGTACTGGTAACAATACTGTAGTATTATAGTAATAGAGGAAAGATGAAGAATACTTGTTTTAATGATGGAGTATTGTAGAGTAATAGAGAAGGGGTCACAGGGAATGAATGCTAATAGAAAATGAGTATTGTGGAGGTTAAGAGATGAAAGAATGGAGTATGCTGGAGTAATAGAGGGGGAGAGTGAATACTACTAAATTTAGGAGTAATAGTGGGGGGCTTTGTGGAAAATGGTAATAGCAGGGTATTGTAATTGAGCATGATGAAAGAATGAAAATTGTAGCATGAAGAAATAATACTCAATGTATTTAGTATAGTAAGGGGGGGGGGGTCATGAGCACTAATAGTAATAAAGGAGTATTGTAGAGTAATACTTAACATATGCAATTGGACTAGTATTAAAGAGGTTGTAAACCCTTACAGACCACTTTAACCTTCAGGTAAGCCTAGATTAAGGCTTACCTGTAGGTGCAACAAATATCTCCTTAACCTACACGGTTTAGGAGATATTTCCAAAAGAAAGGCACCGATGTCTACGGCGCATGCTCCATAGAAAACGGCGCGCAGGTGCACTGAGCGTGCCGCTTCTAACGGCGATCATGTGCGGGAGTGATGTCATTGCCGATCCGGCCAGTCACAGCGCCGGAGCCGCGATATGCGGAAGCCACTCGTGGAGAGATAGCGCCGACGGAGGAGGTGACCGAGCACCGCTGCGGGGGCTATGCATACTAGCTCATTATGCCTTTGCCTTGGTTTACTTCCTCTTTAATATCAATGGAAGCTCTCGGTGGAGGGGCAATTACCAAACTGAATCTTGTGTGAATCTTGGATGCCGGGCTGTGCTGCCCATATGGCCAATCACCGCAGAGAGGGGCGGAGGACAATGAATGGAGACCAATCGAGGGATTGGCAGAGAGGGGTGAAGGACACTGAATGGAGGTCAGTGGAGGGATTGGTAGAGAGGGGTGGAGGACACTGAATGGAGGTCAGTGGAGGGATTGGTAGAGAGGGGTGAAGGACACTGAATGGAGACCAATCGAGGGATTGGCAGAGAGGGGTGAAGGACACAGAATGGAGGTCAGTGGAGGGATTGGTAGAGAGGGGTGGAGGACACTGAATGGAGGTCAGTGGAGGGATTGGTAGAGAGGGGTGGAGGACACTGAATGGAGGTCAGTGGAGGGATTGGTAGAGAGGGGTGGAGGACACTGAATGGAGACCAGTGGAGGGATTGGCAGAGAGGGGAGGAGGACACTGAATGAAGGCCAGTGGAGGGATTGGCAGAGAGGGGTGGAGGACACTGAATGGAGACCAGTGGAGGGATTGGCAGAGAGGGGTGGAGGACACTGAATGGAGACCAGTGGAGGGATTGGCAGAGAGGGGTGGAGGACACTGAATGGAGACCAGTGGAGGGATTGGCAGAGAGGGGTGGAGGACACTGAATGGAGACCAGTGGAGGGATTGGTAGAGAGGGGTGGAGGACACTGAATGGAGACCAGTGGAGGGATTGGCAGAGAGGGGTGGAGGACACTGAATGGAGGTCAGTGGAGGGATTGGTAGAGAGGGGTGGAGGACACTGAATGGAGGTCAGTGGAGGGATTGATAGAGAGGGGTGGAGGACACTAAATGGAGACCAATGGAGGGATTGGTAGAGAGGGGTGGAGGACACTGAATGGAGGTCAGTGGAGGGATTGGTAGAGAGGGGTGGAGGACACTGAATTGAGACCAATGGAGGGATTGGTAGAGAGGGGTGGAGGACACAGAATGGAGGTCAGTGGAGGGATTGGCAGAGAGGGGTGGAGGACACTGAATGGAGGTCAGTGGAGGGATTGGTAGAGAGGGGTGGAGGACACTGAATGGAGGTCAGTGGAGTTTTTGGCAGAGAGGGGTGGAGGACACTGATTGGAGGTCAGTTGAGTTTTTGGCAGAGAGGGGTGGAGGACACTCGATGGAGGTCAGTGGAGTTTTTGGCAGAGAGGGGTGGAGGACACTGAATGGAGACCAGTGGAGAGATTGGTAGAGAGAGGTGGAGGACACTGAATGGATGTCAGTGGAGTTTTTGGCAGAGAGGGGTGGAGGACACTCGATGGAGGTCAGTGGAGTTTTTGGCAGAGAGGGGTGGAGGACACTGAATGGAGACCAGTGGAGAGATTGGTAGAGGGGGATGGAGGACACTGAATGGAGACCAGTGGAGGGATTGGTAGAGAGGGGTGGAGGACACTGAATGGAGACCAGTGGAGGGATTGGTAGAGAGGGGTGGAGGACACTGAACGGAGGTCAGTGGAGGGATTGGTAGAGAGGGGTGGAGGACACTGAATGGAGACCAGTGGAGGGATTGGTAGAGAGGGGTGGAGGACACTGAATGGAGGTCAGTTGAGGGATTGGTAGAAAGGAGTGGAGGACACTGAATGGAGGTCAGTGAAGGGATTGGTAGAGAGGGGTGAAGGACACTGAATGGAGATCAGTGGAGGGATTGGTAGAGAGGGGTGGAGGACACTGAATGGAGACCAGTGGAGGGATTGGTAGAGAGGGGTGGAGGACACTGAATGGAGGTCAGTGGAGGGATTGGCAGAGAGGGGTGAAGGACACTGAATGGAGGTCAGTGGAGGGATTGGTAGAGAGGGGTGGAGGACACTGAATGGAGGTCAGTGGAGGGATTGGTAGAGAGGGGTGGAGGACACTGAATGGAGACCAGTGGAGAGATTGGTAGAGAGGGGTGGAGGACACTGAATGGAGGTCATTGGAGGGATTGGTAGAGAGGGGTGGAGGACACTGAATGGAGGTCAGTGAAGGGATTGGTAGAGAGGGGTGGAGGACACTGAATAGAGACCAGTGGAGGGATTGGTAGAGAGGGGTGGAGGACACTGAATGGAGGTCAGTGGAGGGATTGGTAGTGAGGGGTGGAGGACACTGAATGGAGGTCAGTGGAGGGATTGGTAGAGAGGGGTGGAGGACACTGAATGGAGACCAATGGAGGGATTGGTAGAGAGGGGTGGAGGACACAGAATGGAGGTCAGTGGAGGGATTGGCAGAGAGGGGTGGAGGACACTGAATGGAGGTCAGTGGAGGGATTGGCAGAGAGGGGTGGAGGACACTGAATGGAGGTCAGTTGAGTTTTTGGCAGAGAGGGGTGGAGGACACTCGATGGAGGTCAGTGGAGTTTTTGGCAGAGAGGGGTGGAGGACACTGAATGGAGACCAGTGGAGGGATTGGTAGAGAGGGGTGGAGGACACTGAATGGAGACCAGTGGAGGGATTGGTAGAGAGGGGTGGAGGACACTGAATGGATGTCAGTGGAGTTTTTGGCAGAGAGGGGTGGAGGACACTCGATGGAGGTCAGTGGAGTTTTTGGCAGAGAGGGGTGGAGGACACTGAATGGAGACCAGTGGAGAGATTGGTAGAGGGGGATGGAGGACACTGAATGGAGACCAGTGGAGGGATTGGTAGAGAGGGGTGGAGGACACTGAATGGAGACCAGTGGAGGGATTGGTAGAGAGGGGTGGAGGACACTGAACGGAGGTCAGTGGAGGGATTGGTAGAGAGGGGTGGAGGACACTGAATGGAGGTCATTGGAGGGATTGGTAGAGAGGGGTGGAGGACACTGAATGGAGGTCAGTGAAGGGATTGGTAGAGAGGGGTGGAGGACACTGAATAGAGACCAGTGGAGGGATTGGTAGAGAGGGGTGGAGGACACTGAATGGAGGTCAGTGGAGGGATTGGTAGAGAGGGGTGGAGGACACTGAATGGAGACCAATGGAGGGATTGGTAGAGAGGGGTGGAGGACACAGAATGGAGGTCAGTGGAGGGATTGGCAGAGAGGGGTGGAGGACACTGAATGGAGGTCAGTGGAGGGATTGGTAGAGAGGGGTGGAGGACACTGAATGGAGGTCAGTGGAGTTTTTGGCAGAGAGGGGTGGAGGACACTGATTGGAGGTCAGTTGAGTTTTTGGCAGAGAGGGGTGGAGGACACTTGATGGAGGTCAGTGGAGTTTTTGGCAGAGAGGGGTGGAGGACACTGAATGGAGACCAGTGGAGAGATTGGTAGAGAGAGGTGGAGGACACTGAATGGATGTCAGTGGAGTTTTTGGCAGAGAGGGGCGGAGGACACTCGATGGAGGTCAGTGGAGTTTTTGGCAGAGAGGGGTGGAGGACACTGAATGGAGACCAGTGGAGAGATTGGTAGAGGGGGATGGAGGACACTGAATGGAGACCAGTGGAGGGATTGGTAGAGAGGGGTGGAGGACACTGAATGGAGACCAGTGGAGGGATTGGTAGAGAGGGGTGGAGGACACTGAACGGAGGTCAGTGGAGGGATTGGTAGAGAGGGGTGGAGGACACTGAATGGAGACCAGTGGAGGGATTGGTAGAGAGGGGTGGAGGACACTGAATGGAGGTCAGTTAAGGGATTGGTAGAAAGGAGTGGAGGACACTGAATGGAGGTCAGTGAAGGGATTGGTAGAGAGGGGTGAAGGACACTGAATGGAGACCAGTGGAGGGATTGGTAGAGAGGGGTGGAGGACACTGAATGGAGACCAGTGGAGGGATTGGTAGAGAGGGGTGGAGGACACTGAATGGAGGTCAGTGAAGGGATTGGTAGAGAGGGGTGAAGGACACTGAATGGAGACCAGTGGAGGGATTGGTAGAGAGGGGTGAAGGACACTGAATGGAGGTCAGTGAAGGGATTGGTAGAGAGGGGTGAAGGACACTGAATGGAGATCAGTGGAGGGATTGGTAGAGAGGGGTGGAGGACACTGAATGGAGACCAGTGGAGGGATTGGCAGAGAGGGGTGGAGGACACTGAATGGAGACCAGTGGAGGGATTGGCAGAGAGAGGTGGAGGACACTGAATGGAGACCAGTGGAGGGATTGGTAGAGAGAGGTGGAGGACACTGAATGGAGGACAGTGGAAGGATTGGTAGAGAAGAGTGGAGGACACTGAATGGAGGTCAGTGGAGGGATTGGCAGAGAGGGGTGGAGGACACTCTATGGAGGTCAGTGGAGTTTTTGGCAGAGAGGGGTGGAGGACACTGAATGGAGACCAGTGGAGGGATTGGTAGAGAGGGGTGGAGGACACTGAATGGAGGTCATTGGAGGGATTGGTAGAGAGGGGTGGAGGACACTGAATGGAGACCAGTGGAGGGATTGGTAGAGAGGGGTGGAGGACACTGAATGGAGACCAGTGGAGGGATTGGTAGAGAGGGGTGGAGGACACTGAATGGAGGTCAGTGGAGGGATTGGTAGAGAGGGGTGGAGGACACTGAATGGAGACCAGTGGAGAGATTGGCAGAGAGGGGTGGAGGACACTGAATGGAGACCAGTGGAGGGATTGGCAGAGAGAGGTGGAGGACACTGAATGGAGACCAGTGGAGGGATTGGTAGAGAGAGGTGGAGGACACTGAATGGAGGACAGTGGAAGGATTGGTAGAGAAGAGTGGAGGACACTGAATGGAGGTCAGTGGAGGGATTGGCAGAGAGGGGTGGAGGACACTGAATGGAGACCAGTGGAGGGATTGGTAGAGAGAGGTGGAGGACACTGAATGGAGGACAGTGGAAGGATTGGTAGAGAAGAGTGGAGGACACTGAATGGAGGTCAGTGGAGGGATTGGCAGAGAGGGGTGGAGGACACTGAATGGAGGTCAGTGGAGGGATTGGTAGAGAGGGGTGGAGGACACTGAATGGAGGACAGTGGAAGGATTGGTAGAGAAGAGTGGAGGACACTGAATGGAGGTCAGTGGAGGGATTGGTAGAGAGGGGTGGAGGACACTGAATGGAGGACAGTGGAAGGATTGGTAGAGAAGAGTGGAGGACACTGAATGGAGGTCAGTGGAGGGATTGGCAGAGAGGGGTGGAGGACACTGAATGGAGACCAGTGGAGGGATTGGTAGAGAAGAGTGGAGGACACTGAATGGAGGTCAGTGGAGGGATTGGTAGAGAAGAGTGGAGGACACTGAATGGAGGTCAGTGGAGGGATTGGTAGAGAGGGGTGGAGGACACTGAATGGAGGTCAGTGGAGGGATTGGTAGAGAGGGGTGGAGGACACTGAATGGAGACCAGTGGAGGGATTGGTAGAGAGGGGTGGAGGACACTGAATGGAGGTCAGTGGAGGGATTGGTAGAGAGGGGTGGAGGACACTGAATGGAGGTCAATGGAGTTTTTGGCAGAGAGGGGTGGAGGACACTTGATGGAGGCCAGTTGACAGACCTTCCTGCCACTACATATGTTGGATGTCACATTGGTTCTCCATCATTGGTTGGTTGTAGGGATGGTCGATCGTAAGTTTGACTCGATCATCGGGTGTTCGTTTTTTCACAGGCCAATCATCGTGTGTCAGGTAGGTAGTGCGCAGTCAGTCAGTGTAATATACAGTGCCTTGCAAAAGTATTCACCCCCCTTGGCTTTTTACCTATTTTGTTACATTACGGCCTTTAGTTGAATGTTTCTTTAATCTGACTTATATGTGACGGATCAGAACACAACAGTCTAAGTTGATGAAGTAAAATTAGAAAAATAAATACATAAAACTATTTTTCAGAAATAAAAAATTGATAATTGTCATGTGCA
Organism: Rana muscosa; assembly: GCA_029206835.1. Classification (NCBI taxonomy): domain Eukaryota; kingdom Metazoa; phylum Chordata; class Amphibia; order Anura; family Ranidae; genus Rana; species Rana muscosa. The sequence continues at coordinate 1,299,449,782 of CM055116.1, read as the reverse complement.
TAAGTATTCACCCCCTTTGTTATGAAGCCCATAAAAAGCTTTGGTGCCACCAATTCCCTTCAGAAGTCACATGATTAGTGAAATGACGTCCACCTGTGTGCAATCCAAGTGTCACATGACCTGTCATTACATAGACACACCTTTGTGAAAGGCCCCAGAGGCTGCAACACCTAAGCAAGAGGCACCACTAAACAAACACTGCCATGAAGACCAAGGAACTCTCCACACAAGGAAGGGACAATGGTGGTGAGAAGTACAAGTCAGGTTTATAAGAAAATATCCAAATCTTTGATGATCCCTCGGAGCACCATCAAATCTATCATCACCAAATGGAAAGAACACGGCACAACAGCAAACCTGCCAAGAGACGGCCACACGCCAAAACTCACGGGCCGGGCAAGGAGGGCATTAATCAGAGAGGCGGCACAGAGACCTAAGGTAACCCTGGAGGAGCTGCAGAGTTCCACAGCAGAGACTGGAGTATCTGGACATAGGACCACAATAAGCCGGACGCTCCATAGAGTTGGGCTTTATGGCAGAGTGGAGAGGAAGAAAGACATTACTTTCAGCAAAAAACAAAATGGCGCGTTTTGAGTTTGCGAAAAGGCATGTGGGAGACTCCCAACATGTATGGAGGAAGGTGCTCTGGTCTGATGAGACTAAAATTTTACTTTTTGGCCATCAAAGAAAACGCTATGTCTGGCGCAAACCCAACACATCACCCAAAGAACACCATCCCCACTGTGAAACATGGTGGTGGCAGCATCATGCTGTGGGGATGTTTTTCAGCAGTCGGGACGGGGAAACTGGTCACAGTTGAGGGAAAGATGGATGGTGCTAAATACAGGGATATTCTTGAGAAAAACCTTCTAGCACTCTGTGTGTGATTTGAGGCGAGGACAGAAGCCTGGTACACACGGCCGGGTTTCTCGGCAAGAAAACTGCTGGGAGAGCTCTTTGCCGAGAAAACCGGTCGTGTGTAGGGTTTCTCGTCGGGAAAACTGCCGGGAATCTCGACGAGAAAAATAGAGAACCTGCTCTCTATTTTCTCGTCAGGATTCTCATCGGCCTGTTTCCCGACGAGAAAACCGTGCGTGTGAACGAGGCTTGTGTGCTTACCTGTCCCAAGGTAAGCCCGCGCATGCTCGATGAGACTTTGACGCATGCGCAGTAGCATACAAGGGTAGTGTAGGGTGAAGCAAGATGGCGGCGATGGCATCGAATGTGACGAGCGCAGGCTCATCGTAGTGGATGACGTCACCGCGTTCTTGCCATTCAAAAGAACGGCGGTTCTTTTGAATGTGCCGTGTGTACACTGGGCGAGCAAGAAAAGCTTGCCGGGAATCTCGTTGGGAAAAACCGACGTTTTTTTTCCCGACGAGATTCCCGCCCGTGTGAACAGGGCTTGAGCTTCACCTTCCAGCAGGACAATGACCCCAAACACGCGGCTAAAGCAACACTTGAGTGGTTTAAGGGGAAACATGGAAATGTGTTGGAATGGCCGAGTCAAAGCCCAGACCTCAATCTAATAGAAAATCTGTGGTCAGACGTAAAGATTGCTGTTCACAAGCGCAAACCATCCAACTTGAAGGAGCTGGAGCAGTTTTGCCAGGAGGAATGGGCAAAAATCCCAGTGGTAAGATGTGGGAAGCTCATAGGGACTTATCCCAAGCGACTTGGAGCTGTGATAGCCGCAAAAGTGGCTCTACAAAGTATTGACTTTAGGGGGGTGAATACTTATGCACATTGACTTTTTCTGTTATTTTGTCCTATTTGTTGTTTGCATCACTATAAAAAAAAAAACATCTTCAAAGTTGTGGGCGTGTTCTGTAAAACAAACCATGCTAATTCCAAGTTGTAAGGCAACAAACAACGAAAAATGCCAAGGGGGTGAATACTTTTGCAAGGCACTGTAATACAGTGCAGGGTATATAGTGCAGTGCAGGGAATATAATATAGTGTATTGAAGTGGTTAAGGGGAACCCTATGACAGAATTATTATGAAAGAAAAAAAACGGGGTGGGGTCCCCCCAAAATCAATACCAGGTCCTTATCCGAGCATGCAGCCTGACACACCCTAGCTATGAGTAAGCGTCTATTCGTGACATGAAACGCGTTAGCCACCCTTCCCTGCATGCACACTATCTGCATTTGTTGTTTTGGATTTATGGATTTATTTTGAATTTGGATTTTTTACTTGAAATTTTGGAATAAATAACTGTCTATACAGAATGCGGCAGTCCAGGGTTTTTTTTTTCTCCCATGCATGCAGCCTGGCAGGCCAGGATTGGGGGACGAGCGAACGACCCCCCCATCTGAACCATGCCAGGCCGCTTGCCCTCAACATGGGGAGGGTGCTTTGGGGTCCCTTGGGGACAAGAGCCTCTTCCCGACAACTGTGGCCATGGGTTGTCGGAGTCTGTGGGTGGGGGTTTTATCGGTATTATGGAAGCCCCCTTTAACAAGGGGGCCCCCAGATCCCACCCCCCTATGTGAATGGGTATCGGGTACATTGTACCCCCACCCATTCACCAAAAAAGTGTAAACAAGTAAAAACCACAACAGACAGTTTTTGGCAATTCCTTTATTAAAAAAGAAAAAAAAAAGTGTCCCGCAATGTCCATCCAATCATGGCGCAGATGGACCCGAAAAATAGAAGAAAAAACAAAGCTCCGCCTTGATGGGAGGCGTCCCGCCGACTGCTGTCTCTTGGCTGTGACAGCTCTTATATAGGCAAGGTGTCAGAGAACTTACCTTGCTGGACGTGGTGTTGCTCGCCCATGCGCGCCCTCCGGTGCGCGCTGTTGTTCATGCCCCTGGGCGTGCTGGTTCACGCGCTGGTCTGCGGGCACGCGCGCCTATGTGTGGTGGTGTGCCTGTGCGTGCGGGAGCGTGCGTGCGCACGACGCTTGGCGCCAAACAGCCCATTTAAACAGCTGGAATACTTCAGACCAGTGCTGTCTGATCTGCAGCTCCCAGTTACCCTTATGCCCTTTATCTGCCTGAACTTGACCTTCTGACTACCCGGCCTGTTACTTGGATCCTCCCTGTCTTCCGCCTGCATCTGACTACCCGGATTGTCCTGACCTTCCACCTGCCTGCTCCTCTGTACCTCGTTGCCTGACCATTGCCAACCTTGCCTGTGACCTGACCAATCTGCCCTGCTCCTGCTCAGCTCCACCCTCCAGTGGTCCTACCAGCCTGCCTGCTGACCGAGCGGATTACCATCCTCTTCTGCATCTGGTTCCTGAGCCGCTTCTCTACAACAAGCCACCAGGCTCTCATACCCCTCCGCACTCCCGTGCCTCCTGTCTCCACTACCAGGGGCCGCGAGTCGGATCCGTAAGGGAGACCTTCCTCTGCTCCATTGGGCTCGTCGACCAGGTATGTCCAAGTCTGACACAAGGGTAGGGCCACCCGGTGATGTAACCGACTGACCCCGCCCCTTCTGACTTCATGTGATGCCCCGCCCTTGCCTATATAAGAGCTGTCACAGTGAAAAGACAGCAGTCGGCGGCATGACTCCCAGGGAGGCAGAGATTTTTCCTTTTTTTAATTCTATTTTTCAGGTCAGTCAGGCGGTGTGATTGAAGATGGATGGACATTGTGGGACACTTTATTTATTATTTTTTTTTATTTAAATAAAGGAATTGTCAAAAACTGTCTGTTGTGGTTTTTACTTTTTGACACTTTTTTGGTGAATGTATAGGGGTACAATGTACCCGATACCCATTCACATAGGGGGGGCGGGATCTGGGGGTCCCCTTGTTAAAGGGGGCTTCCAGATTCCGATAAGCCCCCCGCCCGCAGACCCCCACAACCACTGGACCAGGGTTGTCGGTAAGAGGCTCTTGAGAGACCCCAAAGCTCCCTCCCCATGTTGAGGGCATGTGGCCTGGTATGGTTCAGGAGGGGGGGGGCGCTCGCCAATTTATTTTTTATTTTTGGCGTGGAGTTTTCCCATACCAGACCCGGCAATACATTACAGCCGCGAGCAAGTTTAAATTACATTTTTTCCTTTAGAAATGTAATTTTGCTGTGGCACTGTTCTACACATCACAAAGATGCACCACTTTATAGGCAGATTATAGGCAGACTAAGGGGACCCCCCAGGCACGATATTTAAAGGAATATTTCATTTTTATTTCCCTTTAAACATTATTAAAATCACTGCTTTCGCAAATACGGCTGTTTTTAAAAAAAAAATGCATTGATACATGTCCCCTGGAGCAGGACCCGGGTCCCCAAACACTTTTTGTGGCAATGACTTGCATATTAGCCTTTAAAATTAGCACTTTAGATTTTTAATTTTCTTGTCTTTAATAGGATTCGCATGTTCGCTAGAAATTCTTGCCTGTTCGCAGTTTCTGGTGCGAACCGAACCTGGGGGGTGTTCAGCCCATTCCTAGTTGGTTGGATGTCACGTTGATTCTCCATCATTGGTTGGTTGGATGTCACGTTGATTCTCCATCATTGGTTGGTTGGATGTCACGTTGATTCTCCATCATTGGTTGGTTGGATTTAATTTTTATCTTCTTCTTCTCCCCACAGCTGGCGGGAATCGGCCAGAAGGACATGCTGCAGCCATCGAATTCTTTGATGAGTATCGACATGGATGACGTGATAGAGAGTCAGGCTGTGAACGATGATTACAGGAACTCTGGTCTCAGCCGCGGACACGTCAATCCCAGCATGCACCACAGCTCTACTTCCCAGCTCTCCACATTCACCTACACCAATATGGCGCCCCAAGACGCCACCTTTAATAGCGGGACCTGGAACGTTTACGAGACCTTCCTACGAGACAAGATCCTGTCCACGTGCAGCCAGACGCACATCCTTAGTGGCGTCATCGTCTCTGGATTCAATCCAACTAAAGGAAAGTGGCTGAGGAACCGCGTCAACGTGCCACACTTTTTCTGGAGTGCATTTTGCTGCGTGCATGGGGACGGCACGAAGAGAGGGGAAGGAAGACTGGGCCGTAATAGCAGTCCGTATGATACGGTGACCAAAACCCTCCCAGAACTGGAGGAGATTCTGAACAAAACCTATGAAGGACCCGTGATGCTGTTCAAAAATGGCTGCCAGTGATCCTTCCATGTGGGGGGGGTCCATGGGGGGAGGGGTGTTCTCTATGATGTAACCCACCATACAATGTCCTGACTCAACCCATGAGGATTCCCTTTATGTTCTGTGATCATCTGTAATAAATTCCTTCAAAGCACGTCCTTATTATTTCTTGGTGTTTCCTCTCCATGAACGTATGACTTATGTGTTAAAGGGCCACTCCATCCAGAACTGTTATCTCATTGTAAAGCCCCACACACAGGATCAGAAAATTGGACAAAGAATAAGCCCTTCGTATCAAATTGGATTCTGGATCAGGAGCACGGGTCGGGGGGGGGGCATTTTGCTGCCCCCCACTGCAAAGTGTCGGCCTAGGCCAAGACACAGCACTGAATTCAGTTACTCCTTTACATTTACTGTGGGGGTGCCCCAAACTCCAGAGATACTGGGAGGAGGTGGTTGGCTTTTTGATGTAAATATTCCAGTTCATCCATTTATATTCTTATTGGGTTATCTCATTCTTTGCACTTTTCCTATTTCTAATACTATTTTTCACTCTTTTTGTGGCCCGCAGACAAATTGCTCTTAGGGGGACCTCTCCCTATCCTCCCGCTCTCTCCCATTGCATTTTTGATCTCAACCGGCTTATTTCTTTTGAAAAATAAACATATTTCTTTCTCGTACATCACGGGACACAGAGCGGCATAGTCATTACTATGTGGGTTATATAGTTTACCTTCAGGTGCTGGCACTGGCAACTTCCAAACCGGAAGTACCCTCCCCTATATAAGCCCCTCCCATCCGGGAGCACCTCAGTTTTTTTGCCAGTGTCTAAGGTGTTGGCCAAGAAGTAACATGTGTTTTTCACTGAGCTTGCGTACAGGTTCTTTTGGGCCTCAGTAAGCTATTCCGGATCCGACCAAAAAAGCTTCATAGCTAAACGGTCGGTACCCGGGCCTTGCAGAGAAGAGCAAGGTTTTGCCTGTAATGCTTCTCTTAGGAGAGCTGGACCCTGGGATCCAGAGCTCTGGTCATACCCACGACCAAGATGTTTTCTGTGCAGGGTGCTATACAGGTCCAGGGGAGTGGAATCCTTGGGAACCCGGTCCCTGAAGGTTTAATTACAATGCCTGCCATGAGAGGTGAAGTTTGGGCTTCTGTGGACCAAACAGAGTCCTGCGGCGGGGAAAAGGTAAGTGGGGGCCCCTCAGGGACTTGGTTCTATTGAGGGGACCCCCAAGCCTAATATGTCTTTCTGCCTGTTACCTAACGGTATTCCCGCTAAATATCTGTGCATGCCTGTAACTACTAAAAAATGTAATATTTTAATAGTGGTCAAGAAAAAAAAAAAATATATAGACTGTGGTACCTGTGTTAATCCACTAGAGGCCGCTGTGGAACGTTTCTTGTCATGTGGACTGGTTTCTTTTCATCAGAGCAAGTCCAGGCAGATGGTGAGTTCTCTTGTGGGAAACTGCTTCCTCTGCCATGTTGCAATGCTCGTCCATCCCCCGGCCTGCGGCAAAGGGCCCTGTCTCCTGTCCCTAGTTTCCCTTTTCAAAAAAGAGCGCCGAAGGCGCACATGCCCGCGCGCGTGCGCGTGCACGCGCCTCTATATATAGAGGTGAGCTGGGAAAGGGGGCGGAGCTTGGGGGATGACGCTCTGTGCGCGCCGCAGCGCTTCTGCGCATGTGCGGGCGTCCCAGCATGTTAAAAGGCACAATTATGTGTTGTGAGCTGGCTATGGAGTGCAGAGACAGAGCTGGCAACATTTAAAAAAGGCATACAGCAAGCGGTTGATGCAGGCATCCCCATAGAAAGGCACATTAGTAGACACCAACTGTTTTTATAGCAGCAATTGTGCTAGACTATTGTCAGTAAGTGGTGTATTTCGGCTGGAATACCTCAGCTTTGGGCTTAGGAATATGCCGTCTAAAAACTCCGGGACTAAAAATCCCAGGAAGCATAGGGGGTCTCCATCGGGATCTTGGGCATGCTTCGGCTGCACCAATCTCCCCTGAAAAGTCAGAGGTTAGTGACCGTAGAGACCCCGCAGGAGTACCTGGTACTGTGGCTGTCCTCAGTTCACCTGCTCCTGTGTATGTAACAGAGGAGGTTTTTTCCTCAGCTCTGGGAGGATTGGAAGAGAGATTGTCAACATTGATCGCTGCTTCCCTGTCACAGGGAAAGAGCGCTCGATCTCCGTCTCCTCCCTCAGAGTACCTGTTAGCAGAGCAACAGTCCCATACAGGGATCGACCTACCTGAGGGGGATCAGGATGAGGTCGATTCTGTTATAGAGGAATCAACAGTGGAAGAGCCATTCTCAGCATCACATGCTGAAAGATTATGGGTTCAGTCCCTGACTAATATGGTCCGATCAGCATTTAAAATGCCACTTGCGGAGCCATCAACCACTTCTGTCTCCTCGTTGGGGTCGCTAAAAGCTCCCCAGACTGTTTGTTCCTTTCCAATCCATCCTTTACTGGAAGGGCTCATTTACCAGGATTGGGAGCATCCTGACAAAATATTTACTCCCCCCAAGAGATTTCCGGTGGTCTATCCCATGGAGGATAAGTTCATCAAAAAATGGAGGGTCCCTACAGTGGACGCAGCCATCTCTTGTGTGAATAAATCACTGACATGTCCAGTGGATAATGTCCAAATGTTCAAGGACCCAATAGATAAAAAAATTAGAGTCCTTATTAAAATCTGCTTTTGCTACAGCAGGCTTGGTGACACAACCAGCAGTGGCAGCTATTGGGGTCTGCCAAGCAGTGAAGGATCAGTTGAAACAAGTCTTAAGGGACTTGCCAGATCAGCAGGCTCTTGCCCTAGCTGATCTACCTAGAGCCTTATGCTTTGCGGTTGACGCTATAAAGGATTCAATCCATCAGGCCTCCCGCCTTACGCTGTCTGTAGTACATATGCGCAGGCTTCTGTGGCTCAAAAACTGGTCTGCTGAAGCTCCCTGTAAAAAATTGCTGGTCAGCTTCCCATTTCATGGTGAATGCTTATTCGGGGAAGACCTGGACAAATATATCCAGAAAATTTCCAGCGGTAAAAGTACACTTTTGCCGGTTAAAAATAGAGTTAGAGGTCCCTCTTTTAAGAGGCCTGCTTCTCCAGTCCCTAGGACATCGGCTGTGAAACAGTTCCGACGGCCTCCTCGGTCAAATCCCGGGGGTAAAAATCAGGGACAATTGCAGGGTAACAAGAAACCCTGGATCAGGAGAGGTACAAAACCTCCCCCAAAGTCAAATGCATGAAGGGTTGCCCCCACTCAATCGGGTGGGGGGAAGACTTCAGTTGTTCGCAGAGACCTGGCGGGACACGATCAGAGACAGATGGGTGCTCTCCGCAGTAAGTCTGGAATACAAATTGGAGTTAAAAAACTCCCCTCCTTCCCGCTTTATAAGGTCAAACGTGCCAAGGGATCCCCAGAAGAGAGGATCCCTCCTGTTGGCACTAGAACAATTATTGCTCCAAGCAGTAATTATAGAGGTTCCCCTGGAAGAATGGGGGTTCGGGTTTTACTCAAACCTCTTTACAGTCCCGAAGCCAAACGGGGACGTGAGGCCCATATTAAATCTAAAAGGGCTAAACAAATTCCTACATATCAGGACTTTCCGGATGGAGTCGATCCGATCGGTAGCCACTGCCCTACAAGGGGAGGAATGGTTAGCCTCGATCGACATCAAAGATGCTTATTTGCACATTCCCATCTTTCCAGTCCACCAAAAATTTCTACGCTTTGCAGTAGAAGGGCGCCATTTTCAGTTCAGAGCCTTACCCTTCAGTCTGGCCACAGCACCACGAGTGTTCACAAAAATTCTGGCCCCATTATTGGCCAATCTAAGAACACAAGGTGTAACGATAATGGCATATCTAGACGACTTGTTGCTGATAGACCACTCAGTGGAAAAACTAGAAGTGGTTGTTCACGAGACAATCGAGTATCTGGAATATCACGGTTGGATTATCAACCGAGACAAGTCAGCCCTAAAACCAGTCAAAAGTCTAGAATACTTGGGGCTAAGGCTGGATTCAGACCAGAGAAAAATTTTCTTGCCTCAAGAAAAGGTGTCGTCTTTGAGAGATTTAATCCACCTAGTGGGTACAAAAAGACAGCCATCCATACGCCTGTGCATGAGGCTGCTGGGAAAAATGGTGGCATCATTCGAAGCAGTACCCTACGGTCAATTCCATTCAAGGAATTTGCAAAGGGCTATACTGTCAGCCTGGAACAAAAGAGTTCAGGCCCTAGACTTACCAATGTCCTTGTCCCCTTCCGTTCGCAAAAGCCTCCGTTGGTGGTTGGTTCCCCAGAATCTGGAAAAAGGGAAATCCTTCAGTCCGATTTCTTGGAAGGTGGTCACTACAGATGCCAGCCTTATAGGCTGGGGAGCAGTACTGGAGCAATGGTCTCTCCAGGGCAGATGGTCGGATGCAGAAAAGGCCCTGCCCATCAATCTCTTAGAGATACGAGCAGCCCGGTATGCCCTAGTAGCATGGACATCCAAACTCCAAGGGTCCCCTGTCAGAATTCAATCGGACAATGCCACAGCAGTGGCATATATCAATCATCAGGGTGGCACCAGGAGTCGTGCAGCCCAGAGGGAAGTAAATTGCATCCTGAAATGGGCAGAAAGATATGTCCCAGCCATATCTGCGGTATTCATTCCAGGAGTGGAGAATTGGAAGGCGGACTTTCTAAGTCGCCAACAATTATGCCCAGGGGAATGGTCCCTTCACCCCGAGGTTTTCCGGACAATATGTCAGCGGTGGGGAACACCGGATGTAGATCTGCTAGCATCCAGATTCAACGCAAAAGTGGACAGGTTTGTCTCTTGGACAAGGGATCCCCTAGCTTGCGGCTCGAATGCCCTAGTGTTCCCTTGGGATCAGTTCAAGCTGATATATGCATTCCCACCGCCACAATTGTTACCTCGATTACTCCGCAGAATCAGGGTAGAAAAGAAACCAGTGATTCTGGTGGCTCCAGCATGGCCCCGAAGAGCATGGTACGCGGAGATCGTAAAAATGTCAGTGGGGAGTCCTTGGACCCTCCCACATCGTCCGGACCTGCTTTCGCAGGGACCGATATACCACCCTTCCTTACAAGCCCTAGGTTTGACGGCCTGGCTATGGAAGCCCACATTCTAAAAAAGAGAGGTCTCTCTAATCCTGTGGTATCTACCATGATCAATGCCAGGAAGCCGGTATCCAGGCAGATCTATTATAGGATCTGGAAGGCGTACATCGCGTGGTGTGAGGCCAAGAAATGGCATCCGCGTAAATACGTAATAGGTAGGAGTCTGGACTTCCTACAGTGGGCTGTACATAGGAAGCTTGCCTTGAGTACTATCAAGGGTCAGATTTCGGCCTTGTCAATATTTTTTTCAAAGGCCCTTGGCTTCGCATTCACTAGTCAAAGCCTTTATACAAGGAGTGATGCGTATTAGCCCTCCGGTTAATATTCCCATATGTCCATGGGACTTAAACCTGGTTCTGTCGGTTCTACAGAAACAACCATTTGAACCATTACAGCATATTTCCTTGGTTCTTCTCACCAGGAAATTGATTTTTCTAGTAGCCATTTGTTCGGCTAAAAGAGTGTCGGAATTAGCCGCTATGTCCTGTAGGGAGCCATATCTGGTTATCCATAAGGACAGAGTAGTGTTACGTCCTCATCCAGCCTTTCTTCCTAAGGTGGTATCGAGGTTTCATTTGAACCAAGATGTGGTTCTTCCTTCTTTTTTCCCCAAACCTACTTCGGTAGAGGAAAAGTTATTGCATTCTTTGGATGTAGTAAGAGCAGTTAAAGCTTATCTAAAAGCCACTGCTCAGATTCGCAGAACGGATACTTTGTTTATTCTGCCGGAAGGCCACAGAAAGGGTCAGGCAGCGTCAAAATCTACTTTAGCCAAGTGGATTTGACAGGTCATAATACAAGCCTATGGCTTGAGAAGGAGACCGCCTCCGTTCAAAGTTAGGGCGCACTCCACGAGAGCAGTTGGAACTTCATGGGCAGTGCATCACCAGGCCTCCCTGGCTCAAATCTGTAAGGCCGCAACATGGTCTTCAGTACACACGTTTACTAGGTTCTACCAGGTGGACGTTAGAAGTCAGGAGGATGTCGCCTTTGGGCGCAGTGTGTTGCAGGCCGCAAAAGATCCTCATGTCTGATAGCGCTCAGCTTATGTATGGTGTATCCCCCCCCTCATTGGGCATTGCTTTGGGACGTCCCACATAGTAATGACTATGCCGCTCTGTGTCCCGTGATGTACGAGAAAGAAAATAGGATTTTTATAACAGCTTACCTGTAAAATCCTTTTCTTGTAGTTCATCACGGGACACAGAGCTCCCACCCCTCTTCTGGGGACACTTATTGCTTTGCTACAAAACTGAGGTGCTCCCGGATGGGAGGGGCTTATATAGGGGAGGGTACTTCCGGTTTGGAAGTTGCCAGTGCCAGCACCTGAAGGTAAACTATATAACCCACATAGTAATGACTATGCCGCTCTGTGTCCCGTGATGTACTCCAAGAAAAGGATTTTACAGGTAAGCTGTTATAAAAATCCTATTTTTTTCACCTCTTCAATACAGGACAGTTATACCCCTTTCCTGCCCAGACCAATTTCCAGCTTTCAGCGCTCTCACACTTTGAGTGACAATTACTCAGTCATGCTGCATTGTAGCCCAACAACATTTTCATCACTTTTTTTTACACAAATTCAGCTTTCTTTTGGTGGTATTTAATCACCACTGGGTTTTTTATTTTTTGCGATATAAGTAAAAAAAGAGCAAACATTTTGGAAAAAAATAACTTTTTTTAGTTTCTGTTATAAAATTTTGCAAATAAGTAATTTTTGTTCATAAATTTTGGGCAAAATTTATACTGCTACATATCTTTGGTAAGAATAACCCAAATCAGTGGATATTATTTGGCCGGTGTGAAAGTTATAGAGTCTACAAACTATGGTGCCAATCATTGAAAATTGATCATACCTTGTGTACTGACGGCCTATCTCATTTCTTGAGACCCGACCAAGCCAGGAAAGTACAAATACCCCCCAGATTATATCTACCAATACCCCCCAAATTACCCTTTTTTTGGAAAGTAGACAGTCCAAGGTATTTAGTAAGAGGCATGATGAGTTTTTTAAAGTTGTAATTTTTTCCCACAATTCTTGGGAAAATTATGTTTTTTTTTTATTTAAACACAATTGTCATAATAACAGGTTATTTCTCACACTCAGAATAAGCATACTTCCAATGACACCCCAAAACACATTCTGCTCCTCCTCCTGAGTATGGCGATACCACATGTGTGAGACTTTTCCACAGTCTGGCCACATACAGAGGCCCAACATGCAGGGAGCACCTTCAGGTGTTCTAGGGACATAAATTACACATCTCATTTCTTGACTACCTCTTACACTTTTGTAGGCCCTGGAGCACCAGGACAATGGAAATACCTACAAAATGACCCCAAAGCAAACACCCCAATGTATAATCTATGAGGCATAATGAGTCTTTTGAACATGTCATTTTTTTCCAGAAGTTTTTGGAAAATGTGGAAAGAAAATTAAAATGTATTTTTTCTTACACAAAGTTCTCAATTTATAAGATATTTCCAACACATAGTATGTATATAGCACAAATGACACCCCAAAATACATTCTACTACTCCTGAGTACAGTGATACCACATGTGTGAGACTTTACACAGCCTGGCCACATACAGAGGCCCAACATGCAGGGAGCACCTTCAGGTGTTCTAGGGACATAAATTACACATCTCATTTCCTGACTACCTATCACACTTGTGAAGGTTCTGGAGCACCAAGACAATGGCAACACCCCAATGTATATTCTATGAGGCATGGGCTGGTGACAGGTACTCAGGTACTTTTATGGACTGGTAACAGGTACTTGGGTACTCTGATAGGCTGGTGACAGGTACTCGGGTACTCTGATGGGCTGGTGACAAGAACTCTGATGGGCTGGTGACAGGTACTCGGGTACTCTGATAGGCTGGTGACAGGTACTCTAATGGGCTGGTGACAGGTACTCTGATGGGCTGGTGACAGGTACTCTAATGGGCTGGTGACAGGTACTCTGATAGGCTGGTGACAGGTACTCTGATGGGCTGGTGACAGGTACTCGGGTACTCCGATAGGCTGGTGACAGGTACTCTGATGGGCTGGTGACAGGTATTCTGATGGGCTGGTGACAGGATCTCGGGTACTCTGATGGGCTGGTGACAGGTACTCTTTTTTAAATCAAATATTCTTTATTTCTTTTCCACATAATTAAAACATATTTCAATTTCCTTTCATATACAATAATACATATAGAGCGATTATCACAAAAGCGATCTCCTTTCTTCCCCCTCCCCTCCATCCCCCATTCTCAACTTTCCACCCTCCTTACTCACTTAAACATCACCCACCCTTTAACGTGTTTCTACTTCTATCCATTTTCTCCACATTTTGTTGAATTTCTTTTTGTTTCCTCTCTTGATATATATGAATTCCTCTTTTGCAATAGTATCTTCTATCACTCTCTCCCATTCTGTCACTGTAGGGGTTTTTTCCGCTTGCCACTTCTGCGCAATGAGTTTCCTTCCCTGAAACAAACATCTTATTATTGCCGTTTGTTCATCTCCTGACAATCCCCGCTCTTCCAGGAGACCCAATACACACAGCCTGACCTCTGTCTCCCGACAATCCCCTCTCTTCCGGGAGACTCAATACACACAGCCTGACCTCTGTCTCCCGACAATCCCCTCTCTTCTGGGAGACCCAATACACTCAGCCTGACCTCTGTCTCCCGACAATCCCCTCTCTTCCAGGAGACCCAATACACACAGCCTGACCTCTGTCTCCTGACAATCCCCTCTCTTCCAGGAGACCCAATACACACAGCCTGACCTCTGTCTCCCGACAATCCCCTCTCTTCCAGGAGACCCAATACACACAGCCTGACCTCTGTCTCCCGACAATCCCCTCTCTTCCAGGAGACCCAATACACACAGCCTGACCTCTGTCTCCTGACAATCCCCTCTCTTCCGGGAGACCCAATACACTCAGCCTGACCTCTGTCTCCTGACAATCCCCTCTCTTCCAGGAGACCCAATACACTCAGCCTGACCTCTGTCTCCCGACAATCCCCTCTCTTCCGGGAGACCCAATACACTCAGCCTGACCTCTGTCTCCCGACAATCCCCTCTCTTCCGGGAGACCCAATACACACAGCCTGACCTCTGTCTCCCGACAATCCCCTCTCTTCCGGGAGACCCATAACACACAGCCTGACCTCTGTCTCCTGACAATCCCCTCTCTTCCGGGAGACCCAATACACACAGCCTGACCTCTGTCTCCTGAAAATCCCCTCTCTTCCAGGAGACCCAATACACTCAGCCTGACCTCTGTCTCCCGACAATCCCCTCTCTTCCGGGAGACCCAATACACACAGCCTGACCTCTGTCTCCCGACAATCCCCTCTCTTCCGGGAGACCCAATACACACAGCCTGACCTCTGTCTCCCGACAATCCCCTCTCTTCCGGGAGACCCAATACACACAGCCTGACCTCTGTCTCCCGACAATCCCCTCTCTTCGGGGAGACCCAATACACACAGCCTGACCTCTGTCTCCTGACAATCCCCTCTCTTCCAGGAGACCCAATACACTCAGCCTGACCTCTGTCTCCCGACAATCCCCTCTCTTCCAGGAGACCCAATACACACAGCCTGACCTCTGTCTCCCGACAATCCCCTCTCTTCCAGGAGACCCAATACACACAGCCTGACCTCTGTCTCCTGACAATCCCCCCTCTTACGGGAGACCCAATACACACAGCCTGACCTCTGTCTCCTGACAATCCCCTCTCTTCCGGGAGACCCAATACACACAGCCTGACCTCTGTCTCCTGACAATCCCCTCTCTTCCAGGAGACCCAATACACACAGCCTGACCTCTGTCTCCTGACAATCCCCTCTCTTCCAGGAGACCCAATACACACGGACTGACCTTTGTCTCCCGACAATCCCCTCTTCCGGGAGACCCAATACACACAGCCTGACCTCTGTCTCCCGACAATCCCCTCTCTTCCAGGAGACCCAATACACACAGCCTGACCTCTGTCTCCCGACAATCCCCTCTCTTCCGGGAGACCCAATACACTCAGCCTGACCTCTGTCTCCCGACAATCCCCTCTCTTCCGGGAGACCCAATACACACAGCCTGACCTCTGTCTCCCGACAATCCCCTCTCTTCCGGGAGACCCAATACACACAGCCTGACCTCTGTCTCCCGACAATCCCCTCTCTTCCAGGAGACCCAATACACACAGCCTGACCTCTGTCTCCTGACAATCCCCCCTCTTCCAGGAGACCCAATACACACAGCCTGACCTCTGTCTCCTGACAATCCCCTCTCTTCCAGGAGACCCAATACACACAGCCTGACCTCTGTCTCCTGACAATCCCCCCTCTTCCAGGAGACCCAATACACACAGCCTGACCTCTGTCTCCCGACAATCCCCTCTCTTCCAGGAGACCCAATACACACAGCCTGACCTCTGTCTCCTGACAATTCCCTCTCTTCCAGGAGATCCAATACACACAGCCTGACCTCTGTCTCCCGACAATCCCCTCTCTTCCAGGAGACCCAATACACACGGTCTGACCTCTGTCTCCCGACAATCCCCCCTCTTCCAGGAGACTCAATACACACGGCCTGACCTCTGTCCCCCGACAATCCCCCCTCTTCCAGGAGACCCAATACACATAGCCTGACCTGTCTCCTGACAATCCCTCCTCTTCCAGGAGACCTAATACACACAGCCTGACTTCTGTCTCCCGACAATCCCCTCTCTTCCAGGAGACCCAATACACACAGCCTGACCTCTGTCTCCCGCCAATCCCCTCTCTTCCAGGAGACCCAATACACACAGCCTGACCTCTGTCTCCTTACAATCCCCTCTCTTCCAGGAGACCCAATACACACAGCCTGACCTCTGTCTCCTGACAATCCCCTCTCTTCCAGGAGACCCAATACACACAGCCTGACCTCTGTCTCCCGACAATCCCCTCTCTTCCAGGAGACCCAATACACACAGCCTGACCTCTGTCTCCTGACAATCCCCTCTCTTCCGGTAGACCCAATACACACAGCCTGACCTCTGTCTCCTGACAATCCCCTCTTTTCCAGGAGACCCAATACACACGGCCTGACCCCTGTCTCCTGACAATCCCCTCTCTTCCAGGAGACCCAATACACACAGCCTGACCTCTGTCTCCCGACAATCCCCTCTCTTCCAGGAGACCCAATACACTCAGCCTGACCTGTCTCCTGACAATCCCCTCTCTTCCGGGAGACCCAATACACACAGCCTGACCTCTGTCTCCTGACAATCCCCTCTCTTCCAGGAGACCCAATACACACAGCCTGACCTCTGTCTCCCGACAATCCCCTCTCTTCCAGGAGACCCAATACACACAGCCTGACCTCTGTCTCCTGACAATCCCCTCTCTTCCAGGAGACCCAATACACACAGCCTGACCTCTGTCTCCCGACAATCTCCTCTCTTCCAGGAGACCCAATACACACAGCCTGACCTCTGTCTCCCGACAATCCCCTCTCTTCCAGGAGACCCAATACACACAGCCTGACCTCTGTCTCCTGACAATCCCCCCTCTTACGGGAGACCCAATACACACAGCCTTACCTCTGTCTCCTGACAATCCCCCCTCTTCCAGGAGACCCAATACACACAGCCTGACCTCTGTCTCCCGACAATCCCCTTTCTTCCAGGAGACCCAATACACACGGCCTGACCTCTGTCTCCCGACAATCTCCTCTCTTCCAGGAGACCCAATACACACGTCCTGACCTTTGTCTCCGGACAATCCCCTCTCTTCCAGGAGACCCAATACACACGGCCTGACCTCTGTCTCCCGACAATCCCCTCTCTTCCAGGAGACCCAATACACACAGCCTGACCTCTGTCTCCAGACAATCCCCTCTCTTCCAGGAGACCCAATACACACGGCCTGACCTCTGTCTCCCGACAATCCCCTCTCTTCCAGGAGACCCAATACACACAGCCTGACCTCTGTCTCCTGACAATCCCCTCTCTTCCAGGAGACCCAATACACACAGCCTGACCTCTGTCTCCTGACAATCCCCTCTCTTCCAGGAGACCCAATACACACAGCCTGACTTCTGTCTCCCGACAATCCCCTCTCCTCCAGGAGACCCAATACACACAGCCTGACCTCTGTCTCCTGACAATCCCCTCTCTTCCAGGAGACCAAATACACACAGCCTGACCTCTGTCTCCCGACAATCCCCTCTCTTCCAGGAGACCCAATACACACAGCCTGACCTCTGTCTCCTGACAATCCCCTCTCTTCCAGGAGACCCAATACACACAGCCTGACCTCTGTCTCCCGACAATCCCCTCTCTTCCAGGAGACCCAATACACACAGCCTGACCTCTGTCTCCTGACAATCCCCTCTCTTCCAGGAGACCCAAAACACACAGCCTGACTTCTGTCTCCCGACAATCCCCTCTCTTCCAGGAGACCCAATACACACAGCCTGACCTCTGTCTCCTGACAATCCCCTCTCTTCCAGGAGACTCAATACACACAGCCTGACCTCTGTCTCCCGACAATCCCCTCTCTTCCAGGAGACCCAATACACACAGCCTGACTTCTGTCTCCCGACAATTCCCTCTCTTCCAGGAGACACAATACACACAGCCTGACCTCTGTCTCCTGACAATCCCCTCTCTTCCGGGAGACCCAATACACACAGCCTGACCTCTGTCTCCTGACAATCCCCTCTCTTCCAGGAGACCCAATACACACAGCCTGACCTCTGTCTCCTGACAATCCCCTCTCTTCCAGGAGACCCAATACACACAGCCTGACCTCTGTCTCCGGACAATCCCCTCTCTTCCGGGAGACCCAATACACACAGCCTGACCTCTGTCTCCCGACAATCCCCCCTCTTCCAGGAGACCCAATACACACAGCCTGACCTCTGTCTCCTGACAATCCCCTCTTTTCCAGGAGACCCAATACACACAGCCTGACCTCTGTCTCCCGACAATCCCCTCTCTTCCAGGAGACCCAATACACACAGCCTGACCTCTGTCTCCTGACAATCCCCTCTCTTCCGGTAGACCCAATACACACAGCCTGACCTCTGTCTCCTGACAATCCCCTCTCTTCCGGTAGACCCAATACACACAGCCTGACCTCTGTCTCCTGACAATCCCCTCTTTTCCAGGAGACCCAATACACACGGCCTGACCCCTGTCTCCTGACAATCCCCTCTCTTCCAGGAGACCCAATACACACAGCCTGACCTCTGTCTCCCGACAATCCCCTCTCTTCCAGGAGACCCAATACACTCAGCCTGACCTGTCTCCTGACAATCCCCTCTCTTCCGGGAGACCCAATACACACAGCCTGACCTCTGTCTCCTGACAATCCCCTCTCTTCCAGGAGACCCAATACACACAGCCTGACCTCTGTCTCCCGACAATCCCCTCTCTTCCAGGAGACCCAATACACACAGCCTGACCTCTGTCTCCTGACAATCCCCTCTCTTCCAGGAGACCCAATACACACAGCCTGACCTCTGTCTCCCGACAATCTCCTCTCTTCCAGGAGACCCAATACACACAGCCTGACCTCTGTCTCCCGACAATCCCCTCTCTTCCAGGAGACCCAATACACACAGCCTGACCTCTGTCTCCTGACAATCCCCCCTCTTACGGGAGACCCAATACACACAGCCTTACCTCTGTCTCCTGACAATCCCCCCTCTTCCAGGAGACCCAATACACACAGCCTGACCTCTGTCTCCCGACAATCCCCTTTCTTCCAGGAGACCCAATACACACGGCCTGACCTCTGTCTCCCGACAATCTCCTCTCTTCCAGGAGACCCAATACACACGTCCTGACCTTTGTCTCCGGACAATCCCCTCTCTTCCAGGAGACCCAATACACACGGCCTGACCTCTGTCTCCCGACAATCCCCTCTCTTCCAGGAGACCCAATACACACAGCCTGACCTCTGTCTCCAGACAATCCCCTCTCTTCCAGGAGACCCAATACACACGGCCTGACCTCTGTCTCCCGACAATCCCCTCTCTTCCAGGAGACCCAATACACACAGCCTGACCTCTGTCTCCTGACAATCCCCTCTCTTCCAGGAGACCCAATACACACAGCCTGACCTCTGTCTCCTGACAATCCCCTCTCTTCCAGGAGACCCAATACACACAGCCTGACTTCTGTCTCCCGACAATCCCCTCTCCTCCAGGAGACCCAATACACACAGCCTGACCTCTGTCTCCTGACAATCCCCTCTCTTCCAGGAGACCAAATACACACAGCCTGACCTCTGTCTCCCGACAATCCCCTCTCTTCCAGGAGACCCAATACACACAGCCTGACCTCTGTCTCCCGACAATCCCCTCTCTTCCAGGAGACCCAATACACACAGCCTGACCTCTGTCTCCTGACAATCCCCTCTCTTCCAGGAGACCCAAAACACACAGCCTGACTTCTGTCTCCCGACAATCCCCTCTCTTCCAGGAGACCCAATACACACAGCCTGACCTCTGTCTCCTGACAATCCCCTCTCTTCCAGGAGACTCAATACACACAGCCTGACCTCTGTCTCCCGACAATCCCCTCTCTTCCAGGAGACCCAATACACACAGCCTGACTTCTGTCTCCCGACAATTCCCTCTCTTCCAGGAGACACAATACACACAGCCTGACCTCTGTCTCCTGACAATCCCCTCTCTTCCGGGAGACCCAATACACACAGCCTGACCTCTGTCTCCTGACAATCCCCTCTCTTCCAGGAGACCCAATACACACAGCCTGACCTCTGTCTCCTGACAATCCCCTCTCTTCCAGGAGACCCAATACACACAGCCTGACCTCTGTCTCCGGACAATCCCCTCTCTTCCGGGAGACCCAATACACACAGCCTGACCTCTGTCTCCCGACAATCCCCCCTCTTCCAGGAGACCCAATACACACAGCCTGACCTCTGTCTCCTGACAATCCCCTCTTTTCCAGGAGACCCAATACACACAGCCTGACCTCTGTCTCCTGACAATCCCCTCTCTTCCGGGAGACCCAATACACACAGCTTGACCTTTGTCTCCTGACAATCCCCTCTCTTCCAGGAGACCCAATACACACAGCCTGACCTCTGTCTCCTGACAATCCCCTCTCTTCCAGGAGACCCAATACACACAGCCTGACCTCTGTCTCCTGACAATCCCCTCTTTTCCAGGAGACCCAATACACACAGCCTGACCTTTGTCTCCTGACAATCCCCTCTCTTCCAGGAGACCCAATACACACAGCCTGACCTCTGTCTCCCGACAATCCCCTCTCTTCCAGGAGACCCAATACACACAGCCTGACCTCTGTCTCCTGACAATCCCCTCTCTTCCAGGAGACCCAATACACACAGCCTGACCTCTGTCTCCCGACAATCTCCTCTCTTCCAGGAGACCCAATACACACAGCCTGACCTCTGTCTCCCGACAATCCCCTCTCTTCCAGGAGACCCAATACACACAGCCTGACCTCTGTCTCCTGACAATCCCCCCTCTTACGGGAGACCCAATACACACAGCCTTACCTCTGTCTCCTGACAATCCCCCCTCTTCCAGGAGACCCAATACACACAGCCTGACCTCTGTCTCCCGACAATCCCCTTTCTTCCAGGAGACCCAATACACACGGCCTGACCTCTGTCTCCCGACAATCTCCTCTCTTCCAGGAGACCCAATACACACGTCCTGACCTTTGTCTCCGGACAATCCCCTCTCTTCCAGGAGACCCAATACACACGGCCTGACCTCTGTCTCCCGACAATCCCCTCTCTTCCAGGAGACCCAATACACACAGCCTGACCTCTGTCTCCAGACAATCCCCTCTCTTCCAGGAGACCCAATACACACGGCCTGACCTCTGTCTCCCGACAATCCCCTCTCTTCCAGGAGACCCAATACACACAGCCTGACCTCTGTCTCCTGACAATCCCCTCTCTTCCAGGAGACCCAATACACACAGCCTGACCTCTGTCTCCTGACAATCCCCTCTCTTCCAGGAGACCCAATACACACAGCCTGACTTCTGTCTCCCGACAATCCCCTCTCCTCCAGGAGACCCAATACACACAGCCTGACCTCTGTCTCCTGACAATCCCCTCTCTTCCAGGAGACCAAATACACACAGCCTGACCTCTGTCTCCCGACAATCCCCTCTCTTCCAGGAGACCCAATACACACAGCCTGACCTCTGTCTCCCGACAATCCCCTCTCTTCCAGGAGACCCAATACACACAGCCTGACCTCTGTCTCCTGACAATCCCCTCTCTTCCAGGAGACCCAAAACACACAGCCTGACTTCTGTCTCCCGACAATCCCCTCTCTTCCAGGAGACCCAATACACACAGCCTGACCTCTGTCTCCTGACAATCCCCTCTCTTCCAGGAGACTCAATACACACAGCCTGACCTCTGTCTCCCGACAATCCCCTCTCTTCCAGGAGACCCAATACACACAGCCTGACTTCTGTCTCCCGACAATTCCCTCTCTTCCAGGAGACACAATACACACAGCCTGACCTCTGTCTCCTGACAATCCCCTCTCTTCCGGGAGACCCAATACACACAGCCTGACCTCTGTCTCCTGACAATCCCCTCTCTTCCAGGAGACCCAATACACACAGCCTGACCTCTGTCTCCTGACAATCCCCTCTCTTCCAGGAGACCCAATACACACAGCCTGACCTCTGTCTCCGGACAATCCCCTCTCTTCCGGGAGACCCAATACACACAGCTTGACCTCTGTCTCCCGACAATCCCCCCTCTTCCAGGAGACCCAATACACACAGCCTGACCTCTGTCTCCTGACAATCCCCTCTTTTCCAGGAGACCCAATACACACAGCCTGACCTCTGTCTCCTGACAATCCCCTCTCTTCCGGGAGACCCAATACACACAGCTTGACCTTTGTCTCCTGACAATCCCCTCTCTTCCGGGAGACCCAATACACACAGCCTGACCTCTGTCTCCTGACAATCCCCTCTCTTCCAGGAGACCCAATACACACAGCCTGACCTCTGTCTCCTGACAATCCCCTCTTTTCCAGGAGACCCAATACACACAGCCTGACCTTTGTCTCCTGACAATCCCCTCTCTTACAGGAGACCCAATACACACAGCCTGACTTCTGTCTACTGACAATCCCCTCTCTTCCAGGAGACCCAATACATACAGCCTGACCTCTGTCTCCTGACAATCCCCTCTCTTCCGGGAGACCCAATACACACGGCCTGACCTCTGTCTCCTGACAATCCCCTCTCTTCCAGGAGACCCAATACACACGGCCTGACCTCTGTCTCCCGACAATCCCCTCTCTTCCAGGAGACCCAATACACACAGCCTGACCTCTGTCTCCAGACAATCCCCTCTCTTCCAGGAGACCCAATACACACAGCCTGACCTCTGTCTCCTGACAATCCCCTCTCTTCCAGGAGACCCAATACACACAGCCTGACCTCTGTCTCCCGACAATCCCCTCTCTTCCGGTAGACCCAATACACACAGCCTGACCTCTGTCTCCTGACAATCCCCTCTCTTTCAGGAGACCCAATACACACAGCCTGACCTCTGTCTCCCGACAATCCCCTCTCTTCCGGTAGACCCAATACACACAGCCTGACCTCTGTCTCCCGACAATCCCCTCTCTTCCGGGAGACCCAATACACACAGCCTGACCTTTGTCTCCTGACAATCCCCTCTCTTCCAGGAGACCCAATACACTCAGCCTGACCTCTGTCTCCCGACAATCCCCTCTCTTCCGGGAGACCCAATACACACAGCCTGACCTCTGTCTCCCGACAATCCCCTCTCTTCCGGGAGACCCAATACACACAGCCTGACCTCTGTCTCCTGACAATCCCCTCTCTTCCAGGAGACCCAATACACACAGCCTGACCTCTGTCTCCCGACAATCCCCTCTCTTCCAGGAGACCCAATACACACAGCCTGACCTCTGTCTCCCGACAATCCCCTCTCTTCCAGGAGACCCAATACACACAGCCTGACCTCTGTCTCCTGACAATCCCCTCTCTTCCAGGAGACCCAATACACACAGCCTGACCTCTGTCTCCTGACAATCCCCTCTCTTCCAGGAGACCCAATACACACGGACTGACCTTTGTCTCCCGACAATCCCCTCTCTTCCGGGAGACCCAATACACACAGCCTGGCCTCTGTCTCCTGACAATCCCCTCTCTTCCAGGAGACCCAATACACACAGCCTGACCTCTGTCTCCTGACAATCCCCCCTCTTCCAGGAGACCCAATACACACAGCCTGACCTCTGTCTCCCGACAATCCCCTCTCTTCCAGGAGACCCAATACACACAGCCTGACCTCTGTCTCCCGACAATCCCCTCTCTTCCAGGAGACCCAATACACATGGCCTGACCTCTGTCTCCCGACAATCCCCTCTCTTCCAGGAGACCCAATACACACAGCCTGACCTCTGTCTCCTGACAATCTCCTCTCTTCCAGGAGACCCAATACACACAGCCTGACCTCTGTCTCCTGACAATCCCCTCTCTTCCAGGAGACCCAATACACACAGCCTGACCTCTGTCTCCTGACAATCCCCTCTCTTCCAGGAAACCCAATACACACAGCCTGACCTCTGTCTCCTGACAATCCCCTCTCTTCCGGGAGACCCAATACACACAGCCTGACCTCTGTCTCCTGACAATCCCCTCTCTTCCAGGAGACCCAATACACACAGCCTGACCTCTGTCTCCTGACAATCCCCTCTCTTCCAGGAGACCCAATACACACAGCCTGACCTCTGTCTCCTGACAATCCCCTCTCTTCCAGGAGACCCAATACACACAGCCTGACCTCTGTCTCCTGACAATCCCCTCTCTTCCAGGAGACTCAATACACACAGCCTGACCTCTGTCTCCCGACAATCCCCTCTCTTTCAGGAGACCCAATACACACGGCCTGACCTCTGTCTCCCGACAATCCCCTCTCTTCCAGGAGACCCAATACACACAGCCTGACCTCTGTCTCCTGACAATCCCCTCTCTTCCAGGAGACCCAATACACACAGCCTGACCTCTGTCTCCTGACAATCCCCTCTCTTCCAGGAGACCCAATACACACGGCCTGACCCCTGTCTCTTGACAATCCCCTCTCTTCCAGGAGACCCAATACACACAGCCTGACCTCTGTCTCCCGACAATCCCCTCTCTTCCAGGAGACCCAATACACAAAGCCTGACCTCTGTCTCCTGACAATCCCCTCTCTTCCAGGAGACCCAATACACATAGCCCTACCTCTGTCTCTTGACAATCCCCCCTCTTCCAGGAGACCCAATACACACAGCCTGACCTCTGTCTCCCGACAATCCCCTTTCTTCCAGGAGACCCAATACACACGGCCTGACCTCTGTCTCCCGACAATCTCCTCTCTTCCAGGAGACCCAATACACACGTCCTGACCTTTGTCTCCGGACAATCCCCTCTCTTCCAGGAGACCCAATACACACGGCCTGACCTCTGTCTCCCGACAATCCCCTCTCTTCCAGGAGACCCAATACACACAGCCTGACCTCTGTCTCCCGACAATCCCCTCTCTTCCAGGAGACCCAATACACACAGCCTGACCTCTGTCTCCCGACAATCCCCTCTCTTCCGGGAGACCCAATACACACAGCCTGACCTCTGTCTCCCGACAATCCCCTCTCTTCCGGGAGACCCAATACACACAGCCTGACCTCTGTCTCCCGACAATCCCCTCTCTTCCAGGAGACCCAATACACACAGCCTGACCTCTGTCTCCTGACAATCCCCCCTCTTCCGGGAGACCCAATACACACAGCCTGACCTCTGTCTCCTGACAATCCCCTCTCTTCCGAGAGACCCAATACACTCAGCCTGACCTCTGTCTCCTGACAATCCCCTCTCTTCCAGGAGACCCAATACACTCAGCCTGACCTCTGTCTCCCGACAATCCCCTCTCTTCCGAGAGACCCAATACACTCAGCCTGACCTCTGTCTCCCGACAATCCCCTCTCTTCCGGGAGACCCAATACACACAGCCTGACCTCTGTCTCCCGACAATCCCCTCTCTTCCGGGAGACCCAATACACACAGCCTGACCTCTGTCTCCTGACAATCCCCTCTCTTCCGGGAGACCCAATACACACAGCCTGACCTCTGTCTCCTGACAATCCCCTCTCTTCCAGGAGACCCAATACACTCAGCCTGACCTCTGTCTCCCGACAATCCCCTCTCTTCCGGGAGACCCAATACACACAGCCTGACCTCTGTCTCCCGACAATCCCCTCTCTTCCGGGAGACCCAATACACACAGCCTGACCTCTGTCTCCCGACAATCCCCTCTCTTCCGGGAGACCCAATACACACAGCCTGACCTCTGTCTCCCGACAATCCCCTCTCTTCCGGGAGACCCAATACACACAGCCTGACCTCTGTCTCCTGACAATCCCCTCTCTTCCAGGAGACCCAATACACACAGCCTGACCTCTGTCTCCTGACAATCCCCTCTCTTCCAGGAGACCCAATACACTCAGCCTGACCTCTGTCTCCCGACAATCCCCTCTCTTCCAGGAGACCCAATACACACAGCCTGACCTCTGTCTCCTGACAATCCCCCCTCTTACGGGAGACCCAATACACACAGCCTGACCTCTGTCTCCTGACAATCCCCTCTCTTCCGGGAGACCCAATACACACGGCCTGACCTCTGTCTCCCGACAATCCCCTCTCTTCCAGGAGACCCAATACACACAGCCTGACCTCTGTCTCCTGACAATCCCCTCTCTTCCAGGAGACCCAATACACATGGACTGACCTTTGTCTCCCGACAATCCCCTCTCTTCCGGGAGACCCAATACACACAGCCTGACCTCTGTCTCCCGACAATCCCCTCTCTTCCAGGAGACCCAATACACACAGCCTGACCTCTGTCTCCCGACAATCCCCTCTCTTCCAGGAGACCCAATACACTCAGCCTGACCTCTCTCTCCTGACAATCCCCCCTCTTCCAGGAGACCCAATACACACAGCCTGACCTCTGTCTCCCGACAATCCCCTCTCTTCCAGGAGACCCAATACACACAGCCTGACCTCTGTCTCCCGACAATCCCCTCTCTTCCGGGAGACCCAATACACACAGCCTGACCTCTGTCTCCTGACAATCCCCTCTCTTCCAGGAGACTCAATACACACAGCCTGACCTCTGTCTTCCCGACAATCCCCTCTCTTCCAGGAGACCCAATACACACAGCCTGACTTCTGTCTCCCGACAATTCCCTCTCTTCCAGGAGACACAATACACACAGCCTGACCTCTGTCTCCTGACAATCCCCTCTCTTCCGGGAGACCCAATACACACAGCCTGACCTCTGTCTCCTGACAATCCCCTCTCTTCCAGGAGACCCAATACACACAGCCTGACCTCTGTCTCCTGACAATCCCCTCTTTTCCAGGAGACCCAATACACACAGCCTGACCTCTGTCTCCTGACAATCCCCTCTTTTCCAGGAGACCCAATACACACAGCCTGACCTTTGTCTCCTTACAATCCCCTCTCTTACAGGAGACCCAATACACACAGCCTGACCTCTGTCTCCTGACAATCCCCTCTCTTTCAGGAGAACCAATACACACAGCCTGACCTCTGTCTCCCGACAATCCCCTCTCTTCCAGGAGACCCAATACACACAGCCTGACCTCTGTCTCCAGACAATCCCCTCTCTTCCAGGAGACCCAATACACACGGCCTGACCTCTGTCTCCCGACAATCCCCTCTCTTCCAGGAGACCCAATACACACAGACTGACCTCTGTCTCCTGACAATCCCCTCTCTTCCAGGAGACCCAATACACACAGCCTGACCTCTGTCTCCAGGCAATCCCCTCTCTTCCAGGAAACCCAATACACACAGCCTGACCTCTGTCTCCTGACAATCCCCTCTCTTCCGGGAGACCCAATACACACAGCCTGACCTCTGTCTCCTGACAATCCCCTCTCTTCCAGGAGACCCAATACACACAGCCTGACCTCTGTCTCCTGACAATCCCCTCTCTTCCAGGAGACCCAATACACACAGCCTGACCTCTGTCTCCTGACAATCCCCTCTCTTCCAGGAGACCCAATACACACAGCCTGACCTCTGTCTCCTGACAATCCCCTCTCTTCCAGGAGACTCAATACACACAGCCTGACCTCTGTCTCCCGACAATCCCCTCTCTTCCAGGAGACCCAATACACACAGCCTGACTTCTGTCTACCGACAATCCCCTCTCCTCCAGGAGACCCAATACACACGGCCTGACCTCTGTCTCCCGACAATCCCCTCTCTTCCAGGAGACCCAATACACACAGCCTGACCTCTGTCTCCAGACAATCCCCTCTCTTCCAGGAGACCCAATACACACGGCCTGACCTCTGTCTCCCGACAATCCCCTCTCTTCCAGGAGACCCAATACACACAGCCTGACCTCTGTCTCCTGATAATCCCCTCTCTTCCAGGAGACCCAATACACACAGCCTGACCTCTGTCTCCTGACAATCCCCTCTCTTCCAGGAGACCCAATACACACAGCCTGACCTCTGTCTCCTGACAATCCCCTCTCTTCCAGGAGACCCAATACACACAGCCTGACCTCTGTCTCCTGACAATCCCCTCTCTTCCAGGAGACCCAATACACACAGCCTGACCTCTGTCTCCTGACAATCCCCTCTCTTCCAGGAGACCCAATACACACAGCCTGACCTCTGTCTCCCGACAATCCCCTCTCTTCCAGGAGACCCAATACACACGGCCTGACCTCTGTCTCCCGACAATCCCCTCTCTTCCAGGAGACCCAATACACTCAGCCTGACCTCTGTCTCCCGACAATCCCCTCTCTTCCAGGAGACCCAATACACACAGCCTGACTTCTGTCTCCCGACAATCCCCTCTCTTTCAGGAGACCCAATACACACAGCCTGACCTCTGTCGCCTGACAATCCCCTCTCTTCCAGGAGACTCAGTACACACAGCCTGACTTCTGTCTACCGACAATCCCCTCTCCTCCAGGAGACCCAATACACACGGCCTGACCTCTGTCTCCTGACAATCCCCTCTCCTCCAGGAGACCCAATACACACAGCCTGACCTCTGTCTCTTGACAATCCCCTCTTTTCCAGGAGACCCAATACACACAGCCTGACCTTTGTCTCCTGACAATCCCTCCTCTTCCAGGAGACCCAATACACACAGCCTGACCTCTGTCTCCCGACAATCCCCTTTCTTCCAGGAGACCCAATACACACGGCCTGACCTCTGTCTCCCGACAATCTCCTCTCTTCCAGGAGACCCAATACACACGGCCTGACCTCTGTCTCCCGACAATCCCCTCTCTTCCAGGAGACCCAATACACACAGCCTGACCTCTGTCTCCCGACAATCCCCTCTCTTCCGGGAGACCCAATACACACAGCCTGACCTCTGTCTCCTGACAATCCCCTCTCTTCCAGGAGACCCAATACACACAGCCTGACCTCTGTCTCCCGACAATCCCCTCTCTTCCGGGAGACCCAATACACACAGCCTGACCTCTGTCTCCTGACAATCCCCTCTCTTCCAGGAGACTCAATACACACAGCCTGACCTCTGTCTCCTGACAGTCCCCCCTCTTCCAGGAGACCCAATACACACAGCCTGACCTCTGTCTCCCGACAATCCCCCCTCTTCCAGGAGACCCAATACACACGTCCTGACCTTTGTCTCCGGACAATCCCCTCTCTTCCAGGAGACCCAATACACACGGCCTGACCTCTGTCTCCTGACAATCCCCTCTCTTCCAGGAGACCCAATACACACAGCCTGACCTCTGTCTCCCGACAATCCCCTCTCTTCCAGGAGACCCAATACACTCAGCCTGACCTCTGTCTCCCGACAATCCCCTCTCTTCCGGGAGACCCAATACACACAGCCTGACCTCTGTCTCCCGACAATCCCCTCTCTTCCGGGAGACCCAATACACACAGCCTGACCTCTGTCTCCCGACAATCCCCTCTCTTCCAGGAGACCCAATACACACAGCCTGACATCTGTCTCCTGACAATCCCCCCTCTTCCGGGAGACCCAATACACACAGCCTGACCTCTGTCTCCTGACAATCCCCTCTCTTCCGGGAGACCCAATACACTCAGCCTGACCTCTGTCTCCTGACAATCCCCTCTCTTCCAGGAGACCCAATACACTCAGCCTGACCTCTGTCTCCCGACAATCCCCTCTCTTCCGAGAGACCCAGTACACTCAGCCTGACCTCTGTCTCCCGACAATCCCCTCTCTTCCGGGAGACCCAATACACACAGCCTGACCTCTGTCTCCCGACAATCCCCTCTCTTCCGGGAGACCCAATACACACAGCCTGACCTCTGTCTCCCGACAATCCCCTCTCTTCCGGGAGACCCAATACACTCAGCTTGACCTCTGTCTCCCGACAATCCCCTCTCTTCCAGGAGACCCAATACACATGGCCTGACCTCTGTCTCCCGACAATCCCCTCTCTTCCAGGAGACCCAATACACACAGCCTGACCTCTGTCTCCTGACAATCTCCTCTCTTCCAGGAGACCCAATACACACAGCCTGACCTCTGTCTCCTGACAATCCCCTCTCTTCCAGGAGACTCAATACACACAGCCTGACCTCTGTCTCCCGACAATCCCCTCTCTTCCAGGAGACCCAATACACACGGCCTGACCTCTGTCTCCCGACAATCCCCTCTCTTCCAGGAGACCCAATACACACAGCCTGACCTCTGTCTCCTGACAATCCCCTCTCTTCCAGGAGACCCAATACACACAGCCTGACCTCTGTCTCCTGACAATCCCCTCTCTTCCAGGAGACCCAATACACACGGCCTGACCCCTGTCTCTTGACAATCCCCTCTCTTCCAGGAGACCCAATACACACAGCCTGACCTCTGTCTCCCGACAATCCCCTCTCTTCCAGGAGACCCAATACACAAAGCCTGACCTCTGTCTCCTGACAATCCCCTCTCTTCCAGGAGACCCAATACACATAGCCCTACCTCTGTCTCTTGACAATCCCCCCTCTTCCAGGAGACCCAATACACACAGCCTGACCTCTGTCTCCCGACAATCCCCTTTCTTCCAGGAGACCCAATACACACGGCCTGACCTCTGTCTCCCGACAATCTCCTCTCTTCCAGGAGACCCAATACACACGTCCTGACCTTTGTCTCCGGACAATCCCCTCTCTTCCAGGAGACCCAATACACACGGCCTGACCTCTGTCTCCCGACAATCCCCTCTCTTCCAGGAGACCCAATACACACAGCCTGACCTCTGTCTCCCGACAATCCCCTCTCTTCCAGGAGACCCAATACACACAGCCTGACCTCTGTCTCCCGACAATCCCCTCTCTTCCGGGAGACCCAATACACACAGCCTGACCTCTGTCTCCCGACAATCCCCTCTCTTCCGGGAGACCCAATACACACAGCCTGACCTCTGTCTCCCGACAATCCCCTCTCTTCCAGGAGACCCAATACACACAGCCTGACCTCTGTCTCCTGACAATCCCCCCTCTTCCGGGAGACCCAATACACACAGCCTGACCTCTGTCTCCTGACAATCCCCTCTCTTCCGAGAGACCCAATACACTCAGCCTGACCTCTGTCTCCTGACAATCCCCTCTCTTCCAGGAGACCCAATACACTCAGCCTGACCTCTGTCTCCCGACAATCCCCTCTCTTCCGAGAGACCCAATACACTCAGCCTGACCTCTGTCTCCCGACAATCCCCTCTCTTCCGGGAGACCCAATACACACAGCCTGACCTCTGTCTCCCGACAATCCCCTCTCTTCCGGGAGACCCAATACACACAGCCTGACCTCTGTCTCCTGACAATCCCCTCTCTTCCGGGAGACCCAATACACACAGCCTGACCTCTGTCTCCTGACAATCCCCTCTCTTCCAGGAGACCCAATACACTCAGCCTGACCTCTGTCTCCCGACAATCCCCTCTCTTCCGGGAGACCCAATACACACAGCCTGACCTCTGTCTCCCGACAATCCCCTCTCTTCCGGGAGACCCAATACACACAGCCTGACCTCTGTCTCCCGACAATCCCCTCTCTTCCGGGAGACCCAATACACACAGCCTGACCTCTGTCTCCCGACAATCCCCTCTCTTCCGGGAGACCCAATACACACAGCCTGACCTCTGTCTCCTGACAATCCCCTCTCTTCCAGGAGACCCAATACACACAGCCTGACCTCTGTCTCCTGACAATCCCCTCTCTTCCAGGAGACCCAATACACTCAGCCTGACCTCTGTCTCCCGACAATCCCCTCTCTTCCAGGAGACCCAATACACACAGCCTGACCTCTGTCTCCTGACAATCCCCCCTCTTACGGGAGACCCAATACACACAGCCTGACCTCTGTCTCCTGACAATCCCCTCTCTTCCGGGAGACCCAATACACACGGCCTGACCTCTGTCTCCCGACAATCCCCTCTCTTCCAGGAGACCCAATACACACAGCCTGACCTCTGTCTCCTGACAATCCCCTCTCTTCCAGGAGACCCAATACACATGGACTGACCTTTGTCTCCCGACAATCCCCTCTCTTCCGGGAGACCCAATACACACAGCCTGACCTCTGTCTCCCGACAATCCCCTCTCTTCCAGGAGACCCAATACACACAGCCTGACCTCTGTCTCCCGACAATCCCCTCTCTTCCAGGAGACCCAATACACTCAGCCTGACCTCTCTCTCCTGACAATCCCCCCTCTTCCAGGAGACCCAATACACACAGCCTGACCTCTGTCTCCCGACAATCCCCTCTCTTCCAGGAGACCCAATACACACAGCCTGACCTCTGTCTCCCGACAATCCCCTCTCTTCCGGGAGACCCAATACACACAGCCTGACCTCTGTCTCCTGACAATCCCCTCTCTTCCAGGAGACTCAATACACACAGCCTGACCTCTGTCTTCCCGACAATCCCCTCTCTTCCAGGAGACCCAATACACACAGCCTGACTTCTGTCTCCCGACAATTCCCTCTCTTCCAGGAGACACAATACACACAGCCTGACCTCTGTCTCCTGACAATCCCCTCTCTTCCGGGAGACCCAATACACACAGCCTGACCTCTGTCTCCTGACAATCCCCTCTCTTCCAGGAGACCCAATACACACAGCCTGACCTCTGTCTCCTGACAATCCCCTCTTTTCCAGGAGACCCAATACACACAGCCTGACCTCTGTCTCCTGACAATCCCCTCTTTTCCAGGAGACCCAATACACACAGCCTGACCTTTGTCTCCTTACAATCCCCTCTCTTACAGGAGACCCAATACACACAGCCTGACCTCTGTCTCCTGACAATCCCCTCTCTTTCAGGAGAACCAATACACACAGCCTGACCTCTGTCTCCCGACAATCCCCTCTCTTCCAGGAGACCCAATACACACAGCCTGACCTCTGTCTCCAGACAATCCCCTCTCTTCCAGGAGACCCAATACACACGGCCTGACCTCTGTCTCCCGACAATCCCCTCTCTTCCAGGAGACCCAATACACACAGACTGACCTCTGTCTCCTGACAATCCCCTCTCTTCCAGGAGACCCAATACACACAGCCTGACCTCTGTCTCCAGACAATCCCCTCTCTTCCAGGAAACCCAATACACACAGCCTGACCTCTGTCTCCTGACAATCCCCTCTCTTCCGGGAGACCCAATACACACAGCCT
The DNA here is from genome assembly GCA_029206835.1 of Rana muscosa. NCBI lineage: Eukaryota > Metazoa > Chordata > Amphibia > Anura > Ranidae > Rana > Rana muscosa. The sequence continues at coordinate 1,299,416,812 of CM055116.1, read as the reverse complement.
GACCTCTGTCTCCTGACAATCCCCTCTCTTCCAGGAGACCCAATACACACAGCCTGACCTCTGTCTCCTGACAATCCCCTCTCTTCCAGGAGACCCAATACACACAGCCTGACCTCTGTCTCCTGACAATCCCCTCTCTTCCAGGAGACCCAATACACACAGCCTGACCTCTGTCTCCTGACAATCCCCTCTCTTCCAGGAGACTCAATACACACAGCCTGACCTCTGTCTCCCGACAATCCCCTCTCTTCCAGGAGACCCAATACACACAGCCTGACTTCTGTCTACCGACAATCCCCTCTCCTCCAGGAGACCCAATACACACGGCCTGACCTCTGTCTCCCGACAATCCCCTCTCTTCCAGGAGACCCAATACACACAGCCTGACCTCTGTCTCCAGACAATCCCCTCTCTTCCAGGAGACCCAATACACACGGCCTGACCTCTGTCTCCCGACAATCCCCTCTCTTCCAGGAGACCCAATACACACAGCCTGACCTCTGTCTCCTGATAATCCCCTCTCTTCCAGGAGACCCAATACACACAGCCTGACCTCTGTCTCCTGACAATCCCCTCTCTTCCAGGAGACCCAATACACACAGCCTGACCTCTGTCTCCTGACAATCCCCTCTCTTCCAGGAGACCCAATACACACAGCCTGACCTCTGTCTCCTGACAATCCCCTCTCTTCCAGGAGACCCAATACACACAGCCTGACCTCTGTCTCCTGACAATCCCCTCTCTTCCAGGAGACCCAATACACACAGCCTGACCTCTGTCTCCCGACAATCCCCTCTCTTCCAGGAGACCCAATACACACGGCCTGACCTCTGTCTCCCGACAATCCCCTCTCTTCCAGGAGACCCAATACACTCAGCCTGACCTCTGTCTCCCGACAATCCCCTCTCTTCCAGGAGACCCAATACACACAGCCTGACTTCTGTCTCCCGACAATCCCCTCTCTTTCAGGAGACCCAATACACACAGCCTGACCTCTGTCGCCTGACAATCCCCTCTCTTCCAGGAGACTCAGTACACACAGCCTGACTTCTGTCTACCGACAATCCCCTCTCCTCCAGGAGACCCAATACACACGGCCTGACCTCTGTCTCCTGACAATCCCCTCTCCTCCAGGAGACCCAATACACACAGCCTGACCTCTGTCTCTTGACAATCCCCTCTTTTCCAGGAGACCCAATACACACAGCCTGACCTTTGTCTCCTGACAATCCCTCCTCTTCCAGGAGACCCAATACACACAGCCTGACCTCTGTCTCCCGACAATCCCCTTTCTTCCAGGAGACCCAATACACACGGCCTGACCTCTGTCTCCCGACAATCTCCTCTCTTCCAGGAGACCCAATACACACGGCCTGACCTCTGTCTCCCGACAATCCCCTCTCTTCCAGGAGACCCAATACACACAGCCTGACCTCTGTCTCCCGACAATCCCCTCTCTTCCGGGAGACCCAATACACACAGCCTGACCTCTGTCTCCTGACAATCCCCTCTCTTCCAGGAGACCCAATACACACAGCCTGACCTCTGTCTCCCGACAATCCCCTCTCTTCCGGGAGACCCAATACACACAGCCTGACCTCTGTCTCCTGACAATCCCCTCTCTTCCAGGAGACTCAATACACACAGCCTGACCTCTGTCTCCTGACAGTCCCCCCTCTTCCAGGAGACCCAATACACACAGCCTGACCTCTGTCTCCCGACAATCCCCCCTCTTCCAGGAGACCCAATACACACGTCCTGACCTTTGTCTCCGGACAATCCCCTCTCTTCCAGGAGACCCAATACACACGGCCTGACCTCTGTCTCCTGACAATCCCCTCTCTTCCAGGAGACCCAATACACACAGCCTGACCTCTGTCTCCCGACAATCCCCTCTCTTCCAGGAGACCCAATACACTCAGCCTGACCTCTGTCTCCCGACAATCCCCTCTCTTCCGGGAGACCCAATACACACAGCCTGACCTCTGTCTCCCGACAATCCCCTCTCTTCCGGGAGACCCAATACACACAGCCTGACCTCTGTCTCCCGACAATCCCCTCTCTTCCAGGAGACCCAATACACACAGCCTGACATCTGTCTCCTGACAATCCCCCCTCTTCCGGGAGACCCAATACACACAGCCTGACCTCTGTCTCCTGACAATCCCCTCTCTTCCGGGAGACCCAATACACTCAGCCTGACCTCTGTCTCCTGACAATCCCCTCTCTTCCAGGAGACCCAATACACTCAGCCTGACCTCTGTCTCCCGACAATCCCCTCTCTTCCGAGAGACCCAGTACACTCAGCCTGACCTCTGTCTCCCGACAATCCCCTCTCTTCCGGGAGACCCAATACACACAGCCTGACCTCTGTCTCCCGACAATCCCCTCTCTTCCGGGAGACCCAATACACACAGCCTGACCTCTGTCTCCCGACAATCCCCTCTCTTCCGGGAGACCCAATACACTCAGCTTGACCTCTGTCTCCTGACAATCCCCTCTTTTCCAGGAGACCCAATACACACAGCCTGACCTTTGTCTCCCGACAATCCCCTCTCTTACAGGAGACCCAATACACACAGCCTGACTTCTGTCTCCCGACAATCCCCTCTCTTCCGGGAGACCCAATACACACGGCCTGACCTCTGTCTCCTGACAATCCCCTCTCTTCCAGGAGACCCAATACACACGGCCTGACCTCTGTCTCCCGACAATCCCCTCTCTTCCAGGAGACCTAATACACACAGCCTGACCTCTGTCTCCCGACAATCCCCTCTCTTCCGGTAGACCCAATACACACGGCCTGACCTCTGTCTCCCGACAATCCCCTCTCATCCAGGAGACCCAATACACACAGACTGACCTCTGTCTCCTGACAATCCCCTCTCTTCCAGGAGACCCAATACACACAGCCTGACCTCTGTCTCCCGACAATCCCCTCTCATCCAGGAGACCCAATACACACAGACTGACCTCTGTCTCCTGACAATCCCCTCTCTTCCAGGAGACCCAATACACACAGCCTGACCTCTGTCTCCTGACAATCCCCTCTCTTCCAGGAAACCCAATACACACAGCCTGACCTCTGTCTCCTGACAATCCCCTCTCTTCCGGGAGACCCAATAAACACAGCCTGACCTCTGTCTCCCGACAATCCCCTCTCTTCCAGGAGACCCAATACACACAGCCTGACCTCTGTCTCCTGACAATCCCCTCTCTTCCAGGAGACCCAATACACACAGCCTGACCTCTGTCTCCCGACAATCCCCTCTCTTCCAGGAGACCCAATACACACAGCCTGACCTCTGTCTCCTGACAGTCCCCTCTTTTCCAGGAGACCCAATACACACAGCCTGACCTTTGTCTCCTGACAATCCCCTCTCTTACAGGAGACCCAATACACACAGCCTGACTTCTGTCTCCCGACAATCCCCTCTCTTCCGGGAGACCCAATACACACGGCCTGACCTCTGTCTCCTGACAATCCCCTCTCTTCCAGGAGACCCAATACACACGGCCTGACCTCTGTCTCCCGACAATCCCCTCTCTTCCAGGAGACCCAATACACACAGCCTGACCTCTGTCTCCCGACAATCCCCTCTCTTCCGGTAGACCCAATACACACAGCCTAACCTCTGTCTCCTGACAATCCCCTCTCTTTCAGGTGAACCAATACACACAGCCTGACCTCTGTCTCCCGACAATCCCCTCTCTTCCGTTAGACCCAATACACACAGCCTGACCTCTGTCTCCCGACAATCCCCTCTCTTCCAGGAGACCCAATACACACAGCCTGAACTCTGTCTCCTGACAATCCCCTCTCTTCCAGGAGACCCAATACACATAGCCTTACCTCTGTCTCCTGACAATCCCCCCTCTTCCAGGAGACCCAATACACACAGCCTGACCTCCGTCTCCCAACAATCCCCTTTCTTCCAGGAGACCCAATACACACGGCCTGACCTCTGTCTCCCGACAATCTCCTCTCTTCCAGGAGACCCAATACACACGTCCTGACCTTTGTCTTTGGACAATCCCCTCTCTTCCAGGAGACCCAATACACACGGCCTGACCTCTGTCTCCCGACAATCCCCTCTCTTCCAGGAGACCCAATACACACAGCCTGACCTCTGTCTCCTGACAATCCCCTCTCTTCCGGGAGACCCAATACACACGGCCTGACCTCTGTCTCCCGACAATCCCCTCTCTTCCAGGAGACCCAATACACACAGCCTGACCTCTGTCTCCTGACAATCCCCTCTCTTCCGGGAGACCCAATACACACGGCCTGACCTCTGTCTCCCGACAATCCCCTCTCTTCCAGGAGACCCAATACACACAGCCTGACCTCTGTCTCCTGACAATCCCCTCTCTTCCAGGAGACCTAATACACATGGACTGACCTTTGTCTCCCGACAATCCCCTCTCTTCCAGGAGACCCAATACACACAGCCTGACCTCTGTCTCCTGACAATCCCCTCTCTTCCGGGAGACCCAATACACACGGCCTGACCTCTGTCTCCCGACAATCCCCTCTCTTCCAGGAGACCCAATACACTCAGCCTGACCTCTGTCTCCTGACAATCCCCCCTCTTCCAGGAGACCCAATACACACAGCCTGACCTCTGTCTCCCGACAATCCCCTCTCTTCCAGGAGACCCAATACACACAGCCTGACCTCTGTCTCCCGACAATCCCCTCTCTTCCAGGAGACCCAATACACATGGACTGACCTTTGTCTCCCGACAATCCCCTCTCTTCCGGGAGACCCAATACACACAGCCTGACCTCTGTCTTCCCGACAATCCCCTCTCTTCCAGGAGACCCAATACACACAGCCTGACTTCTGTCTCCCGACAATTCCCTCTCTTCCAGGAGACACAATACACACAGCCTGACCTCTGTCTCCTGACAATCCCCTCTCTTCCGGGAGACCCAATACACACAGCCTGACCTCTGTCTCCTGACAATCCCCTCTCTTCCAGGAGACCCAATACACACAGCCTGACCTCTGTCTCCTGACAATCCCCTCTTTTCCAGGAGACCCAATACACACAGCCTGACCTCTGTCTCCTGACAATCCCCTCTTTTCCAGGAGACCCAATACACACAGCCTGACCTTTGTCTCCTTACAATCCCCTCTCTTACAGGAGACCCAATACACACAGCCTGACCTCTGTCTCCTGACAATCCCCTCTCTTTCAGGAGAACCAATACACACAGCCTGACCTCTGTCTCCCGACAATCCCCTCTCTTCCAGGAGACCCAATACACACAGCCTGACCTCTGTCTCCAGACAATCCCCTCTCTTCCAGGAGACCCAATACACACGGCCTGACCTCTGTCTCCCGACAATCCCCTCTCTTCCAGGAGACCCAATACACACAGACTGACCTCTGTCTCCAGACAATCCCCTCTCTTCCAGGAAACCCAATACACACAGCCTGACCTCTGTCTCCTGACAATCCCCTCTCTTCCGGGAGACCCAATACACACAGCCTGACCTCTGTCTCCTGACAATCCCCTCTCTTCCAGGAGACCCAATACACACAGCCTGACCTCTGTCTCCTGACAATCCCCTCTCTTCCAGGAGACCCAATACACACAGCCTGACCTCTGTCTCCTGACAATCCCCTCTCTTCCAGGAGACCCAATACACACAGCCTGACCTCTGTCTCCTGACAATCCCCTCTCTTCCAGGAGACCCAATACACACGGCCTGACCTCTGTCTCCCGACAATCCCCTCTCTTCCAGGAGACCCAATACACACAGCCTGACCTCTGTCTCCAGACAATCCCCTCTCTTCCAGGAGACCCAATACACACGGCCTGACCTCTGTCTCCCGACAATCCCCTCTCTTCCAGGAGACCCAATACACACAGCCTGACCTCTGTCTCCTGACAATCCCCTCTCTTCCAGGAGACACAATACACACAGCCTGACCTCTGTCTCCTGACAATCCCCTCTCTTCCAGGAGACCCAATACACACAGCCTGACTTCTGTCTCCCGACAATCCCCTCTCCTCCAGGAGACCCAATACACACGGCCTGACCTCTGTCTCCCGACAATCCCCTCTCTTCCAGGAGACCCAATACACACAGCCTGACCTCTGTCTCCTGACAATCCCCTCTCTTCCAGGAGACCCAATACACACAGCCTGACCTCTGTCTCCCGACAATCCCCTCTCTTCCAGGAGACCCAATACACACAGCCTGACCTCTGTCTCCTGACAATCCCCTCTCTTCCAGGAGACTCAATACACACAGCCTGACCTCTGTCTCCCGACAATCCCCTCTCTTCCAGGAGACCCAATACACACAGCCTGACTTCTGTCTCCCGACAATTCCCTCTCTTCCGGGAGACACAATACACACAGCCTGACCTCTGTCTCCTGACAATCCCCTCTCTTCCGGGAGACCCAATACACACAGCCTGACCTCTGTCTCCTGACAATCCCCTCTCTTCCAGGAGACCCAATACACACAGCCTGACCTCTGTCTCCTGACAATCCCCTCTTTTCCAGGAGACCCAATACACACAGCCTGACCTCTGTCTCCTGACAATCCCCTCTTTTCCAGGAGACCCAATACACACAGCCTGACCTTTGTCTCCTGACAATCCCCTCTCTTACAGGAGACCCAATACACACAGCCTGACCTCTGTCTCCCGACAATCCCCTCTCTTCCGGTAGACTCAATACACACAGCCTGACCTCTGTCTCCTGACAATCCCCTCTCTTTCAGGAGAACCAATACACACAGCCTGACCTCTGTCTCCTGACAATCCCCTCTTTTCCAGGAGACCCAATACACACAGCCTGACCTCTGTCTCCTGACAGTCCCCTCTTTTCCAGGAGACCCAATACACACAGCCTGACCTTTGTCTCCTGACAATCCCCTCTCTTACAGGAGACCCAATACACACAGCCTGACTTCTGTCTCCCGACAATCCCCTCTCTTCCGGGAGACCCAATACACACGGCCTGACCTCTGTCTCCTGACAATCCCCTCTCTTCCAGGAGACCCAATACACACAGCCTTACCTCTGTCTCCTGACAATCCCCTCTCTTCCGGGAGACCCAATACACACAGCCTGACCTCTGTCTCCCGACAATCCCCCCTCTTCCAGGAGACCCAATACACACAGCCTGACCTCTGTCTCCCGACAATCCCCTCTCTTCCGGGAGACCCAATACACACGGCCTGACCTCTGTCTCCCGACAATCCCCCCTCTTCCAGGAGACCCAATACACACAGCCTGACCTCTGTCTCCCGACAATCCCCTCCCTTCCAGGAGACCCAATACACACGGCCTGACCTCTGTCTCCCGACAATCCCCTCTCTTCCAGGAGACCCAATACACACAGCCTGACCTCTGTCTCCAGACAATCCCCTCTCTTCCAGGAGACCCAATACACACGGCCTGAACTCTGTCTCCCGACAATCCCCTCTCTTCCAGGAGACCCAATACACACAGACTGACTTCTGTCTCCTGACAATCCCCTCTCTTCCAGGAGACCCAATACACACAGCCTGACCTCTGTCTCCTGACAATCCCCTCTCTTCCAGGAGACCCAATACACACAGCCTGACTTCTGTCTCCTGACAATCCCCTCTCTTCCAGGAGACCCAATACACACAGCCTGACCTCTGTCTCCTGACAATCCCCCCTCTTTCAGGAGACCCAATACACACAGCCTGACCTCTGTCTCCCGACAATCCCCTCTCTTCCAGGAGACCCAATACACACAGCCTGACTTCTGTCTCCCGACAATCCCCTCTCTTCCAGGAGACCCAATACACACAGCCTGACCTCTGTCTCCTGACAATCCCCTCTCTTCCAGGAGACCCAATACACACAGCCTGACCTCTGTCTCCTGACAATCCCCTCTTTTCCAGGAGACCCAATACACACAGCCTGACCTCTGTCTCCTGACAATCCCCTCTCTTCCAGGAGACCCAATACACACGGCCTGACCTCTGTGTCCCGACAATCCCCTCTCTTCCAGGAGACCCAATACACACAGCCTGACTTCTGTCTCCCGACAATCCCCTCTCTTCCAGGAGACCCAATACACACAGCCTGACCTCTGTCTCCTGACAATCCCCTCTCTTCCAGGAGACCCAATACACACAGCCTGACCTCTGTCTCCTGACAATCCCCTCTCTTCCAGGAGACCCAATACACACAGCCTGACCTCTGTCTCCTGACAATCCCCTCTCTTCCAGGAGACCCAATACACACGGCCTGACCTCTGTCTCCCGACAATCCCCTCTCTTCCAGGAGACCCAATACACACAGCCTGACCTCTGTCTCCTGACAATCCCCTCTCTTCCAGGAGACCCAATACACACAGCCTGACCTCTGTCTCCTGACAATCCCCTCTTTTCCAGGAGACCCAATACACACAGCCTGACCTCTGTCTCCTGACAATCCCCTCTTTTCCAGGAGACCCAATACACACAGCCTGACCTTTGTCTCCTGACAATCCCCTCTCTTACAGGAGACCCAATACACACAGCCTGACTTCTGTCTCCCGACAATCCCCTCTCTTCCGGGAGACCCAATACACACGGCCTGACCTCTGTCTCCTGACAATCCCCTCTCTTCCAGGAGACCCAATACACACGGCCTGACCTCTGTCTCCCGACAATCCCCTCTCTTCCAGGAGACCCAATACACACAGCCTGACCTCTGTCTCCCGAACAATCCCCTCTCTTCCGGTAGACCCAATACACACAGCCTGACCTCTGTCTCCTGACAATCCCCTCTCTTTCAGGAGAACCAATACACACAGCCTGACCTCTGTCTCCCGACAATCCCCTCTCTTCCAGGAGACCCAATACACACGGCCTGACCTCTGTCTCCCGACAATCCCCTCTGTTCCAGGAGACCCAATACACACAGCCTGACCTCTGTCTCCAGACAATCCCCTCTCTTCCAGGAGACCCAATACACACGGCCTGACCTCTGTCTCCCGACAATCCCCTCTCTTCCAGGAGACCCAATACACACAGCCTGACCTCTGTCTCCTGACAATCCCCTCTCTTCCAGGAGACCCAATACACACAGCCTGACCTCTGTCTCCTGACAATCCCCTCTCTTCCAGGAGACCCAATACACACAGCCTGACTTCTGTCTCCCGACAATCCCCTCTCCTCCAGGAGACCCAATACACACGGCCTGACCTCTGTCTCCCGACAATCCCCTCTCTTCCAGGAGACCCAATACACACAGCCTGACCTCTGTCTCCTGACAATCCCCTCTCTTCCAGGAGACCCAATACACACAGCCTGACCTCTGTCTCCTGACAATCCCCTCTTTTCCAGGAGACCCAATACACACAGCCTGACCTCTGTCTCCTGACAATCCCCTCTTTTCCAGGAGACCCAATACACACAGCCTGACCTTTGTCTCCTGACAATCCCCTCTCTTACAGGAGACCCAATACACACAGCCTGACTTCTGTCTCCCGACAATCCCCTCTCTTCCGGGAGACCCAATACACACGGCCTGACCTCTGTCTCCTGACAATCCCCTCTCTTCCAGGAGACCCAATACACACGGCCTGACCTCTGTCTCCCGACAATCCCCTCTCTTCCAGGAGACCCAATACACACAGCCTGACCTCTGTCTCCCGAACAATCCCCTCTCTTCCGGTAGACCCAATACACACAGCCTGACCTCTGTCTCCTGACAATCCCCTCTCTTTCAGGAGAACCAATACACACAGCCTGACCTCTGTCTCCCGACAATCCCCTCTCTTCCAGGAGACCCAATACACACGGCCTGACCTCTGTCTCCCGACAATCCCCTCTGTTCCAGGAGACCCAATACACACAGCCTGACCTCTGTCTCCAGACAATCCCCTCTCTTCCAGGAGACCCAATACACACGGCCTGACCTCTGTCTCCCGACAATCCCCTCTCTTCCAGGAGACCCAATACACACAGCCTGACCTCTGTCTCCTGACAATCCCCTCTCTTCCAGGAGACCCAATACACACAGCCTGACCTCTGTCTCCTGACAATCCCCTCTCTTCCAGGAGACCCAATACACACAGCCTGACTTCTGTCTCCCGACAATCCCCTCTCCTCCAGGAGACCCAATACACACGGCCTGACCTCTGTCTCCCGACAATCCCCTCTCTTCCAGGAGACCCAATACACACAGCCTGACCTCTGTCTCCTGACAATCCCCTCTCTTCCAGGAGACCCAATACACACAGCCTGACCTCTGTCTCCCGACAATCCCCTCTCTTCCAGGAGACCCAATACACACAGCCTGATCTCTGTCTCCTGACAATCCCCTCTCTTCCAGGAGACCCAAAACACACAGCCTGACTTCTGTCTCCCGACAATCCCCTCTCTTCCAGGAGACCCAAAACACACAGCCTGACCTCTGTCTCCCGACAATCCCCTCTCTTCCGGGAGACCCAATACACACAGCCTGACCTCTGTCTCCTGACAATCCCCTCTCTTCCAGGAGACTCAATACACACGGCCTGACCTCTGTCTCCTGACAATCCCCTCTCTTCCGGGAGACCCAATACACACAGCCTGACCTCTGTCTCCTGACAATCCCCTCTCTTCCAGGAGACCCAATACACACAGCCTGACTTCTGTCTCCCGACAATTCCCTCTCTTCCAGGAGACACAATACACACAGCCTGACCTCTGTCTCCTGACAATCCCCTCTCTTCCGGGAGACCCAATACACACAGCTTGACCTCTGTCTCCTGACAATTCCCTCTCTTCCAGGAGACACAATACACACAGCCTGACTTCTGTCTCCTGACAATCCCCTGTCTTCCGGGAGACCCAATACACACAGCCTGACCTCTGTCTCCCGACAATCCCCTCTCTTCCAGGAGACCCAATACACACAGCCTGACCTCTGTCTCCTGACAATCCCCTCTTTTCCAGGAGACCCAATACACACAGCCTGACCTCTGTCTCCTGACAATCCCCTCTTTTCCAGGAGACCCAATACACACAGCCTGACCTTTGTCTCCTGACAATCCCCTCTCTTACAGGAGACCCAATACACACAGCCTGACTTCTGTCTCCCGACAATCCCCTCTCTTCCGGGAGACCCAATACACACGGCCTGACCTCTGTCTCCTGACAATCCCCTCTCTTCCAGGAGACCCAATCCACACGGCCTGACCTCTGTCTCCCGACAATCCCCTCTCTTCCAGGAGACCCAATACACACAGCCTGACCTCTGTCTCCCGACAATCCCCTCTCTTCCGGTAGACTCAATACACACAGCCTGACCTCTGTCTCCTGACAATCCCCTCTCTTTCAGGAGAACCAATACACACAGCCTGACCTCTGTCTCCTGACAATCCCCTCTTTTCCAGGAGACCCAATACAAACAGCCTGACCTCTGTCTCCTGACAATCCCCTCTTTTCCAGGAGACCCAATACACACAGCCTGACCTTTGTCTCCTGACAATCCCCTCTCTTACAGGAGACCCAATACACACAGCCTGACTTCTGTCTCCCGACAATCCCCTCTCTTCCGGGAGACCCAATACACACGGCCTGACCTCTGTCTCCTGACAATCCCCTCTCTTCCAGGAGACCCAATACACACAGCCTTACCTCTGTCTCCTGACAATCCCCTCTCTTCCGGGAGACCCAATACACACAGCCTGACCTCTGTCTCCCGACAATCCCCCCTCTTCCAGGAGACCCAATACACACAGCCTGACCTCTGTCTCCCAACAATCCCCTCTCTTCCGGGAGACCCAATACACACGGCCTGACCTCTGTCTCCCGACAATCCCCCCTCTTCCAGGAGACCCAATACACACAGCCTGACCTCTGTCTCCCGACAATCCCCTCCCTTCCAGGAGACCCAATACACACGGCCTGACCTCTGTCTCCCGACAATCCCCTCTCTTCCAGGAGACCCAATACACACAGCCTGACCTCTGTCTCCAGACAATCCCCTCTCTTCCAGGAGACCCAATACACACGGCCTGAACTCTGTCTCCCGACAATCCCCTCTCTTCCAGGAGACCCAATACACACAGACTGACTTCTGTCTCCTGACAATCCCCTCTCTTCCAGGAGACCCAATACACACAGCCTGACCTCTGTCTCCTGACAATCCCCTCTCTTCCAGGAGACCCAATACACACAGCCTGACTTCTGTCTCCTGACAATCCCCTCTCTTCCAGGAGACCCAATACACACAGCCTGACCTCTGTCTCCTGACAATCCCCCCTCTTTCAGGAGACCCAATACACACAGCCTGACCTCTGTCTCCCGACAATCCCCTCTCTTCCAGGAGACCCAATACACACAGCCTGACTTCTGTCTCCCGACAATCCCCTCTCTTCCAGGAGACCCAATACACACAGCCTGACCTCTGTCTCCTGACAATCCCCTCTCTTCCAGGAGACCCAATACACACAGCCTGACCTCTGTCTCCTGACAATCCCCTCTTTTCCAGGAGACCCAATACACACAGCCTGACCTCTGTCTCCTGACAATCCCCTCTCTTCCAGGAGACCCAATACACACGGCCTGACCTCTGTCTCCCGACAATCCCCTCTCTTCCAGGAGACCCAATACACACAGCCTGACTTCTGTCTCCCGACAATCCCCTCTCTTCCAGGAGACCCAATACACACAGCCTGACCTCTGTCTCCTGACAATCCCCTCTCTTCCAGGAGACCCAATACACACAGCCTGACCTCTGTCTCCTGACAATCCCCTCTCTTCCAGGAGACCCAATACACACAGCCTGACCTCTGTCTCCTGACAATCCCCTCTCTTCCAGGAGACCCAATACACACGGCCTGACCTCTGTCTCCCGACAATCCCCTCTCTTCCAGGAGACCCAATACACACAGCCTGACCTCTGTCTCCTGACAATCCCCTCTCTTCCAGGAGACCCAATACACACAGCCTGACCTCTGTCTCCTGACAATCCCCTCTTTTCCAGGAGACCCAATACACACAGCCTGACCTCTGTCTCCTGACAATCCCCTCTTTTCCAGGAGACCCAATACACACAGCCTGACCTTTGTCTCCTGACAATCCCCTCTCTTACAGGAGACCCAATACACACAGCCTGACTTCTGTCTCCCGACAATCCCCTCTCTTCCGGGAGACCCAATACACACGGCCTGACCTCTGTCTCCTGACAATCCCCTCTCTTCCAGGAGACCCAATACACACGGCCTGACCTCTGTCTCCCGACAATCCCCTCTCTTCCAGGAGACCCAATACACACAGCCTGACCTCTGTCTCCCGAACAATCCCCTCTCTTCCGGTAGACCCAATACACACAGCCTGACCTCTGTCTCCTGACAATCCCCTCTCTTTCAGGAGAACCAATACACACAGCCTGACCTCTGTCTCCCGACAATCCCCTCTCTTCCAGGAGACCCAATACACACGGCCTGACCTCTGTCTCCCGACAATCCCCTCTGTTCCAGGAGACCCAATACACACAGCCTGACCTCTGTCTCCAGACAATCCCCTCTCTTCCAGGAGACCCAATACACACGGCCTGACCTCTGTCTCCCGACAATCCCCTCTCTTCCAGGAGACCCAATACACACAGCCTGACCTCTGTCTCCTGACAATCCCCTCTCTTCCAGGAGACCCAATACACACAGCCTGACCTCTGTCTCCTGACAATCCCCTCTCTTCCAGGAGACCCAATACACACAGCCTGACTTCTGTCTCCCGACAATCCCCTCTCCTCCAGGAGACCCAATACACACGGCCTGACCTCTGTCTCCTGACAATCCCCTCTCTTCCAGGAGACCCAATACACACAGCCTGACCTCTGTCTCCTGACAATCCCCTCTCTTCCAGGAGACCCAATACACACAGCCTGACCTCTGTCTCCTGACAATCCCCTCTTTTCCAGGAGACCCAATACACACAGCCTGACCTCTGTCTCCTGACAATCCCCTCTCTTCCAGGAGACCCAATACACACGGCCTGACCTCTGTCTCCCGACAATCCCCTCTCTTCCAGGAGACCCAATACACACAGCCTGACTTCTGTCTCCCGACAATCCCCTCTCTTCCAGGAGACCCAATACACACAGCCTGACCTCTGTCTCCTGACAATCCCCTCTCTTCCAGGAGACCCAATACACACAGCCTGACCTCTGTCTCCTGACAATCCCCTCTCTTCCAGGAGACCCAATACACACGGCCTGACCTCTGTCTCCCGACAATCCCCTCTCTTCCAGGAGACCCAATACACACAGCCTGACCTCTGTCTCCTGACAATCCCCTCTCTTCCAGGAGACCCAATACACACAGCCTGACCTCTGTCTCCTGACAATCCCCTCTTTTCCAGGAGACCCAATACACACAGCCTGACCTCTGTCTCCTGACAATCCCCTCTTTTCCAGGAGACCCAATACACACAGCCTGACCTTTGTCTCCTGACAATCCCCTCTCTTACAGGAGACCCAATACACACAGCCTGACTTCTGTCTCCCGACAATCCCCTCTCTTCCGGGAGACCCAATACACACGGCCTGACCTCTGTCTCCTGACAATCCCCTCTCTTCCAGGAGACCCAATACACACGGCCTGACCTCTGTCTCCCGACAATCCCCTCTCTTCCAGGAGACCCAATACACACAGCCTGACCTCTGTCTCCCGAACAATCCCCTCTCTTCCGGTAGACCCAATACACACAGCCTGACCTCTGTCTCCTGACAATCCCCTCTCTTTCAGGAGAACCAATACACACAGCCTGACCTCTGTCTCCCGACAATCCCCTCTCTTCCAGGAGACCCAATACACACGGCCTGACCTCTGTCTCCCGACAATCCCCTCTGTTCCAGGAGACCCAATACACACAGCCTGACCTCTGTCTCCAGACAATCCCCTCTCTTCCAGGAGACCCAATACACACGGCCTGACCTCTGTCTCCCGACAATCCCCTCTCTTCCAGGAGACCCAATACACACAGCCTGACCTCTGTCTCCTGACAATCCCCTCTCTTCCAGGAGACCCAATACACACAGCCTGACCTCTGTCTCCTGACAATCCCCTCTCTTCCAGGAGACCCAATACACACAGCCTGACTTCTGTCTCCCGACAATCCCCTCTCCTCCAGGAGACCCAATACACACGGCCTGACCTCTGTCTCCCGACAATCCCCTCTCTTCCAGGAGACCCAATACACACAGCCTGACCTCTGTCTCCTGACAATCCCCTCTCTTCCAGGAGACCCAATACACACAGCCTGACCTCTGTCTCCCGACAATCCCCTCTCTTCCAGGAGACCCAATACACACAGCCTGATCTCTGTCTCCTGACAATCCCCTCTCTTCCAGGAGACCCAAAACACACAGCCTGACTTCTGTCTCCCGACAATCCCCTCTCTTCCAGGAGACCCAAAACACACAGCCTGACCTCTGTCTCCCGACAATCCCCTCTCTTCCGGGAGACCCAATACACACAGCCTGACCTCTGTCTCCTGACAATCCCCTCTCTTCCAGGAGACTCAATACACACGGCCTGACCTCTGTCTCCTGACAATCCCCTCTCTTCCGGGAGACCCAATACACACAGCCTGACCTCTGTCTCCTGACAATCCCCTCTCTTCCAGGAGACCCAATACACACAGCCTGACTTCTGTCTCCCGACAATTCCCTCTCTTCCAGGAGACACAATACACACAGCCTGACCTCTGTCTCCTGACAATCCCCTCTCTTCCGGGAGACCCAATACACACAGCTTGACCTTTGTCTCCTGACAATCCCCTGTCTTCCGGGAGACCCAATACACACAGCCTGACCTCTGTCTCCCGACAATCCCCTCTCTTCCAGGAGACCCAATACACACAGCCTGACCTCTGTCTCCTGACAATCCCCTCTTTTCCAGGAGACCCAATACACACAGCCTGACCTCTGTCTCCTGACAATCCCCTCTTTTCCAGGAGACCCAATACACACAGCCTGACCTTTGTCTCCTGACAATCCCCTCTCTTACAGGAGACCCAATACACACAGCCTGACTTCTGTCTCCCGACAATCCCCTCTCTTCCGGGAGACCCAATACACACGGCCTGACCTCTGTCTCCTGACAATCCCCTCTCTTCCAGGAGACCCAATACACACGGCCTGACCTCTGTCTCCCGACAATCCCCTCTCTTCCAGGAGACCCAATACACACAGCCTGACCTCTGTCTCCCGACAATCCCCTCTCTTCCGGTAGACCCAATACACACAGCCTGACCTCTGTCTCCCTACAATCCCCTCTCTTTCAGGAGAACCAATACACACAGCCTGACCTCTGTCTCCCGACAATCCCCTCTCTTCCGGTAGACCCAATACACACAGCCTGACCTCTGTCTCCCGACAATCCCCTCTCTTCCAGGAGACCCAATACACACAGCCTGACCTCTGTCTCCTGACAATCCCCTCTCTTCCAGGAGACCCAATACACATAGCCTTACCTCTGTCTCCTGACAATCCCCCCTCTTCCAGGAGACCCAATACACACAGCCTGACCTCTGTCTCCTGACAATCCCCTCTCTTCCAGGAGACCCAATACACATAGCCTTACCTCTGTCTCCTGACAATCCCCCCTCTTCCAGGAGACCCAATACACATGGCCTGACCTCTGTCTTCCGACAATCCCCTCTCTTCCAGGAGACCCAATACACACAGCCTGACCTCTGTCTCCTGACAATCCCCTCTCTTCCAGGAGACCCAATACACACGGCCTGACCTCTGTCTCCTGACAATCTCCTCTCTTCCAGGAGACCCAATACACACGTCCTGACCTTTGTCTCCGGACAATCCCCTCTCTTCCAGGAGACCCAATACACACGGCCTAAACGCTGTCTCCCGACAATCCCCTCTCTTCCAGGAGACCCAATACACACAGCCTGACCTCTGTCTCCAGACAATCCCCTCTCTTCCAGGAGACCCAATACACACGGCCTGACCTCTGTCTCCCGACAATCCCCTCTCTTCCAGGAGACCCAATACACACAGCCTGACCTCTGTCTCCTGACAATCCCCTCTCTTCCAGGAGACCCAATACACACGGCCTGACCTCTGTCTCCTGACAATCCCCTCTCTTCCAGGAGACCCAATACACACCCTGACCTCTGTCTCCCGACAATCCCCTCTCTTCCAGGAGACCCAATACACACAGCCTGACCTCTGTCTCCTGACAATCCCCTCTCTTCCAGGAGACCCAATACACACAGCCTGACCTCTGTCTCCTGACAATCCCCTCTCTTCCAGGAGACCCAATACACACGGCCTGACCTCTGTCTCCTGACAATCCCCTCTCTTCCAGGAGACCCAATACACACGGCCTGACCTCTGTCTCCCGACAATCCCCTCTCTTCCAGGAGACCCAATACACACGGCCTGACCTCTGTCTCCCGACAATCCCCTCTCTTCCAGGAGACCCAATACACACAGCCTGACCTCTGTCTCCTGACAATCCCCTCTCTTCCAGGAGACCCAATACACACAGCCTGACCTCTGTCTCCTGACAATCCCCTCTCTTCCAGGAGACCCAATACACACAGCCTGACCTCTGTCTCCCGACAATCCCCTCTCTTCCGGTAGACCCAATACACACAGCCTGACCTCTGTCTCCCGACAATCCCCTCTCTTCCGGTAGACCCAATACACACAGCCTGACCTCTGTCTCCTGACAATCCCCTCTCTTTCAGGAGAACCAATACACACAGCCTGACCTCTGTCTCCCGACAATCCCCTCTCTTCCAGGAGACCCAATACACACGGCCTAACCTCTGTCTCCAGACAATCCCCTCTCTTCCAGGAGACCCAATACACACGGCCTGACCTCTGTCTCCCGACAATCCCCTCTCTTCCAGGAGACCCAATACACACAGCCTGACCTCTGTCTCCTGACAATCCCCTCTCTTCCAGGAGACCCAATACACACAGCCTGACCTCTGTCTCCTGACAATCCCCTCTCTTCCAGGAGACCCAATACACACAGCCTGACTTCTGTCTCCCGACAATCCCCTCTCCTCCAGGAGACCCAATACACACGGCCTGACCTCTGTCTCCCGACAATCCCCTCTCTTCCAGGAGACCCAATACACACAGCCTGACCTCTGTCTCCCGACAATCCCCTCTCTTCCGGGAGACCCAATACACACAGCCTGACCTCTGTCTCCTGACAATCCCCTCTCTTCCAGGAGACTCAATACACACAGCCTGACCTCTGTCTCCCGACAATCCCCTCTCTTCCAGGAGACCCAATACACACAGCCTGACTTCTGTCTCCCGACAATTCCCTCTCTTCCAGGAGACACAATACACACAGCCTGACCTCTGTCTCCTGACAATCCCCTCTCTTCCGGGAGACCCAATACACACAGCTTGACCTTTGTCTCCTGACAATTCCCTCTCTTCCAGGAGACACAATACACACAGCCTGACCTCTGTCTCCTGACAATCCCCTCTCTTCCGGGAGACCCAATACACACAGCTTGACCTCTGTCTCCCGACAATCCCCTCTCTTCCAGGAGACCCAATGCACACAGCCTGACCTCTGTCTCCTGACAATCCCCTCTTTTCCAGGAGACCCAATACACATAGCCTGACCTCTGTCTCCCGACAATCCCCTCTCTTCCAGGAGACCCAATACACACAGCCTGACCTCTGTCTCCCGACAATCCCCTCTCTTCCAGGAGACCCAATACACACAGCCTGACCTCTGTCTCCTGACAATCCCCTCTTTTCCAGGAGACCCAATACACACAGCCTGACCTTTGTCTCCTGACAATCCCCTCTCTTGCAGGAGACCCAATACACACAGCCTGACTTCTGTCTCCCGACAATCCCCTCTCTTCCAGGAGACCCAATACACACAGCCTGACCTCTCTCTCCTGACAATCCCCTCTCTTCCAGGAGACCCAATACACACAGCCTGACCTCTGTCTCCTGACAATCCCCTCTCTTCCAGGAGACCCAATACACACAGCCTGACCTCTGTCTCCTGACAATCCCCTCTCTTCCAGGAGACCCAATACACACAGCCTGACCTCTGTCTCCTGACAATCCCCTCTCTTCCAGGAGACCCAATACACACAGCCTGACCTCTGTCTCCCGACAATCCCCTCTCTTCCAGGAGACCCAATACACACAGCCTGACCTCTGTCTCCCGACAATCCCCTCTCCTCCAGGAGACCCAATACACACAGCCTGACCTCTGTCTCCCGACAATCCCCTCTCTTCCAGGAGACCCAATACACACAGCCTGACTTCTGTCTCCCGACAATCCCCTCTCCTCCAGGAGACCCAATACACATGGCCTGACCTCTGTCTCCCGACAATCCCCTCTCTTCCAGGAGACCCAATACACACAGCCTGACCTCTGTCTCCTGACAATCCCCTCTCTTCCAGGAGACCCAATACACACAGCCTGACCTCTGTCTCCTGACAATCCCCTCTCTTCCAGGAGACCCAATACACACAGCCTGACTTCTGTCTACTGACAATCCCCTCTCCTCCAGGAGACCCAATACACACGGCCTGACCTCTGTCTCCCGACAATCCCCTCTCTTCCAGGAGACCCAATACACACAGCCTGACCTCTGTCTCCCGACAATCCCCTCTCTTCCAGGAGACCCAATACATACAGCCTGACCTCTGTCTCCCGACAATCCCCTCTTTTCCAGGAGACCCAATACACACGGCCTGACCCCTGTCTCTTGACAATCCCCTCTCTTCCAGGAGACCCAATACACACAGCCTGACCTCTGTCTCCCGACAATCCCCTCTCTTCCAGGAGACCCAATACACACAGCCTGACCTCTGTCTCCCGACAATCCCCTCTCTTCCAGGAGACCCAATACACACAGCCTGACCTCTGTCTCCTGACAATCCCCCCTCTTCCAGGAGACCCAATACACACGGCCTGACCTCTGTCTCCCGACAATCCCCTTTCTTCCAGGAGACCCAATACACACGGCCTGACCTCTGTCTCCCGACAATCTCCTCTCTTCCAGGAGACCCAATACACACGTCCTGACCTTTGTCTCCGGACAATCCCCTCTCTTCCAGGAGACCCAATACACACGGCCTGACCTCTGTCTCCCGACAATCCCCTCTCTTCCAGGAGACCCAATACACACGGCCTGACCTCTGTCTCCGGACAATCCCCCCTCTTCCAGGAGACCCAATACACATGGCCTGACCTCTGTCCCCCGACAATCCCCTCTCTTCCAGGAGACCCAATACACACGGCCTGACCTCTGTCTCCCGACAATCCCCTCTCTTCCAGGAGACCCAATACACACAGCCTGACCTCTGTCTCCCGACAATACCCTCTTTTCCAGGAGACCCAATACACACAGCCTGACCTCTGTCTCCCGACAATCCCCCCTCTTCCAGGAGACCCAATACACACGGCCTGACCTCTGTCTCCTGACAATCCCCTCTCTTCCAGGAGACCCAATACACACAGCCTGACCTCTGTCTCCTGACAATCCCCTCTCTTCCAGGAGACTCAATACACACAGCCTGACCTCTGTCTCCCGACAATCCCCTCTCTTCCAGGAGACCCAATACACACAGCCTGACTTCTGTCTACTGACAATCCCCTCTCTTCCAGGAGACCCAATACACACAGCCTGACTTCTGTCTCCCGACAATCCCCTCTCCTCCAGGAGACCCAATACACATGGCCTGACCTCTGTCTCCCGACAATCCCCTCTCTTCCAGGAGACCCAATACACACAGCCTGACCTCTGTCTCCTGACAATCCCCTCTCTTCCAGGAGACCCAATACACACAGCCTGACCTCTGTCTCCTGACAATCCCCTCTCTTCCAGGAGACCCAATACACACAGCCTGACCTCTGTCTCCTGACAATCCCCTCTCTTCCAGGAGACTCAATACACACAGCCTGACTTCTGTCTCCCGACAATCCCCTCTCTTCCAGGAGACCCAATGCACACGGCCTGACCTCTGTCTCCCGACAATCCCCTCTCCTCCAGGAGACCCAATACACATGGCCTGACCTCTGTCTCCCGAAAATCCCCTCTCTTCCAGGAGACCCAATACACACAGCCTGACTTCTGTCTCCCGACAATCCCCTCTCCTCCAGGAGACCCAATACACATGGCCTGACCTCTGTCTCCCGACAATCCCCTCTCTTCCAGGAGACCCAATACACACAGCCTGACCTCTGTCTCCTGACAATCCCCTCTCTTCCAGGAGACCCAATACACACAGCCTGACCTCTGTCTCCTGACAATCCCCTCTCTTCCAGGAGACCCAATACACACAGCCTGACCTCTGTCTCCTGACAATCCCCTCTCTTCCAGGAGACTCAATACACACAGCCTGACTTCTGTCTCCTGACAATCCCCTCTCTTCCAGGAGACCCAATACACACAGCCTGACCTCTGTCTCCTGACAATCCCCTCTCTTCCAGGAGACTCAATACACACAGCCTGACCCCTGTCTCCTGACAATCCCCTCTTTTCCAGGAGACCCAATACACACAGCCTGACCTCTGTCTCCTGACAATCCCCTCTTTTCCAGGAGACCCAATACACACAGCCTGACCTTTGTCTCCTGACAATCCCCTCTCTTACAGGAGACCCAATACACACAGCCTGACTTCTGTCTCCCGACAATCCCCTCTCTTCCGGGAGACCCAATACACACGGCCTGACCTCTGTCTCCTGACAATCCCCTCTCTTCCAGGAGACCCAATACACACGGCCTGACCTCTGTCTCCCGACAATCCCCTCTCTTCCGGTAGACCCAATACACACAGCCTGACCTCTGTCTCCTGACAATCCCCTCTCTTTCAGGAGAACCAAAACACACAGCCTGACCTCTGTCTCCCGACAATCCCCTCTCTTCCGGTAGACCCAATACACACAGCCTGACCTCTGTCTCCCGACAATCCCCTCTCTTCCGGGAGACCCAATACACACAGCCTGACCTTTGTCTCCTGACAATCCCCTCTCTTCCAGGAGACCCAATACACTCAGCCTGACCTCTGTCTCCCGACAATCCCCTCTCTTCCGGGAGACCCAATACACACAGCCTGACCTCTGTCTCCCGACAATCCCCTCTCTTCCGG
Organism: Rana muscosa; assembly: GCA_029206835.1. NCBI lineage: Eukaryota > Metazoa > Chordata > Amphibia > Anura > Ranidae > Rana > Rana muscosa. Next base: position 1,299,394,720 of record CM055116.1, on the reverse strand, counting down.
GAGACCCAATACACACAGCCTGACCTCTGTCTCCTGACAATCCCCTCTCTTCCAGGAGACCCAATACACACAGCCTGACCTCTGTCTCCTGACAATCCCCTCTCTTCCAGGAGACCCAATACACACAGCCTGACCTCTGTCTCCTGACAATCCCCTCTCTTCCAGGAGACCCAATACACACAGCCTGACCTCTGTCTCCCGACAATCCCCTCTCTTCCAGGAGACCCAATACACACAGCCTGACCTCTGTCTCCCGACAATCCCCTCTCCTCCAGGAGACCCAATACACACAGCCTGACCTCTGTCTCCCGACAATCCCCTCTCTTCCAGGAGACCCAATACACACAGCCTGACTTCTGTCTCCCGACAATCCCCTCTCCTCCAGGAGACCCAATACACATGGCCTGACCTCTGTCTCCCGACAATCCCCTCTCTTCCAGGAGACCCAATACACACAGCCTGACCTCTGTCTCCTGACAATCCCCTCTCTTCCAGGAGACCCAATACACACAGCCTGACCTCTGTCTCCTGACAATCCCCTCTCTTCCAGGAGACCCAATACACACAGCCTGACTTCTGTCTACTGACAATCCCCTCTCCTCCAGGAGACCCAATACACACGGCCTGACCTCTGTCTCCCGACAATCCCCTCTCTTCCAGGAGACCCAATACACACAGCCTGACCTCTGTCTCCCGACAATCCCCTCTCTTCCAGGAGACCCAATACATACAGCCTGACCTCTGTCTCCCGACAATCCCCTCTTTTCCAGGAGACCCAATACACACGGCCTGACCCCTGTCTCTTGACAATCCCCTCTCTTCCAGGAGACCCAATACACACAGCCTGACCTCTGTCTCCCGACAATCCCCTCTCTTCCAGGAGACCCAATACACACAGCCTGACCTCTGTCTCCCGACAATCCCCTCTCTTCCAGGAGACCCAATACACACAGCCTGACCTCTGTCTCCTGACAATCCCCCCTCTTCCAGGAGACCCAATACACACGGCCTGACCTCTGTCTCCCGACAATCCCCTTTCTTCCAGGAGACCCAATACACACGGCCTGACCTCTGTCTCCCGACAATCTCCTCTCTTCCAGGAGACCCAATACACACGTCCTGACCTTTGTCTCCGGACAATCCCCTCTCTTCCAGGAGACCCAATACACACGGCCTGACCTCTGTCTCCCGACAATCCCCTCTCTTCCAGGAGACCCAATACACACGGCCTGACCTCTGTCTCCGGACAATCCCCCCTCTTCCAGGAGACCCAATACACATGGCCTGACCTCTGTCCCCCGACAATCCCCTCTCTTCCAGGAGACCCAATACACACGGCCTGACCTCTGTCTCCCGACAATCCCCTCTCTTCCAGGAGACCCAATACACACAGCCTGACCTCTGTCTCCCGACAATACCCTCTTTTCCAGGAGACCCAATACACACAGCCTGACCTCTGTCTCCCGACAATCCCCCCTCTTCCAGGAGACCCAATACACACGGCCTGACCTCTGTCTCCTGACAATCCCCTCTCTTCCAGGAGACCCAATACACACAGCCTGACCTCTGTCTCCTGACAATCCCCTCTCTTCCAGGAGACTCAATACACACAGCCTGACCTCTGTCTCCCGACAATCCCCTCTCTTCCAGGAGACCCAATACACACAGCCTGACTTCTGTCTACTGACAATCCCCTCTCTTCCAGGAGACCCAATACACACAGCCTGACTTCTGTCTCCCGACAATCCCCTCTCCTCCAGGAGACCCAATACACATGGCCTGACCTCTGTCTCCCGACAATCCCCTCTCTTCCAGGAGACCCAATACACACAGCCTGACCTCTGTCTCCTGACAATCCCCTCTCTTCCAGGAGACCCAATACACACAGCCTGACCTCTGTCTCCTGACAATCCCCTCTCTTCCAGGAGACCCAATACACACAGCCTGACCTCTGTCTCCTGACAATCCCCTCTCTTCCAGGAGACTCAATACACACAGCCTGACTTCTGTCTCCCGACAATCCCCTCTCTTCCAGGAGACCCAATGCACACGGCCTGACCTCTGTCTCCCGACAATCCCCTCTCCTCCAGGAGACCCAATACACATGGCCTGACCTCTGTCTCCCGACAATCCCCTCTCTTCCAGGAGACCCAATACACACAGCCTGACTTCTGTCTCCCGACAATCCCCTCTCCTCCAGGAGACCCAATACACATGGCCTGACCTCTGTCTCCCGACAATCCCCTCTCTTCCAGGAGACCCAATACACACAGCCTGACCTCTGTCTCCTGACAATCCCCTCTCTTCCAGGAGACCCAATACACACAGCCTGACCTCTGTCTCCTGACAATCCCCTCTCTTCCAGGAGACCCAATACACACAGCCTGACCTCTGTCTCCTGACAATCCCCTCTCTTCCAGGAGACTCAATAAACACAGCCTGACTTCTGTCTCCTGACAATCCCCTCTCTTCCAGGAGACCCAATACACACAGCCTGACCTCTGTCTCCTGACAATCCCCTCTCTTCCAGGAGACTCAATACACACAGCCTGACCTCTGTCTCCTGACAATCCCCTCTTTTCCAGGAGACCCAATACACACAGCCTGACCTCTGTCTCCTGACAATCCCCTCTTTTCCAGGAGACCCAATACACACAGCCTGACCTTTGTCTCCTGACAATCCCCTCTCTTACAGGAGACCCAATACACACAGCCTGACTTCTGTCTCCCGACAATCCCCTCTCTTCCGGGAGACCCAATACACACGGCCTGACCTCTGTCTCCTGACAATCCCCTCTCTTCCAGGAGACCCAATACACACGGCCTGACCTCTGTCTCCCGACAATCCCCTCTCTTCCGGTAGACCCAATACACACAGCCTGACCTCTGTCTCCTGACAATCCCCTCTCTTTCAGGAGAACCAAAACACACAGCCTGACCTCTGTCTCCCGACAATCCCCTCTCTTCCGGTAGACCCAATACACACAGCCTGACCTCTGTCTCCCGACAATCCCCTCTCTTCCGGGAGACCCAATACACACAGCCTGACCTTTGTCTCCTGACAATCCCCTCTCTTCCAGGAGACCCAATACACTCAGCCTGACCTCTGTCTCCCGACAATCCCCTCTCTTCCGGGAGACCCAATACACACAGCCTGACCTCTGTCTCCCGACAATCCCCTCTCTTCCGGGAGACCCAATACACACAGCCTGACCTCTGTCTCCTGACAATCCCCTCTCTTCCAGGTGACCCAATACACACAGCCTGACCTCTGTCTCCCGACAATCCCCTCTCTTCCGGGAGACCCAATACACACAGCCTGACCTCTGTCTCCCGACAATCCCCTCTCTTCCGGGAGACCCAATACACACAGCCTGACCTCTGTCTCCTGACAATCCCCTCTCTTCCAGGAGACCCAATACACATGGCCTGACCTCTGTCTCCCGACAATCCCCTCTCTTCCAGGTGACCCAATACACACAGCCTGACCTCTGTCTCCTGACAATCCCCTCTCTTCCAGGAGACCCAATACACACAGCCTGACCTCTGTCTCCTGACAATCCCCTCTCTTCCAGGAGACCCAATACACACAGCCTGACCTCTGTCTCCTGACAATCCCCTCTCTTCCAGGAGACTCAATACACACAACCTGACCTCTGTCTCCCGACAATCCCCTCTCTTCCAGGAGACCCAATACACACAGCCTGACTTCTGTCTACCGACAATCCCCTCTCCTCCAGGAGACCCAATACACACGGCCTGACCTCTGTCTCCCGACAATCCCCTCTCTTCCAGGAGACCCAATACACACAGCCTGACCTCTGTCTCCAGACAATCCCCTCTCTTCCAGGAGACCCAATACACACGGCCTGACCTCTGTCACCCGACAATCCCCTCTCTTCCAGGAGACCCAATACACACAGCCTGACCTCTGTCTCCTGACAATCCCCTCTCTTCCAGGAGACTCAATACACACAGCCTGACCTCTGTCTCCCGACAATCCCCTCTCTTCCAGGAGACCCAATACACACAGCCTGACTTCTGTCTACCGACAATCCCCTCTCCTCCAGGAGACCCAATACACACGGCCTGACCTCTGTCTCCCGACAATCCCCTCTCTTCCAGGAGACCCAATACACACAGCCTGACCTCTGTCTCCTGCCAATCCCCTCTCTTCCAGGAGACCCAATACACACGGCCTGACCTCTGTCACCCGACAATCCCCTCTCTTCCAGGAGACCCAATACACACGGCCTGACCTCTGTCTCCCGACAATCCCCTCTCTTCCAGGAGACCCAATACACACAGCCTGACCTCTGTCTCCAAACAATCCCCTCTCTTCCAGGAGACCCAATACACACGGCCTGACCTCTGTCTCCCGACAATCCCCTCTCTTCCAGGAGACCCAATACACACAGCCTGACCTCTGTCTCCTGACAATCCCCTCTCTTCCAGGAGACCCAATACACACAGCCTGACCTCTGTCTCCTGACAATCCCCTCTCTTCCAGGAGACCCAATACACACAGCCTGACCTCTCTCTCCTGACAATCCCCTCTCTTCCAGGAGACCCAATACACACAGCCTGACCTCTGTCTCCTGACAATCCCCTCTCTTCCAGGAGACCCAATACACACAGCCTGACCTCTGTCTCCTGACAATCCCCTCTCTTCCAGGAGACCCAATACACACAGCCTGACCTCTGTCTCCTGACAATCCCCTCTCTTCCAGGAGACCCAATACACACAGCCTGACTTCTGTCTCCCGACAATCCCCTCTCCTCCAGGAGACCCAATACACATGGCCTGACCTCTGTCTCCCGACAATCCCCTCTCTTCCAGGAGACCCAATACACACAGCCTGACCTCTGTCTCCTGACAATCCCCTCTCTTCCAGGAGACCCAATACACACAGCCTGACCTCTGTCTCCTGACAATCCCCTCTCTTCCAGGAGACCCAATACACACAGCCTGACTTCTGTCTACTGACAATCCCCTCTCCTCCAGGAGACCCAATACACACGGCCTGACCTCTGTCTCCCGACAATCCCCTCTCTTCCAGGAGACCCAATACACACAGCCTGACCTCTGTCTCCCGACAATCCCCTCTCTTCCAGGAGACCCAATACACACGGCCTGACCTCTGTCTCCCGACAATCCCCTCTCTTCCAGGAGACCCAATACACACAGCCTGACCTCTGTCTCCCGACAATCCCCTCTCTTCCAGGAGACCCAATACACACGGCCTGACCTCTGTCTCCCGACAATCCCCTCTCTTCCAGGAGACCCAATACACACAGCCTGACCTCTGTCTCCCGACAATCCCCTCTCTTCCAGGAGACCCAATACACACAGCCTGACCTCTGTCTCCCGACAATCCCCTCTCTTCCAGGAGACCCAATACACACAGCCTGACCTCTGTCTCCTGACAATCCCCCCTCTTCCAGGAGACCCAATACACACGGCCTGACCTCTGTCTCCCGACAATCCCCTTTCTTCCAGGAGACCCAATACACACGGCCTGACCTCTGTCTCCCGACAATCTCCTCTCTTCCAGGAGACCCAATACACACATCCTGACCTTTGTCTCCGGACAATCCCCTCTCTTCCAGGAGACCCAATACACACGGCCTGACCTCTGTCTCCTGACAATCCCCTCTCTTCCAGGAGACCCAATACACATGGCCTGACCTCTGTCTCCGGACAATCCCCCCTCTTCCAGGAGACCCAATACACATGGCCTGACCTCTGTCCCCCGACAATCCCCTCTCTTCCAGGAGACCCAATACACACGGCCTGACCTCTGTCTCCCGACAATCCCCTCTCTTCCAGGAGACCCAATACACACAGCCTGACCTCTGTCTCCCGACAATACCCTCTCTTCCAGGAGACCCAATACACACAGCCTGACCTCTGTCTCCCGACAATCCCCCCTCTTCCAGGAGACCCAATACACACGGCCTGACCTCTGTCTCCCGACAATCCCCTCTCTTCCAGGAGACCCAATACACACAGCCTGACCTCTGTCTCCCGACAATCCCCCCTCTTCCAGGAGACCCAATACACACGGCCTGACCTCTGTCTCCCGACAATCCCCTCTCTTCCAGGAGACCCAATACACACGGCCTGACCTCTGTCTCCCGACAATCCCCTCTCTTCCAGGAGACCCAATACACACGGTCTGACCTCTGTCTCCCGACAATCCCCCCTCTTCCAGGAGACTCAATACACACGGCCTGACCTCTGTCTCCCGACAATCCCCCCTCTTCCAGGAGACCCAATACACATAGCCTGACCTGTCTCCTGACAATCCCTCCTCTTCCAGGAGACCTAATACACACAGCCTGACTTCTGTCTCCCGACAATCCCCTCTCTTCCAGGAGACCCAATACACACAGCCTGACCTCTGTCTCCTGCCAATCCCCTCTCTTCCAGGAGACCCAATACACACAGCCTGACCTCTGTCTCCTTACAATCCCCTCTCTTCCAGGAGACCCAATACACACGGCCTGACCCCTGTCTCCTGACAATCCCCTCTCTTCCAGGAGACCCAATACACACAGCCTGACCTCTGTCTCCTGACAATCCCCCCTCTTCCAGGAGACCCAATAGACACAGCCTGACCTCTGTCTCCCGACAATCCCCTCTCTTCCAGGAGACCCAATACACACAGCCTGACCTCTGTCTCCCGACAATCCCCTCTCTTCCAGGAGACCCAATACACATGGCCTGACCTCTGTCTCCCGACAATCCCCTCTCTTCCAGGTGACCCAATACACACAGCCTGACCTCTGTCTCCTGACAATCCCCTCTCTTCCAGGAGACCCAATACACACAGCCTGACCTCTGTCTCCTGACAATCCCCTCTCTTCCAGGAGACCCAATACACACAGCCTGACCTCTGTCTCCTGACAATCCCCTCTCTTCCAGGAAACCCAATACACACAGCCTGACCTCTGTCTCCTGACAATCCCCTCTCTTCCGGGAGACCCAATACACACAGCCTGACCTCTGTCTCCCGACAATCCCCTCTCTTCCAGGAGACCCAATACACACAGCCTGACCTCTGTCTCCTGACAATCCCCTCTCTTCCAGGAGACCCAATACACACAGCCTGACTTCTGTCTCCCGACAATCCCCTCTCCTCCAGGAGACCCAATACACATGGCCTGACCTCTGTCTCCCGACAATCCCCTCTCTTCCAGGAGACCCAATACACACAGCCTGACCTCTGTCTCCTGACAATCCCCTCTCTTCCAGGAGACCCAATACACACAGCCTGACCTCTGTCTCCTGACAATCCCCTCTCTTCCAGGAGACCCAATACACACAGCCTGACTTCTGTCTACTGACAATCCCCTCTCCTCCAGGAGACCCAATACACACGGCCTGACCTCTGTCTCCCGACAATCCCCTCTCTTCCAGGAGACCCAATACACACAGCCTGACCTCTGTCTCCCGACAATCCCCTCTCTTCCAGGAGACCCAATACACACGGCCTGACCTCTGTCTCCCGACAATCCCCTCTCTTCCAGGAGACCCAATACACACAGCCTGACCTCTGTCTCCCGACAATCCCCTCTCTTCCAGGAGACCCAATACACACGGCCTGACCTCTGTCTCCCGACAATCCCCTCTCTTCCAGGAGACCCAATACACACAGCCTGACCTCTGTCTCCCGACAATCCCCTCTCTTCCAGGAGACCCAATACACACAGCCTGACCTCTGTCTCCCGACAATCCCCTCTCTTCCAGGAGACCCAATACACACAGCCTGACCTCTGTCTCCTGACAATCCCCCCTCTTCCAGGAGACCCAATACACACGGCCTGACCTCTGTCTCCCGACAATCCCCTTTCTTCCAGGAGACCCAATACACACGGCCTGACCTCTGTCTCCCGACAATCTCCTCTCTTCCAGGAGACCCAATACACACATCCTGACCTTTGTCTCCGGACAATCCCCTCTCTTCCAGGAGACCCAATACACACGGCCTGACCTCTGTCTCCTGACAATCCCCTCTCTTCCAGGAGACCCAATACACATGGCCTGACCTCTGTCTCCGGACAATCCCCCCTCTTCCAGGAGACCCAATACACATGGCCTGACCTCTGTCCCCCGACAATCCCCTCTCTTCCAGGAGACCCAATACACACGGCCTGACCTCTGTCTCCCGACAATCCCCTCTCTTCCAGGAGACCCAATACACACAGCCTGACCTCTGTCTCCCGACAATACCCTCTCTTCCAGGAGACCCAATACACACAGCCTGACCTCTGTCTCCCGACAATCCCCCCTCTTCCAGGAGACCCAATACACACGGCCTGACCTCTGTCTCCCGACAATCCCCTCTCTTCCAGGAGACCCAATACACACAGCCTGACCTCTGTCTCCCGACAATCCCCCCTCTTCCAGGAGACCCAATACACACGGCCTGACCTCTGTCTCCCGACAATCCCCTCTCTTCCAGGAGACCCAATACACACGGCCTGACCTCTGTCTCCCGACAATCCCCTCTCTTCCAGGAGACCCAATACACACGGCCTGACCTCTGTCTCCCGACAATCTCCTCTCTTCCAGGAGACCCAATACACACATCCTGACCTTTGTCTCCCGACAATCCCCCCTCTTCCAGGAGACCCAATACACATAGCCTGACCTGTCTCCTGACAATCCCTCCTCTTCCAGGAGACCTAATACACACAGCCTGACTTCTGTCTCCCGACAATCCCCTCTCTTCCAGGAGACCCAATACACACAGCCTGACCTCTGTCTCCTGCCAATCCCCTCTCTTCCAGGAGACCCAATACACACAGCCTGACCTCTGTCTCCTTACAATCCCCTCTCTTCCAGGAGACCCAATACACACGGCCTGACCCCTGTCTCCTGACAATCCCCTCTCTTCCAGGAGACCCAATACACACAGCCTGACCTCTGTCTCCTGACAATCCCCCCTCTTCCAGGAGACCCAATAGACACAGCCTGACCTCTGTCTCCCGACAATCCCCTCTCTTCCAGGAGACCCAATACACACAGCCTGACCTCTGTCTCCCGACAATCCCCTCTCTTCCAGGAGACCCAATACACATGGCCTGACCTCTGTCTCCCGACAATCCCCTCTCTTCCAGGTGACCCAATACACACAGCCTGACCTCTGTCTCCTGACAATCCCCTCTCTTCCAGGAGACCCAATACACACAGCCTGACCTCTGTCTCCTGACAATCCCCTCTCTTCCAGGAGACCCAATACACACAGCCTGACCTCTGTCTCCTGACAATCCCCTCTCTTCCAGGAAACCCAATACACACAGCCTGACCTCTGTCTCCTGACAATCCCCTCTCTTCCGGGAGACCCAATACACACAGCCTGACCTCTGTCTCCTGACAATCCCCTCTCTTCCAGGAGACCCAATACACACAGCCTGACCTCTGTCTCCTGACAATCCCCTCTCTTCCAGGAGACCCAATACACACAGCCTGACCTCTGTCTCCTGACAATCCCCTCTCTTCCAGGAGACCCAATACACACAGCCTGACCTCTGTCTCCTGACAATCCCCTCTCTTCCAGGAGACTCAATACACACAGCCTGACCTCTGTCTCCCGACAATCCCCTCTCTTCCAGGAGACCCAATACACACAGCCTGACTTCTGTCTCCCGACAATCCCCTCTCTTCCAGGAGACCCAATACACACGGCCTGACCTCTGTCTCCCGACAATCCCCTCTCTTCCAGGAGACCCAATACACACAGCCTGACCTCTGTCTCCAGACAATCCCCTCTCTTCCAGGAGACCCAATACACACGGCCTGACCTCTGTCACCCGACAATCCCCTCTCTTCCAGGAGACCCAATACACACGGCCTGACCTCTGTCTCCCGACAATCCCCTCTCTTCCAGGAGACCCAATACACACAGCCTGACCTCTGTCTCCAGACAATCCCCTCTCTTCCAGGAGACCCAATACACACGGCCTGACCTCTGTCTCCCAACAATCCCCTCTCTTCCAGGAGACCCAATACACACAGCCTGACCTCTGTCTCCTGACAATCCCCTCTCTTCCAGGAGACCCAATACACACAGCCTGACCTCTCTCTCCTGACAATCCCCTCTCTTCCAGGAGACCCAATACACACAGCCTGACCTCTGTCTCCTGACAATCCCCTCTCTTCCAGGAGACCCAATACACACAGCCTGACCTCTGTCTCCTGACAATCCCCTCTCTTCCAGGAGACCCAATACACACAGCCTGACCTCTGTCTCTTGACAATCCCCTCTCTTCCAGGAGACCCAATACACACAGCCTGACTTCTGTCTCCCGACAATCCCCTCTCTTCCAGGAGACCCAATACACACAGCCTGACCTCTGTCTCCCGACAATCCCCTCTTTTCCAGGAGACCCAATACACACGGCCTGACCCCTGTCTCTTGACAATCCCCTCTCTTCCAGGAGACCCAATACACACAGCCTGGCCTCTGTCTCCCGACAATCCCCTCTCTTCCAGGAGACCCAATACACACAGCCTGACCTCTGTCTCCCGACAATCCCCTCTCTTCCAGGAGACCCAATACACACAGCCTGACCTCTGTCTCCTGACAATCCCCCCTCTTCCAGGAGACCCAATACACACGGCCTGACCTCTGTCTCCCGACAATCCCCTCTCTTCCAGGAGACCCAATACACACAGCCTGACTTCTGTCTACTGACAATCCCCTCTCCTCCAGGAGACCCAATACACACAGCCTGACCTCTGTCTCCCGACAATCTCCTCTCTTCCAGGAGACCCAATACACACGTCCTGACCTTTGTCTCCGGACAATCCCCTCTCTTCCAGGAGACCCAATACACACGGCCTGACCTCTGTCTCCCGACAATCCCCTCTCTTCCAGGAGACCCAATACACACGGCCTGACCTCTGTCTCCGGACAATCCCCCCTCTTCCAGGAGACCTAATACACACGGCCTGACCTCTGTCTCCCGACAATCCCCTCTCTTCCAGGAGACCCAATACACACAGCCTGACCTCTGTCTCCCGACAATACCCTCTCTTCCAGGAGACCCAATACACACAGCCTGACCTCTGTCTCCTGACAATCCCCTCTCTTCCAGGAGACCCAATACACACAGCCTGACCTCTCTCTCCTGACAATCCCCTCTCTTCCAGGAGACCCAATACACACAGCCTGACCTCTGTCTCCTGACAATCCCCTCTCTTCCAGGAGACCCAATACACACAGCCTGACCTCTGTCTCCTGACAATCCCCTCTCTTCCAGGAGACCCAATACACACAGCCTGACCTCTGTCTCTTGACAATCCCCTCTCTTCCAGGAGACCCAATACACACAGCCTGACTTCTGTCTCCCGACAATCCCCTCTCTTCCAGGAGACCCAATACACACAGCCTGACCTCTGTCTCCCGACAATCCCCTCTTTTCCAGGAGACCCAATACACACGGCCTGACCCCTGTCTCTTGACAATCCCCTCTCTTCCAGGAGACCCAATACACACAGCCTGGCCTCTGTCTCCCGACAATCCCCTCTCTTCCAGGAGACCCAATACACACAGCCTGACCTCTGTCTCCCGACAATCCCCTCTCTTCCAGGAGACCCAATACACACAGCCTGACCTCTGTCTCCTGACAATCCCCCCTCTTCCAGGAGACCCAATACACACGGCCTGACCTCTGTCTCCCGACAATCCCCTCTCTTCCAGGAGACCCAATACACACAGCCTGACTTCTGTCTACTGACAATCCCCTCTCCTCCAGGAGACCCAATACACACAGCCTGACCTCTGTCTCCCGACAATCTCCTCTCTTCCAGGAGACCCAATACACACGTCCTGACCTTTGTCTCCGGACAATCCCCTCTCTTCCAGGAGACCCAATACACACGGCCTGACCTCTGTCTCCCGACAATCCCCTCTCTTCCAGGAGACCCAATACACACGGCCTGACCTCTGTCTCCGGACAATCCCCCCTCTTCCAGGAGACCTAATACACACGGCCTGACCTCTGTCTCCCGACAATCCCCTCTCTTCCAGGAGACCCAATACACACAGCCTGACCTCTGTCTCCCGACAATACCCTCTCTTCCAGGAGACCCAATACACACAGCCTGACCTCTGTCTCCCGAAAATCCCCCCTCTTCCAGGAGACCCAATACACACGTCCTGACCTTTGTCTCCGGACAATCCCCCCTCTTCCAGGAGACCCAATACACACGGCCTGACCTCTGTCTCCCGACAATCCCCTCTCTTCCAGGAGACCCAATACACACAGCCTGACCTCTGTCTCCCGACAATCCCCCCTCTTCCAGGAGACCCAATACACACGGCCTGACCTCTGTCTCCCGACAATCCCCTCTCTTCCAGGAGACCCAATACACACAGCCTGACCTCTGTCTCCCGACAATCCCCTCTCTTCCAGGAGACCCAATACACACGGTCTGACCTCTGTCTCCTGACAATCCCTCCTCTTCCAGGAGACCTAATACACACAGCCTGACTTCTGTCTCCCGACAATCCCCTCTCTTCCAGGAGACCCAATACACACAGCCTGACCTCTGTCTCCCGCCAATCCCCTCTCTTCCAGGAGACCCAATACACACAGCCTGACCTCTGTCTCCTTACAATCCCCTCTCTTCCAGGAGACCCAATACACACGGCCTGACCCCTGTCTCCTGACAATCCCCTCTCTTCCAGGAGACCCAATACACACAGCCTGACCTCTGGCTCCTGACAATCCCCTCTTTTCCAGGAGACCCAATACACACGGCCTGACCCCTGTCTCTTGACAATCCCCTCTCTTCCAGGAGACCCAATACACACAGCCTGACCTCTGTCTCCCGACAATCCCCTCTCTTCCAGGAGACCCAATACACACAGCCTGACCTCTGTCTCCCGACAATCTCCTCTCTTCCAGGAGACCCAATACACACGTCCTGACCTTTGTCTCCGGACAATCCCCTCTCTTCCAGGAGACCCAATACACACGGCCTGACCTCTGTCTCCCGACAATCCCCTCTCTTCCAGGAGACCCAATACACACAGCCTGACCTCTGTCTCCTGACAATCCCCCCTCTTCCAGGAGACCCAATACACACGGCCTGACCTCTGTCTCCCGACAATCCCCTTTCTTCCAGGAGACCCAATACACACGGCCTGACCTCTGTCTCCCGACAATCTCCTCTCTTCCAGGAGACCCAATACACACAGCCTGACCTCTGTCTCCCGACAATCCCCTCTCTTCCGGTAGACCCAATACACACAGCCTGACCTCTGTCTCCTGACAATCCCCTCTCTTCCAGGAGACCCAATACACACAGCCTGACCTCTCTCTCCTGACAATCCCCTCTCTTCCAGGAGACCCAATACACAAAGCCTGACCTCTGTCTCCTGACAATCCCCTCTCTTCCAGGAGACCCAATACACACAGCCTGACCTCTGTCTCCGGACAATCCCCTCTCTTCTAGGAGACCCAATACACACAGCCTGACCTCTGTCTCCTGACAATCCCCTCTCTTCCAGGAGACCCAATACACACAGCCAGACTTCTGTCTCTCGACAATCCCCTCTCTTCCAGGAGACCCAATACACACAGCCTGACCTCTGTCTCCCGACAATCCCCCCTCTTCCAGGAGACCCAATACACACGGCCTGACCTCTGTCTCCCGACAATCCCCTCTCTTCCAGGAGACCCAATACACACAGCCTGACCTCTGTCTCCCGACAATCCCCCCTCTTCCAGGAGACCCAATACACACGGCCTGACCTCTGTCTCCCGACAATCCCCTCTCTTCCAGGAGACCCAATACACACGGCCTGACCTCTGTCTCCCGACAATCCCCTCTCTTCCAGGAGACCCAATACACACGGTCTGACCTCTGTCTCCCGACAATCCCCCCTCTTCCAGGAGACTCAATACACATGGCCTGACCTCTGTCTCCCGACAATCCCCCCTCTTCCAGGAGACCCAATACACATAGCCTGACCTGTCTCCTGACAATCCCTCCTCTTCCAGGAGACCTAATACACACAGCCTGACTTCTGTCTCCCGACAATCCCCTCTCTTCCAGGAGACCCAATACACACAGCCTGACCTCTGTCTCCCGCCAATCCCCTCTCTTCCAGGAGACCCAATACACACAGCCTGACCTCTGTCTCCTTACAATCCCCTCTCTTCCAGGAGACCCAATACACACGGCCTGACCCCTGTCTCCTGACAATCCCCTCTCTTCCAGGAGACCCAATACACACAGCCTGACCTCTGTCTCCTGACAATCCCCTCTTTTCCAGGAGACCCAATACACACGGCCTGACCCCTGTCTCTTGACAATCCCTTCTCTTCCAGGAGACCCAATACACACAGCCTGACCTCTGTCTCCCGACAATCCCTTCTCTTCCAGGAGACCCAATACACACAGCCTGACCTCTCTCTCCTGACAATCCCCTCTCTTCCAGGAGACCCAATACACACAGCCAGACCTCTGTCTCCTGACAATCCCCTCTCTTCCAGGAGACCCAATACACACAGCTTGACCTCTGTCTCCCGACAATCCCCTCTCTTCCAGGAGACCCAATGCACACAGCCTGACCTCTGTCTCCTGACAATCCCCTCTTTTCCAGGAGACCCAATACACATAGCCTGACCTCTGTCTCCCGACAATCCCCTCTCTTCCAGGAGACCCAATACACACAGCCTGACCTCTGTCTCCCGACAATCCCCTCTCTTCCAGGAGACCCAATACACACAGCCTGACCTCTGTCTCCTGACAATCCCCTCTTTTCCAGGAGACCCAATACACACAGCCTGACCTTTGTCTCCTGACAATCCCCTCTCTTACAGGAGACCCAATACACACAGCCTGACTTCTGTCTCCCGACAATCCCCTCTCTTCCGGGAGACCCAATACACACGGCCTGACCTCTGTCTCCTGACAATCCCCTCTCTTCCAGGAGACGCAATACACACGGCCTGACCTCTGTCTCCTGACAATCCCCTCTCTTCCAGGAGACCCAATACACACAGCCTGACCTCTGTCTCCCGAACAATCCCCTCTCTTCCGGTAGACCCAATACACACAGCCTGACCTCTGTCTCCTGACAATCCCCTCTCTTTCAGGAGACCCAATACACACAGCCTGACCTCTGTCTCCCGACAATCCCCTCTCTTCCGGTAGACCCAATACACACAGCCTGACCTCTGTCTCCCGACAATCCCCTCTCTTCCAGGAGACCCAATACACACAGCCTGACCTCTGTCTCCCGACAATCCCCTCTCTTCCGGTAGACCCAATACACACAGCCTGACCTCTGTCTCCTGACAATCCCCTCTCTTTCAGGAGAACCAAAACACACAGCCTGACCTCTGTCTCCCGACAATCCCCTCTCTTCCGGTAGACCCAATACACACAGCCTGACCTCTGTCTCCCGACAATCCCCTCTCTTCCGGGAGACCCAATACACACAGCCTGACCTTTGTCTCCTGACAATCCCCTCTCTTCCAGGAGACCCAATACACTCAGCCTGACCTCTGTCTCCCGACAATCCCCTCTCTTCCGGGAGACCCAATACACACAGCCTAACCTCTGTCTCCCGACAATCCCCTCTCTTCCGGGAGACCCAATACACACAGCCTGACCTCTGTCTCCTGACAATCCGCTCTCTTCCAGGAGACCCAATACACACGGCCTGACCTCTGTCTCCCGACAATCCCCTCTCTTCCAGGAGACCCAATACACACAGCCTGACCTCTGTCTCCCGACAATCCCCTCTCTTCCGGTAGACCCAATACACACAGCCTGACCTCTGTCTCCTGACAATCCCCTCTCTTTCAGGAGAACCAATACACACAGCCTGACCTCTGTCTCCCGACAATCCCCTCTCTTCCAGGAGACCCAATACACACGGCCTGACCTCTGTCTCCAGACAATCCCCTCTCTTCCAGGAGACCCAATACACACGGCCTGACCTCTGTCTCCCGACAATCCCCTCTCTTCCAGGAGACCCAATACACACAGCCTGACCTCTGTCTCCTGACAATCCCCTCTCTTCCAGGAGACCCAATACACACAGCCTGACCTCTGTCTCCTGACAATCCCCTCTCTTCCAGGAGACCCAATACACACAGCCTGACTTCTGTCTCCCGACAATCCCCTCTCCTCCAGAAGACCCAATACACACGGCCTGACCTCTGTCTCCCGACAATCCCCTCTCTTCCAGGAGACCCAATACACACAGCCTGACCTCTGTCTCCTGACAATCCCCTCTCTTCCAGGAGACCCAATACACACAGCCTGACCTCTGTCTCCCGACAATCCCCTCTCTTCCAGGAGACCCAATACACACAGCCTGATCTCTGTCTCCCGACAATCCCCTCTCTTCCAGGAGACCCAATACACACAGCCTGACCTCTGTCTCCCGACAATCCCCTCTCTTCCGGTAGACCCAATACACACAGCCTGACCTCTGTCTCCTGACAATCCCCTCTCTTTCAGGAGAACCAAAACACACAGCCTGACCTCTGTCTCCCGACAATCCCCTCTCTTCCGGTAGACCCAATACACACAGCCTGACCTCTGTCTCCCGACAATCCCCTCTCTTCCGGGAGACCCAATACACACAGCCTGACCTTTGTCTCCTGACAATCCCCTCTCTTCCAGGAGACCCAATACACTCAGCCTGACCTCTGTCTCCCGACAATCCCCTCTCTTCCGGGAGACCCAATACACACAGCCTGACCTCTGTCTCCCGACAATCCCCTCTCTTCCGGTAGACCCAATACACACAGCCTGACCTCTGTCTCCTGACAATCCCCTCTCTTTCAGGAGAACCAATACACACAGCCTGACCTCTGTCTCCCGACAATCCCCTCTCTTCCAGGAGACCCAATACACACGGCCTGACCTCTGTCTCCAGACAATCCCCTCTCTTCCAGGAGACCCAATACACACGGCCTGACCTCTGTCTCCCGACAATCCCCTCTCTTCCAGGAGACCCAATACACACAGCCTGACCTCTGTCTCCTGACAATCCCCTCTCTTCCAGGAGACCCAATACACACAGCCTGACCTCTGTCTCCTGACAATCCCCTCTCTTCCAGGAGACCCAATACACACAGCCTGACTTCTGTCTCCTGACAATCCCCTCTCCTCCAGAAGACCCAATACACACGGCCTGACCTCTGTCTCCCGACAATCCCCTCTCTTCCAGGAGACCCAATACACACAGCCTGACCTCTGTCTCCTGACAATCCCCTCTCTTCCAGGAGACCCAATACACACAGCCTGACCTCTGTCTCCCGACAATCCCCTCTCTTCCAGGAGACCCAATACACACAGCCTGATCTCTGTCTCCCGACAATCCCCTCTCTTCCAGGAGACCCAATACACACAGCCTGACCTCTGTCTCCCGACAATCCCCTCTCTTCCGGTAGACCCAATACACACAGCCTGACCTCTGTCTCCTGACAATCCCCTCTCTTTCAGGAGAACCAAAACACACAGCCTGACCTCTGTCTCCCGACAATCCCCTCTCTTCCGGTAGACCCAATACACACAGCCTGACCTCTGTCTCCCGACAATCCCCTCTCTTCCGGGAGACCCAATACACACAGCCTGACCTTTGTCTCCTGACAATCCCCTCTCTTCCAGGAGACCCAATACACTCAGCCTGACCTCTGTCTCCCGACAATCCCCTCTCTTTCGGGAGACCCAATACACACAGCCTGACCTCTGTCTCCCGACAATCCCCTCTCTTCCGGGAGACCCAATACACACAGCCTGACCTCTGTCTCCTGACAATCCCCTCTCTTCCGGGAGACCCAATACACACGGCCTGACCTCTGTCTCCTGACAATCCCCTCTCTTCCAGGAGACCCAATACACACGGCCTGACCTCTGTCTCCCGACAATCCCCTCTTTTCCAGGAGACTCAATACACACAGCCTGACCTCTGTCTCCCGACAATCCCCTCTCTTCCGGTAGACCCAATACACACAGCCTGACCTCTGTCTCCTGACAATCCCCTCTCTTTCAGGAGAACCAATACACACAGCCTGACCTCTGTCTCCCGACAATCCCCTCTCTTCCAGGAGACCCAATACACACGGCCTGACCTCTGTCTCCCGACAATCCCCTCTCTTCCAGGAGACCCAATACACACGGCCTGACCTCTGTCTCCCGACAATCCCCTCTCTTCCAGGAGACCCAATACACACAGCCTGATCTCTGTCTCCTGACAATCCCCTCTCTTCCAGGAGACCCAAAACACACAGCCTGACTTCTGTCTCCCGACAATCCCCTCTCTTCCAGGAGACCCAATACACACAGCCTGACCTCTGTCTCCCGACAATCCCCTCTCTTCCGGGAGACCCAATACACACAGCCTGACCTCTGTCTCCTGACAATCCCCTCTCTTCCAGGAGACTCAATACACACAGCCTGACCTCTGTCTCCCGACAATCCCCTCTCTTCCAGGAGACCCAATACACACAGCCTGACTTCTGTCTCCCGACAATTCCCTCTCTTCCAGGAGACACAATACACACAGCCTGACCTCTGTCTCCTGACAATCCCCTCTCTTCCGGGAGACCCAATACACACAGCTTGACCTTTGTCTCCTGACAATTCCCTCTCTTCCAGGAGACACAATACACACAGCCTGACCTCTGTCTCCTGACAATCCCCTCTCTTACGGGAGACCCAATACACACAGCTTGACCTCTGTCTCCCGACAATCCCCTCTCTTCCAGGAGACCCAATGCACACAGCCTGACCTCTGTCTCCTGACAATCCCCTCTTTTCCAGGAGACCCAATACACATAGCCTGACCTCTGTCTCCCGACAATCCCCTCTCTTCCAGGAGACCCAATACACACAGCCTGACCTCTGTCTCCCGACAATCCCCTCTCTTCCAGGAGACCCAATACACACAGCCTGACCTCTGTCTCCTGACAATCCCCTCTTTTCCAGGAGACCCAATACACACAGCCTGACCTTTGTCTCCTGACAATCCCCTCTCTTACAGGAGACCCAATACACACAGCCTGACTTCTGTCTCCCGACAATCCCCTCTCTTCCGGGAGACCCAATACACACGGCCTGACCTCTGTCTCCTGACAATCCCCTCTCTTCCAGGAGACGCAATACACACGGCCTGACCTCTGTCTCCTGACAATCCCCTCTCTTCCAGGAGACCCAATACACACAGCCTGACCTCTGTCTCCCGAACAATCCCCTCTCTTCCGGTAGACCCAATACACACAGCCTGACCTCTGTCTCCTGACAATCCCCTCTCTTTCAGGAGACCCAATACACACAGCCTGACCTCTGTCTCCCGACAATCCCCTCTCTTCCGGTAGACCCAATACACACAGCCTGACCTCTGTCTCCCGACAATCCCCTCTCTTCCAGGAGACCCAATACACACAGCCTGACCTCTGTCTCCCGACAATCCCCTCTCTTCCGGTAGACCCAATACACACAGCCTGACCTCTGTCTCCTGACAATCCCCTCTCTTTCAGGAGAACCAAAACACACAGCCTGACCTCTGTCTCCCGACAATCCCCTCTCTTCCGGTAGACCCAATACACACAGCCTGACCTCTGTCTCCCAACAATCCCCTCTCTTCCGGGAGACCCAATACACACAGCCTGACCTTTGTCTCCTGACAATCCCCTCTCTTCCAGGAGACCCAATACACTCAGCCTGACCTCTGTCTCCCGACAATCCCCTCTCTTCCGGGAGACCCAATACACACAGCCTGACCTCTGTCTCCCGACAATCCCCTCTCTTCCGGGAGACCCAATACACACAGCCTGACCTCTGTCTCCTGACAATCCCCTCTCTTCCAGGAGACCCAATACACACGGCCTGACCTCTGTCTCCCGACAATCCCCTCTCTTCCAGGAGACCCAATACACACAGCCTGACCTCTGTCTCCCGACAATCCCCTCTCTTCCGGTAGACCCAATACACACAGCCTGACCTCTGTCTCCTGACAATCCCCTCTCTTTCAGGAGAACCAATACACACAGCCTGACCTCTGTCTCCCGACAATCCCCTCTCTTCCAGGAGACCCAATACACACGGCCTGACCTCTGTCTCCAGACAATCCCCTCTCTTCCAGGAGACCCAATACACACGGCCTGACCTCTGTCTCCCGACAATCCCCTCTCTTCCAGGAGACCCAATACACACAGCCTGACCTCTGTCTCCTGACAATCCCCTCTCTTCCAGGAGACCCAATACACACAGCCTGACCTCTGTCTCCTGACAATCCCCTCTCTTCCAGGAGACCCAATACACACAGCCTGACTTCTGTCTCCCGACAATCCCCTCTCCTCCAGAAGACCCAATACACACGGCCTGACCCCTGTCTCCCGACAATCCTCTCTCTTCCAGGAGACCCAATACACACAGCCTGACCTCTGTCTCCTGACAATCCCCTCTCTTCCAGGAGACCCAATACACACAGCCTGACCTCTGTCTCCCGACAATCCCCTCTCTTCCAGGAGACCCAATACAAACAGCCTGATCTCTGTCTCCTGACAATCCCCTCTCTTCCAGGAGACCCAAAACACACAGCCTGACTTCTGTCTCCCGACAATCCCCTCTCTTCCAGGAGACCCAATACACACAGCCTGACCTCTGTCTCCCGACAATCCCCTCTCTTCCGGGAGACCCAATACACACAGCCTGACCTCTGTCTCCTGACAATCCCCTCTCTTCCAGGAGACTCAATACACACAGCCTGACCTCTGTCTCCCGACAATCCCCTCTCTTCCAGGAGACCCAATACACACAGCCTGACCTCTGTCTCCTGACAATCCCCTCTCTTCCAGGAGACCCAATACACACAGCCTGACCTCTGTCTCCTGACAATCCCCTCTCTTCCAGGAGACCCAATACACACAGCCTGACCTCTGTCTCCTGACAATCCCCTCTCTTCCAGGAGACCCAATACACACAGCCTGACCTCTGTCTCCTGACAATCCCCTCTCTTCCAGGAGACCCAATACACACAGCCTGACCTCTGTCTCCTGACAATCCCCTCTCTTCCGGGAGACCCAATACACACAGCCTGACTTCTGTCTCCCGACAATTCCCTCTCTTCCAGGAGACACAATACACACAGCCTGACCTCTGTCTCCTGACAATCCCCTCTCTTCCGGGAGACCCAATACACACAGCTTGACCTTTGTCTCCTGACAATTCCCTCTCTTCCAGGAGACATAATACACACAGCCTGACCTCTGTCTCCTGACAATCCCCTCTCTTCCGGGAGACCCAATACACACAGCTTGACCTCTGTCTCCCGACAATCCCCTCTCTTCCAGGAGACCCAATACACACAGCCTGACCTCTGTCTCCTGACAATCCCCTCTTTTCCAGGAGACCCAATACACACAGCCTGACCTCTGTCTCCTGACAATCCCCTCTTTTCCAGGAGACCCAATACACACAGCCTGACCTTTGTCTCCTGACAATCCCCTCTCTTACAGGAGACCCAATACACACAGCCTGACTTCTGTCTCCCGACAATCCCCTCTCTTCCGGGAGACCCAATACACACGGCCTGACCTCTGTCTCCTGACAATCCCCTCTCTTCCAGGAGACCCAATACACACGGCCTGACCTCTGTCTCCCGACAATCCCCTCTCTTCCAGGAGACCCAATACACACAGCCTGACCTCTGTCTCCCGACAATCCCCCCTCTTCCAGGAGACCCAATACACACAGCCTGACCTCTGTCTCCCGACAATCCCCTCTCTTCCGGTAGACCCAATACACACAGCCTGACCTCTGTCTCCTGACAATCCCCTCTCTTTCAGGAGAACCAAAACACACAGCCTGACCTCTGTCTCCCGACAATCCCCTCTCTTCCGGTAGACCCAATACACACAGCCTGACCTCTGTCTCCCGACAATCCCCTCTCTTCCAGGAGACCCAATACACACGGCCTGACCTCTGTCTCCCGACAATCCCCTCTCTTCCGGGAGACCCAATACACACGGCCTGACCTCTGTCTCCTGACAATCCCCTCTCTTCCAGGAGACCCAATACACACGGCCTGACCTCTGTCTCCCGACAATCCCCTCTTTTCCAGGAGACTCAATACACACAGCCTGACCTCTGTCTCCCGACAATCCCCTCTCTTCCGGTAGACCCAATACACACAGCCTGACCTCTGTCTCCTGACAATCCCCTCTCTTTCAGGAGAACCAATACACACAGCCTGACCTCTGTCTCCCGACAATCCCCTCTCTTCCAGGAGACCCAATACACACGGCCTGACCTCTGTCTCCCGACAATCCCCTCTCTTCCAGGAGACCCAATACACACGGCCTGACCTCTGTCTCCCGACAATCCCCTCTCTTCCAGGAGACCCAATACACACAGCCTGATCTCTGTCTCCTGACAATCCCCTCTCTTCCAGGAGACCCAAAACACACAGCCTGACTTCTGTCTCCCGACAATCCCCTCTCTTCCAGGAGACCCAATACACACAGCCTGACCTCTGTCTCCCGACAATCCCCTCTCTTCCGGGAGACCCAATACACACAGCCTGACCTCTGTCTCCTGACAATCCCCTCTCTTCCAGGAGACTCAATACACACAGCCTGACCTCTGTCTCCCGACAATCCCCTCTCTTCCAGGAGACCCAATACACACAGCCTGACTTCTGTCTCCCGACAATTCCCTCTCTTCCAGGAGACACAATACACACAGCCTGACCTCTGTCTCCTGACAATCCCCTCTCTTCCGGGAGACCCAATACACACAGCTTGACCTTTGTCTCCTGACAATTCCCTCTCTTCCAGGAGACACAATACACACAGCCTGACCTCTGTCTCCTGACAATCCCCTCTCTTACGGGAGACCCAATACACACAGCTTGACCTCTGTCTCCCGACAATCCCCTCTCTTCCAGGAGACCCAATGCACACAGCCTGACCTCTGTCTCCTGACAATCCCCTCTTTTCCAGGAGACCCAATACACATAGCCTGACCTCTGTCTCCCGACAATCCCCTCTCTTCCAGGAGACCCAATACACACAGCCTGACCTCTGTCTCCCGACAATCCCCTCTCTTCCAGGAGACCCAATACACACAGCCTGACCTCTGTCTCCTGACAATCCCCTCTTTTCCAGGAGACCCAATACACACAGCCTGACCTTTGTCTCCTGACAATCCCCTCTCTTACAGGAGACCCAATACACACAGCCTGACTTCTGTCTCCCGACAATCCCCTCTCTTCCGGGAGACCCAATACACACGGCCTGACCTCTGTCTCCTGACAATCCCCTCTCTTCCAGGAGACGCAATACACACGGCCTGACCTCTGTCTCCTGACAATCCCCTCTCTTCCAGGAGACCCAATACACACAGCCTGACCTCTGTCTCCCGAACAATCCCCTCTCTTCCGGTAGACCCAATACACACAGCCTGACCTCTGTCTCCTGACAATCCCCTCTCTTTCAGGAGACCCAATACACACAGCCTGACCTCTGTCTCCCGACAATCCCCTCTCTTCCGGTAGACCCAATACACACAGCCTGACCTCTGTCTCCCGACAATCCCCTCTCTTCCAGGAGACCCAATACACACAGCCTGACCTCTGTCTCCCGACAATCCCCTCTCTTCCGGTAGACCCAATACACACAGCCTGACCTCTGTCTCCTGACAATCCCCTCTCTTTCAGGAGAACCAAAACACACAGCCTGACCTCTGTCTCCCGACAATCCCCTCTCTTCCGGTAGACCCAATACACACAGCCTGACCTCTGTCTCCCAACAATCCCCTCTCTTCCGGGAGACCCAATACACACAGCCTGACCTTTGTCTCCTGACAATCCCCTCTCTTCCAGGAGACCCAATACACTCAGCCTGACCTCTGTCTCCCGACAATCCCCTCTCTTCCGGGAGACCCAATACACACAGCCTGACCTCTGTCTCCCGACAATCCCCTCTCTTCCGGGAGACCCAATACACACAGCCTGACCTCTGTCTCCTGACAATCCCCTCTCTTCCAGGAGACCCAATACACACGGCCTGACCTCTGTCTCCCGACAATCCCCTCTCTTCCAGGAGACCCAATACACACAGCCTGACCTCTGTCTCCCGACAATCCCCTCTCTTCCGGTAGACCCAATACACACAGCCTGACCTCTGTCTCCTGACAATCCCCTCTCTTTCAGGAGAACCAATACACACAGCCTGACCTCTGTCTCCCGACAATCCCCTCTCTTCCAGGAGACCCAATACACACGGCCTGACCTCTGTCTCCAGACAATCCCCTCTCTTCCAGGAGACCCAATACACACGGCCTGACCTCTGTCTCCCGACAATCCCCTCTCTTCCAGGAGACCCAATACACACAGCCTGACCTCTGTCTCCTGACAATCCCCTCTCTTCCAGGAGACCCAATACACACAGCCTGACCTCTGTCTCCTGACAATCCCCTCTCTTCCAGGAGACCCAATACACACAGCCTGACTTCTGTCTCCCGACAATCCCCTCTCCTCCAGAAGACCCAATACACACGGCCTGACCTCTGTCTCCCGACAATCCTCTCTCTTCCAGGAGACCCAATACACACAGCCTGACCTCTGTCTCCTGACAATCCCCTCTCTTCCAGGAGACCCAATACACACAGCCTGACCTCTGTCTCCCGACAATCCCCTCTCTTCCAGGAGACCCAATACAAACAGCCTGATCTCTGTCTCCTGACAATCCCCTCTCTTCCAGGAGACCCAAAACACACAGCCTGACTTCTGTCTCCCGACAATCCCCTCTCTTCCAGGAGACCCAATACACACAGCCTGACCTCTGTCTCCCGACAATCCCCTCTCTTCCGGGAGACCCAATACACACAGCCTGACCTCTGTCTCCTGACAATCCCCTCTCTTCCAGGAGACTCAATACACACAGCCTGACCTCTGTCTCCCGACAATCCCCTCTCTTCCAGGAGACCCAATACACACAGCCTGACCTCTGTCTCCTGACAATCCCCTCTCTTCCAGGAGACCCAATACACACAGCCTGACCTCTGTCTCCTGACAATCCCCTCTCTTCCAGGAGACCCAATACACACAGCCTGACCTCTGTCTCCTGACAATCCCCTCTCTTCCAGGAGACCCAATACACACAGCCTGACCTCTGTCTCCTGACAATCCCCTCTCTTCCAGGAGACCCAATACACACAGCCTGACCTCTGTCTCCTGACAATCCCCTCTCTTCCGGGAGACCCAATACACACAGCCTGACTTCTGTCTCCCGACAATTCCCTCTCTTCCAGGAGACACAATACACACAGCCTGACCTCTGTCTCCTGACAATCCCCTCTCTTCCGGGAGACCCAATACACACAGCTTGACCTTTGTCTCCTGACAATTCCCTCTCTTCCAGGAGACATAATACACACAGCCTGACCTCTGTCTCCTGACAATCCCCTCTCTTCCGGGAGACCCAATACACACAGCTTGACCTCTGTCTCCCGACAATCCCCTCTCTTCCAGGAGACCCAATACACACAGCCTGACCTCTGTCTCCTGACAATCCCCTCTTTTCCAGGAGACCCAATACACACAGCCTGACCTCTGTCTCCTGACAATCCCCTCTTTTCCAGGAGACCCAATACACACAGCCTGACCTTTGTCTCCTGACAATCCCCTCTCTTACAGGAGACCCAATACACACAGCCTGACTTCTGTCTCCCGACAATCCCCTCTCTTCCGGGAGACCCAATACACACGGCCTGACCTCTGTCTCCTGACAATCCCCTCTCTTCCAGGAGACCCAATACACACGGCCTGACCTCTGTCTCCCGACAATCCCCTCTCTTCCAGGAGACCCAATACACACAGCCTGACCTCTGTCTCCCGACAATCCCCCCTCTTCCAGGAGACCCAATACACACAGCCTGACCTCTGTCTCCCGACAATCCCCTCTCTTCCGGTAGACCCAATACACACAGCCTGACCTCTGTCTCCTGACAATCCCCTCTCTTTCAGGAGAACCAAAACACACAGCCTGACCTCTGTCTCCCGACAATCCCCTCTCTTCCGGTAGACCCAATACACACAGCCTGACCTCTGTCTCCCGACAATCCCCTCTCTTCCGGGAGACCCAATACACACAGCCTGACCTTTGTCTCCTGACAATCCCCTCTCTTCCAGGAGACCCAATACACTCAGCCTGACCTCTGTCTCCCGACAATCCCCTCTCTTCCGGGAGACCCAATACACACAGCCTGACCTCTGTCTCCCGACAATCCCCTCTCTTCCGGGAGACCCAATACACACAGCCTGACCTCTGTCTCCTGACAATCCCCTCTCTTCCAGGTGACCCAATACACACAGCCTGACCTCTGTCTCCTGACAATCCCCCCTCTTCCAGGAGACCCAATAGACACAGCCTGACCTCTGTCTCCTGACAATCCCCTCTCTTCCAGGAGACTCAATACACACAGCCTGACCTCTGTCTCCCGACAATCCCCTCTCTTCCAGGAGACCCAATACACACAGCCTGACTTCTGTCTCCTGACAATCCCCTCTCTTCCGGTAGATCCAATACACACAGCCTGACCTCTGTCTCCCGACAATCCCCTCTCTTCCAGGAGACCCAATACACACAGCCTGACCTCTGTCTCCCGACAATCCCCTCTCTTCCAGGAGACCCAATACACATGGCCTGACCTCTGTCTCCCGACAATCCCCTCTCTTCCAGGTGACCCAATACACACAGCCTGACCTCTGTCTCCTGACAATCCCCTCTCTTCCAGGAGACCCAATACACACAGCCTGACCTCTGTCTCCTGACAATCCCCTCTCTTCCAGGAGACCCAATACACACAGCCTGACCTCTGTCTCCTGACAATCCCCTCTCTTCCAGGAAACCCAATACACACAGCCTGACCTCTGTCTCCTGACAATCCCCTCTCTTCCAGGAGACCCAATACACACAGCCAGACTTCTGTCTCTCGACAATCCCCTCTCTTCCAGGAGACCCAATACACACAGCCTGACCTCTGTCTCCCGACAATCCCCCCTCTTCCAGGAGACCCAATACACACGGCCTGACCTCTGTCTCCCGACAATCCCCTCTCTTCCAGGAGACCCAATACACACAGCCTGACCTCTGTCTCCCGACAATCCCCCCTCTTCCAGGAGACCCAATACACACGGCCTGACCTCTGTCTCCCGACAATCCCCTCTCTTCCAGGAGACCCAATACACACGGCCTGACCTCTGTCTCCCGACAATCCCCTCTCTTCCAGGAGACCCAATACACACGGTCTGACCTCTGTCTCCCGACAATCCCCCCTCTTCCAGGAGACTCAATACACATGGCCTGACCTCTGTCTCCCGACAATCCCCCCTCTTCCAGGAGACCCAATACACATAGCCTGACCTGTCTCCTGACAATCCCTCCTCTTCCAGGAGACCTAATACACACAGCCTGACTTCTGTCTCCCGACAATCCCCTCTCTTCCAGGAGACCCAATACACACAGCCTGACCTCTGTCTCCCGCCAATCCCCTCTCTTCCAGGAGACCCAATACACACAGCCTGACCTCTGTCTCCTTACAATCCCCTCTCTTCCAGGAGACCCAATACACACGGCCTGACCCCTGTCTCCTGACAATCCCCTCTCTTCCAGGAGACCCAATACACACAGCCTGACCTCTGTCTCCTGACAATCCCCTCTTTTCCAGGAGACCCAATACACACGGCCTGACCCCTGTCTCTTGACAATCCCTTCTCTTCCAGGAGACCCAATACACACAGCCTGACCTCTGTCTCCCGACAATCCCCTCTCTTCCAGGAGACCCAATACACACAGCCTGACCTCTCTCTCCTGACAATCCCCTCTCTTCCAGGAGACCCAATACACACAGCCAGACCTCTGTCTCCTGACAATCCCCTCTCTTCCAGGAGACCCAATACACACAGCTTGACCTCTGTCTCCCGACAATCCCCTCTCTTCCAGGAGACCCAATGCACACAGCCTGACCTCTGTCTCCTGACAATCCCCTCTTTTCCAGGAGACCCAATACACATAGCCTGACCTCTGTCTCCCGACAATCCCCTCTCTTCCAGGAGACCCAATACACACAGCCTGACCTCTGTCTCCCGACAATCCCCTCTCTTCCAGGAGACCCAATACACACAGCCTGACCTCTGTCTCCTGACAATCCCCTCTTTTCCAGGAGACCCAATACACACAGCCTGACCTTTGTCTCCTGACAATCCCCTCTCTTACAGGAGACCCAATACACACAGCCTGACTTCTGTCTCCCGACAATCCCCTCTCTTCCGGGAGACCCAATACACACGGCCTGACCTCTGTCTCCTGACAATCCCCTCTCTTCCAGGAGACGCAATACACACGGCCTGACCTCTGTCTCCTGACAATCCCCTCTCTTCCAGGAGACCCAATACACACAGCCTGACCTCTGTCTCCCGAACAATCCCCTCTCTTCCGGTAGACCCAATACACACAGCCTGACCTCTGTCTCCTGACAATCCCCTCTCTTTCAGGAGACCCAATACACACAGCCTGACCTCTGTCTCCCGACAATCCCCTCTCTTCCGGTAGACCCAATACACACAGCCTGACCTCTGTCTCCCGACAATCCCCTCTCTTCCAGGAGACCCAATACACACAGCCTGACCTCTGTCTCCCGACAATCCCCTCTCTTCCGGTAGACCCAATACACACAGCCTGACCTCTGTCTCCTGACAATCCCCTCTCTTTCAGGAGAACCAAAACACACAGCCTGACCTCTGTCTCCCGACAATCCCCTCTCTTCCGGTAGACCCAATACACACAGCCTGACCTCTGTCTCCCGACAATCCCCTCTCTTCCGGGAGACCCAATACACACAGCCTGACCTTTGTCTCCTGACAATCCCCTCTCTTCCAGGAGACCCAATACACTCAGCCTGACCTCTGTCTCCCGACAATCCCCTCTCTTCCGGGAGACCCAATACACACAGCCTAACCTCTGTCTCCCGACAATCCCCTCTCTTCCGGGAGACCCAATACACACAGCCTGACCTCTGTCTCCTGACAATCCGCTCTCTTCCAGGAGACCCAATACACACGGCCTGACCTCTGTCTCCCGACAATCCCCTCTCTTCCAGGAGACCCAATACACACAGCCTGACCTCTGTCTCCCGACAATCCCCTCTCTTCCGGTAGACCCAATACACACAGCCTGACCTCTGTCTCCTGACAATCCCCTCTCTTTCAGGAGAACCAATACACACAGCCTGACCTCTGTCTCCCGACAATCCCCTCTCTTCCAGGAGACCCAATACACACGGCCTGACCTCTGTCTCCAGACAATCCCCTCTCTTCCAGGAGACCCAATACACACGGCCTGACCTCTGTCTCCCGACAATCCCCTCTCTTCCAGGAGACCCAATACACACAGCCTGACCTCTGTCTCCTGACAATCCCCTCTCTTCCAGGAGACCCAATACACACAGCCTGACCTCTGTCTCCTGACAATCCCCTCTCTTCCAGGAGACCCAATACACACAGCCTGACTTCTGTCTCCCGACAATCCCCTCTCCTCCAGAAGACCCAATACACACGGCCTGACCTCTGTCTCCCGACAATCCCCTCTCTTCCAGGAGACCCAATACACACAGCCTGACCTCTGTCTCCTGACAATCCCCTCTCTTCCAGGAGACCCAATACACACAGCCTGACCTCTGTCTCCCGACAATCCCCTCTCTTCCAGGAGACCCAATACACACAGCCTGATCTCTGTCTCCCGACAATCCCCTCTCTTCCAGGAGACCCAATACACACAGCCTGACCTCTGTCTCCCGACAATCCCCTCTCTTCCGGTAGACCCAATACACACAGCCTGACCTCTGTCTCCTGACAATCCCCTCTCTTTCAGGAGAACCAAAACACACAGCCTGACCTCTGTCTCCCGACAATCCCCTCTCTTCCGGTAGACCCAATACACACAGCCTGACCTCTGTCTCCCGACAATCCCCTCTCTTCCGGGAGACCCAATACACACAGCCTGACCTTTGTCTCCTGACAATTCCCTCTCTTCCAGGAGACCCAATACACTCAGCCTGACCTCTGTCTCCCGACAATCCCCTCTCTTCCGGGAGACCCAATACACACAGCCTGACCTCTGTCTCCCGACAATCCCCTCTCTTCCGGGAGACCCAATACACACAGCCTGACCTCTGTCTCCTGACAATCCCCTCTCTTCCGGGAGACCCAATACACACGGCCTGACCTCTGTCTCCTGACAATCCCCTCTCTTCCAGGAGACCCAATACACACGGCCTGACCTCTGTCTCCCGACAATCCCCTCTTTTCCAGGAGACTCAATACACACAGCCTGACCTCTGTCTCCCGACAATCCCCTCTCTTCCGGTAGACCCAATACACACAGCCTGACCTCTGTCTCCTGACAATCCCCTCTCTTTCAGGAGAACCAATACACACAGCCTGACCTCTGTCTCCCGACAATCCCCTCTCTTCCAGGAGACCCAATACACACGGCCTGACCTCTGTCTCCCGACAATCCCCTCTCTTCCAGGAGACCCAATACACACGGCCTGACCTCTGTCTCCCGACAATCCCCTCTCTTCCAGGAGACCCAATACACACAGCCTGATCTCTGTCTCCTGACAATCCCCTCTCTTCCAGGAGACCCAAAACACACAGCCTGACTTCTGTCTCCCGACAATCCCCTCTCTTCCAGGAGACCCAATACACACAGCCTGACCTCTGTCTCCCGACAATCCCCTCTCTTCCGGGAGACCCAATACACACAGCCTGACCTCTGTCTCCTGACAATCCCCTCTCTTCCAGGAGACTCAATACACACAGCCTGACCTCTGTCTCCCGACAATCCCCTCTCTTCCAGGAGACCCAATACACACAGCCTGACTTCTGTCTCCCGACAATTCCCTCTCTTCCAGGAGACACAATACACACAGCCTGACCTCTGTCTCCTGACAATCCCCTCTCTTCCGGGAGACCCAATACACACAGCTTGACCTTTGTCTCCTGACAATTCCCTCTCTTCCAGGAGACACAATACACACAGCCTGACCTCTGTCTCCTGACAATCCCCTCTCTTACGGGAGACCCAATACACACAGCTTGACCTCTGTCTCCCGACAATCCCCTCTCTTCCAGGAGACCCAATGCACACAGCCTGACCTCTGTCTCCTGACAATCCCCTCTTTTCCAGGAGACCCAATACACATAGCCTGACCTCTGTCTCCCGACAATCCCCTCTCTTCCAGGAGACCCAATACACACAGCCTGACCTCTGTCTCCCGACAATCCCCTCTCTTCCAGGAGACCCAATACACACAGCCTGACCTCTGTCTCCTGACAATCCCCTCTTTTCCAGGAGACCCAATACACACAGCCTGACCTTTGTCTCCTGACAATCCCCTCTCTTACAGGAGACCCAATACACACAGCCTGACTTCTGTCTCCCGACAATCCCCTCTCTTCCGGGAGACCCAATACACACGGCCTGACCTCTGTCTCCTGACAATCCCCTCTCTTCCAGGAGACGCAATACACACGGCCTGACCTCTGTCTCCTGACAATCCCCTCTCTTCCAGGAGACCCAATACACACAGCCTGACCTCTGTCTCCCGAACAATCCCCTCTCTTCCGGTAGACCCAATACACACAGCCTGACCTCTGTCTCCTGACAATCCCCTCTCTTTCAGGAGACCCAATACACACAGCCTGACCTCTGTCTCCCGACAATCCCCTCTCTTCCGGTAGACCCAATACACACAGCCTGACCTCTGTCTCCCGACAATCCCCTCTCTTCCAGGAGACCCAATACACACAGCCTGACCTCTGTCTCCCGACAATCCCCTCTCTTCCGGTAGACCCAATACACACAGCCTGACCTCTGTCTCCTGACAATCCCCTCTCTTTCAGGAGAACCAAAACACACAGCCTGACCTCTGTCTCCCGACAATCCCCTCTCTTCCGGTAGACCCAATACACACAGCCTGACCTCTGTCTCCCAACAATCCCCTCTCTTCCGGGAGACCCAATACACACAGCCTGACCTTTGTCTCCTGACAATCCCCTCTCTTCCAGGAGACCCAATACACTCAGCCTGACCTCTGTCTCCCGACAATCCCCTCTCTTCCGGGAGACCCAATACACACAGCCTGACCTCTGTCTCCCGACAATCCCCTCTCTTCCGGGAGACCCAATACACACAGCCTGACCTCTGTCTCCTGACAATCCCCTCTCTTCCAGGAGACCCAATACACACGGCCTGACCTCTGTCTCCCGACAATCCCCTCTCTTCCAGGAGACCCAATACACACAGCCTGACCTCTGTCTCCCGACAATCCCCTCTCTTCCGGTAGACCCAATACACACAGCCTGACCTCTGTCTCCTGACAATCCCCTCTCTTTCAGGAGAACCAATACACACAGCCTGACCTCTGTCTCCCGACAATCCCCTCTCTTCCAGGAGACCCAATACACACGGCCTGACCTCTGTCTCCAGACAATCCCCTCTCTTCCAGGAGACCCAATACACACGGCCTGACCTCTGTCTCCCGACAATCCCCTCTCTTCCAGGAGACCCAATACACACAGCCTGACCTCTGTCTCCTGACAATCCCCTCTCTTCCAGGAGACCCAATACACACAGCCTGACCTCTGTCTCCTGACAATCCCCTCTCTTCCAGGAGACCCAATACACACAGCCTGACTTCTGTCTCCCGACAATCCCCTCTCCTCCAGAAGACCCAATACACACGGCCTGACCTCTGTCTCCCGACAATCCTCTCTCTTCCAGGAGACCCAATACACACAGCCTGACCTCTGTCTCCTGACAATCCCCTCTCTTCCAGGAGACCCAATACACACAGCCTGACCTCTGTCTCCCGACAATCCCCTCTCTTCCAGGAGACCCAATACACACAGCCTGATCTCTGTCTCCTGACAATCCCCTCTCTTCCAGGAGACCCAAAACACACAGCCTGACTTCTGTCTCCCGACAATCCCCTCTCTTCCAGGAGACCCAATACACACAGCCTGACCTCTGTCTCCCGACAATCCCCTCTCTTCCGGGAGACCCAATACACACAGCCTGACCTCTGTCTCCTGACAATCCCCTCTCTTCCAGGAGACTCAATACACACAGCCTGACCTCTGTCTCCCGACAATCCCCTCTCTTCCAGGAGACCCAATACACACAGCCTGACCTCTGTCTCCTGACAATCCCCTCTCTTCCAGGAGACCCAATACACACAGCCTGACCTCTGTCTCCTGACAATCCCCTCTCTTCCAGGAGACCCAATACACACAGCCTGACCTCTGTCTCCTGACAATCCCCTCTCTTCCAGGAGACCCAATACACACAGCCTGACCTCTGTCTCCTGACAATCCCCTCTCTTCCAGGAGACCCAATACACACAGCCTGACCTCTGTCTCCTGACAATCCCCTCTCTTCCGGGAGACCCAATACACACAGCCTGACTTCTGTCTCCCGACAATTCCCTCTCTTCCAGGAGACACAATACACACAGCCTGACCTCTGTCTCCTGACAATCCCCTCTCTTCCGGGAGACCCAATACACACAGCTTGACCTTTGTCTCCTGACAATTCCCTCTCTTCCAGGAGACATAATACACACAGCCTGACCTCTGTCTCCTGACAATCCCCTCTCTTCCGGGAGACCCAATACACACAGCTTGACCTCTGTCTCCCGACAATCCCCTCTCTTCCAGGAGACCCAATACACACAGCCTGACCTCTGTCTCCTGACAATCCCCTCTTTTCCAGGAGACCCAATACACACAGCCTGACCTCTGTCTCCTGACAATCCCCTCTTTTCCAGGAGACCCAATACACACAGCCTGACCTTTGTCTCCTGACAATCCCCTCTCTTACAGGAGACCCAATACACACAGCCTGACTTCTGTCTCCCGACAATCCCCTCTCTTCCGGGAGACCCAATACACACGGCCTGACCTCTGTCTCCTGACAATCCCCTCTCTTCCAGGAGACCCAATACACACGGCCTGACCTCTGTCTCCCGACAATCCCCTCTCTTCCAGGAGACCCAATACACACAGCCTGACCTCTGTCTCCCGACAATCCCCCCTCTTCCAGGAGACCCAATACACACAGCCTGACCTCTGTCTCCCGACAATCCCCTATCTTCCGGTAGACCCAATACACACAGCCTGACCTCTGTCTCCTGACAATCCCCTCTCTTTCAGGAGAACCAAAACACACAGCCTGACCTCTGTCTCCCGACAATCCCCTCTCTTCCGGTAGACCCAATACACACAGCCTGACCTCTGTCTCCCGACAATCCCCTCTCTTCCGGGAGACCCAATACACACAGCCTGACCTTTGTCTCCTGACAATCCCCTCTCTTCCAGGAGACCCAATACACTCAGCCTGACCTCTGTCTCCCGACAATCCCCTCTCTTCCGTGAGACCCAATACACACAGCCTGACCTCTGTCTCCCGACAATCCCCTCTCTTCCGGGAGACCCAATACACACAGCCTGACCTCTGTCTCCTGACAATCCCCTCTCTTCCAGGTGACCCAATACACACAGCCTGACCTCTGTCTCCTGACAATCCCCCCTCTTCCAGGAGACCCAATAGACACAGCCTGACCTCTGTCTCCTGACAATCCCCTCTCTTCCAGGAGACTCAATACACACAGCCTGACCTCTGTCTCCCGACAATCCCCTCTCTTCCAGGAGACCCAATACACACAGCCTGACTTCTGTCTCCTGACAATCCCCTCTCTTCCGGTAGATCCAATACACACAGCCTGACCTCTGTCTCCCGACAATCCCCTCTCTTCCAGGAGACCCAATACACACAGCCTGACCTCTGTCTCCCGACAATCCCCTCTCTTCCAGGAGACCCAATACACATGGCCTGACCTCTGTCTCCCGACAATCCCCTCTCTTCCAGGTGACCCAATACACACAGCCTGACCTCTGTCTCCTGACAATCCCCTCTCTTCCAGGAGACCCAATACACACAGCCTGACCTCTGTCTCCTGACAATCCCCTCTCTTCCAGGAGACCCAATACACACAGCCTGACCTCTGTCTCCTGACAATCCCCTCTCTTCCAGGAAACCCAATACACACAGCCTGACCTCTGTCTCCTGACAATCCCCTCTCTTCCGGGAGACCCAATACACATAGCCTGACCTCTGTCTCCCGACAATCCCCTCTCTTCCAGGAGACCCAATACACACAGCCTGACCTCTGTCTCCCGACAATCCCCTCTCTTCCAGGAGACCCAATACACACAGCCTGACCTCTGTCTCCTGACAATCCCCTCTTTTCCAGGAGACCCAATACACACAGCCTGACCTTTGTCTCCTGACAATCCCCTCTCTTACAGGAGACCCAATACACACAGCCTGACTTCTGTCTCCCGACAATCCCCTCTCTTCCGGGAGACCCAATACACACGGCCTGACCTCTGTCTCCTGACAATCCCCTCTCTTCCAGGAGACGCAATACACACGGCCTGACCTCTGTCTCCTGACAATCCCCTCTCTTCCAGGAGACCCAATACACACAGCCTGACCTCTGTCTCCCGAACAATCCCCTCTCTTCCGGTAGACCCAATACACACAGCCTGACCTCTGTCTCCTGACAATCCCCTCTCTTTCAGGAGACCCAATACACACAGCCTGACCTCTGTCTCCCGACAATCCCCTCTCTTCCGGTAGACCCAATACACACAGCCTGACCTCTGTCTCCCGACAATCCCCTCTCTTCCAGGAGACCCAATACACACAGCCTGACCTCTGTCTCCCGACAATCCCCTCTCTTCCGGTAGACCCAATACACACAGCCTGACCTCTGTCTCCTGACAATCCCCTCTCTTTCAGGAGAACCAAAACACACAGCCTGACCTCTGTCTCCTGACAATCCCCTCTCTTCCGGTAGACCCAATACACACAGCCTGACCTCTGTCTCCCGACAATCCCCTCTCTTCCGGGAGACCCAATACACACAGCCTGACCTTTGTCTCCTGACAATCCCCTCTCTTCCAGGAGACCCAATACACTCAGCCTGACCTCTGTCTCCCGACAATCCCCTCTCTTCCGGGAGACCGAATACACACAGCCTAACCTCTGTCTCCCGACAATCCCCTCTCTTCCGGGAGACCCAATACACACAGCCTGACCTCTGTCTCCTGACAATCCGCTCTCTTCCAGGAGACCCAATACACACGGCCTGACCTCTGTCTCCCGACAATCCCCTCTCTTCCAGGAGACCCAATACACACAGCCTGACCTCTGTCTCCCGACAATCCCCTCTCTTCCGGTAGACCCAATACACACAGCCTGACCTCTGTCTCCTGACAATCCCCTCTCTTTCAGGAGAACCAATACACACAGCCTGACCTCTGTCTCCCGACAATCCCCTCTCTTCCAGGAGACCCAATACACACGGCCTGACCTCTGTCTCCAGACAATCCCCTCTCTTCCAGGAGACCCAATACACACGGCCTGACCTCTGTCTCCCGACAATCCCCTCTCTTCCAGGAGACCCAATACACACAGCCTGACCTCTGTCTCCTGACAATCCCCTCTCTTCCAGGAGACCCAATACACACAGCCTGACCTCTGTCTCCTGACAATCCCCTCTCTTCCAGGAGACCCAATACACACAGCCTGACTTCTGTCTCCCGACAATCCCCTCTCCTCCAGAAGACCCAATACACACGGCCTGACCTCTGTCTCCCGACAATCCCCTCTCTTCCAGGAGACCCAATACACACAGCCTGACCTCTGTCTCCTGACAATCCCCTCTCTTCCAGGAGACCCAATACACACAGCCTGACCTCTGTCTCCCGACAATCCCCTCTCTTCCAGGAGACCCAATACACACAGCCTGATCTCTGTCTCCCGACAATCCCCTCTCTTCCAGGAGACCCAAAACACACAGCCTGACCTCTGTCTCCCGACAATCCCCTCTCTTCCGGTAGACCCAATACACACAGCCTGACCTCTGTCTCCTGACAATCCCCTCTCTTTCAGGAGAACCAAAACACACAGCCTGACCTCTGTCTCCCGACAATCCCCTCTCTTCCGGTAGACCCAATACACACAGCCTGACCTCTGTCTCCCGACAATCCCCTCTCTTCCGGGAGACCCAATACACACAGCCTTACCTTTGTCTCCTGACAATCCCCTCTCTTCCAGGAGACCCAATACACTCAGCCTGACCTCTGTCTCTCGACAATCCCCTCTCTTCCGGGAGACCCAATACACACAGCCTGACCTCTGTCTCCCGACAATCCCCTCTCTTCCGGGAGACCCAATACACACAGCCTGACCTCTGTCTCCTGACAATCCCCTCTCTTCCGGGAGACCCAATACACACGGCCTGACCTCTGTCTCCTGACAATCCCCTCTCTTCCAGGAGACCCAATACACACGGCCTGACCTCTGTCTCCCGACAATCCCCTCTTTTCCAGGAGACTCAATACACACAGCCTGACCTCTGTCTCCCGACAATCCCCTCTCTTCCGGTAGACCCAATACACACAGCCTGACCTCTGTCTCCTGACAATCCCCTCTCTTTCAGGAGAACCAATACACACAGCATGACCTCTGTCTCCCGACAATCCCCTCTCTTCCAGGAGACCCAATACACACGGCCTGACCTCTGTCTCCCGACAATCCCCTCTCTTCCAGGAGACCCAATACACACAGCCTGACCTCTGTCTCCAGACAATCCCCTCTCTTCCAGGAGACCCAATACACACGGCCTGACCTCTGTCTCCCGACAATCCCCTCTCTTCCAGGAGACCCAATACACACAGCCTGATCTCTGTCTCCTGACAATCCCCTCTCTTCCAGGAGACCCAAAACACACAGCCTGACTTCTGTCTCCCGACAATCCCCTCTCTTCCAGGAGACCCAATACACACAGCCTGACCTCTGTCTCCCGACAATCCCCTCTCTTCCGGGAGACCCAATACACACAGCCTGACCTCTGTCTCCTGACAATCCCCTCTCTTCCAGGAGACTCAATACACACAGCCTGACCTCTGTCTCCCGACAATCCCCTCTCTTCCAGGAGACCCAATACACACAGCCTGACTTCTGTCTCCCGACAATTCCCTCTCTTCCAGGAGACACAATACACACAGCCTGACCTCTGTCTCCTGACAATCCCCTCTCTTCCGGGAGACCCAATACACACAGCTTGACCTTTGTCTCCTGACAATTCCCTCTCTTCCAGGAGACACAATACACACAGCCTGACCTCTGTCTCCTGACAATCCCCTCTCTTACGGGAGACCCAATACACACAGCTTGACCTCTGTCTCCCGACAATCCCCTCTCTTCCAGGAGACCCAATGCACACAGCCTGACCTCTGTCTCCTGACAATCCCCTCTTTTCCAGGAGACCCAATACACATAGCCTGACCTCTGTCTCCCGACAATCCCCTCTCTTCCAGGAGACCCAATACACACAGCCTGACCTCTGTCTCCCGACAATCCCCTCTCTTCCAGGAGACCCAATACACACAGCCTGACCTCTGTCTCCTGACAATCCCCTCTTTTCCAGGAGACCCAATACACAGCCTGACCTTTGTCTCCTGACAATCCCCTCTCTTACAGGAGACCCAATACACACAGCCTGACTTCTGTCTCCCGACAATCCCCTCTCTTCCGGGAGACCCAATACACACGGCCTGACCTCTGTCTCCTGACAATCCCCTCTCTTCCAGGAGACGCAATACACACGGCCTGACCTCTGTCTCCTGACAATCCCCTCTCTTCCAGGAGACCCAATACACACAGCCTGACCTCTGTCTCCCGAACAATCCCCTCTCTTCCGGTAGACCCAATACACACAGCCTGACCTCTGTCTCCTGACAATTACCTCTCTTTCAGGAGACCCAATACACACAGCCTGACCTCTGTCTCCCGACAATCCCCTCTCTTCCGGTAGACCCAATACACACAGCCTGACCTCTGTCTCCCGACAATCCCCTCTCTTCCAGGAGACCCAATACACACAGCCTGACCTCTGTCTCCCGACAATCCCCTCTCTTCCGGTAGACCCAATACACACAGCCTGACCTCTGTCTCCTGACAATCCCCTCTCTTTCAGGAGAACCAAAACACACAGCCTGACCTCTGTCTCCCGACAATCCCCTCTCTTCCGGTAGACCCAATACACACAGCCTGACCTCTGTCTCCCAACAATCCCCTCTCTTCCGGGAGACCCAATACACACAGCCTGACCTTTGTCTCCTGACAATCCCCTCTCTTCCAGGAGACCCAATACACTCAGCCTGACCTCTGTCTCCCGACAATCCCCTCTCTTCCGGGAGACCCAATACACACAGCCTGACCTCTGTCTCCCGACAATCCCCTCTCTTCCGGGAGACCCAATACACACAGCCTGACCTCTGTCTCCTGACAATCCCCTCTCTTCCAGGAGACCCAATACACACGGCCTGACCTCTGTCTCCCGACAATCCCCTCTCTTCCAGGAGACCCAATACACACAGCCTGACCTCTGTCTCCCGACAATCCCCTCTCTTCCGGTAGACCCAATACACACAGCCTGACCTCTGTCTCCTGACAATCCCCTCTCTTTCAGGAGAACCAATACACACAGCCTGACCTCTGTCTCCCGACAATCCCCTCTCTTCCAGGAGACCCAATACACACGGCCTGACCTCTGTCTCCAGACAATCCCCTCTCTTCCAGGAGACCCAATACACACGGCCTGACCTCTGTCTCCCGACAATCCCCTCTCTTCCGGGAGACCCAATACACACAGCCTGACCTCTGTCTCCTGACAATCCCCTCTCTTCCAGGAGACCCAATACACACAGCCTGACCTCTGTCTCCTGACAATCCCCTCTCTTCCAGGAGACCCAATACACACAGCCTGACTTCTGTCTCCCGACAATCCCCTCTCCTGCAGAAGACCCAATACACACGGCCTGACCTCTGTCTCCCGACAATCCCCTCTCTTCCAGGAGACCCAATACACACAGCCTGAC
Source organism: Rana muscosa (assembly GCA_029206835.1). Lineage (NCBI taxonomy): Eukaryota > Metazoa > Chordata > Amphibia > Anura > Ranidae > Rana > Rana muscosa. The sequence goes on along the minus strand of CM055116.1, from coordinate 1,299,354,659 downwards.
CTCTGTCTCCTGACAATCCCCTCTCTTCCAGGAGACCCAATACACACAGCCTGACCTCTGTCTCCCGACAATCCCCTCTCTTCCAGGAGACCCAATACACACAGCCTGATCTCTGTCTCCTGACAATCCCCTCTCTTCCAGGAGACCCAAAACACACAGCCTGACTTCTGTCTCCCGACAATCCCCTCTCTTCCAGGAGACCCAATACACACAGCCTGACCTCTGTCTCCCGACAATCCCCTCTCTTCCGGGAGACCCAATACACACAGCCTGACCTCTGTCTCCTGACAATCCCCTCTCTTCCAGGAGACTCAATACACACAGCCTGACCTCTGTCTCCCGACAATCCCCTCTCTTCCAGGAGACCCAATACACACAGCCTGACCTCTGTCTCCTGACAATCCCCTCTCTTCCAGGAGACCCAATACACACAGCCTGACCTCTGTCTCCTGACAATCCCCTCTCTTCCAGGAGACCCAATACACACAGCCTGACCTCTGTCTCCTGACAATCCCCTCTCTTCCAGGAGACCCAATACACACAGCCTGACCTCTGTCTCCTGACAATCCCCTCTCTTCCAGGAGACCCAATACACACAGCCTGACCTCTGTCTCCTGACAATCCCCTCTCTTCCGGGAGACCCAATACACACAGCCTGACTTCTGTCTCCCGACAATTCCCTCTCTTCCAGGAGACACAATACACACAGCCTGACCTCTGTCTCCTGACAATCCCCTCTCTTCCGGGAGACCCAATACACACAGCTTGACCTTTGTCTCCTGACAATTCCCTCTCTTCCAGGAGACATAATACACACAGCCTGACCTCTGTCTCCTGACAATCCCCTCTCTTCCGGGAGACCCAATACACACAGCTTGACCTCTGTCTCCCGACAATCCCCTCTCTTCCAGGAGACCCAATACACACAGCCTGACCTCTGTCTCCTGACAATCCCCTCTTTTCCAGGAGACCCAATACACACAGCCTGACCTCTGTCTCCTGACAATCCCCTCTTTTCCAGGAGACCCAATACACACAGCCTGACCTTTGTCTCCTGACAATCCCCTCTCTTACAGGAGACCCAATACACACAGCCTGACTTCTGTCTCCCGACAATCCCCTCTCTTCCGGGAGACCCAATACACACGGCCTGACCTCTGTCTCCTGACAATCCCCTCTCTTCCAGGAGACCCAATACACACGGCCTGACCTCTGTCTCCCGACAATCCCCTCTCTTCCAGGAGACCCAATACACACAGCCTGACCTCTGTCTCCCGACAATCCCCCCTCTTCCAGGAGACCCAATACACACAGCCTGACCTCTGTCTCCCGACAATCCCCTCTCTTCCGGTAGACCCAATACACACAGCCTGACCTCTGTCTCCTGACAATCCCCTCTCTTTCAGGAGAACCAAAACACACAGCCTGACCTCTGTCTCCCGACAATCCCCTCTCTTCCGGTAGACCCAATACACACAGCCTGACCTCTGTCTCCCGACAATCCCCTCTCTTCCGGGAGACCCAATACACACAGCCTGACCTTTGTCTCCTGACAATCCCCTCTCTTCCAGGAGACCCAATACACTCAGCCTGACCTCTGTCTCCCGACAATCCCCTCTCTTCCGGTAGACCCAATACACACAGCCTGACCTCTGTCTCCTGACAATCCCCTCTCTTTCAGGAGAACCAAAACACACAGCCTGACCTCTGTCTCCCGACAATCCCCTCTCTTCCAGGAGACCCAATACACACAGCCTGACTTCTGTCTCCTGACAATCCCCTCTCTTCCGGTAGATCCAATACACACAGCCTGACCTCTGTCTCCCGACAATCCCCTCTCTTCCAGGAGACCCAATACACACAGCCTCACCTCTGTCTCCCGACAATCCCCTCTCTTCCAGGAGACCCAATACACATGGCCTGACCTCTGTCTCCCGACAATCCCCTCTCTTCCAGGTGACCCAATACACACAGCCTGACCTCTGTCTCCTGACAATCCCCTCTCTTCCAGGAGACCCAATACACACAGCCTGACCTCTGTCTCCTGACAATCCCCTCTCTTCCAGGAGACCCAATACACACAGCCTGACCTCTGTCTCCTGACAATCCCCTCTCTTCCAGGAAACCCAATACACACAGCCTGACCTCTGTCTCCTGACAATCCCCTCTCTTCCGGGAGACCCAATACACACAGCCTGACCTCTGTCTCCCGACAATCCCCTCTCTTCCAGGAGACCCAATACACACAGCCTGACCTCTGTCTCCCGACAATCCCCTCTCTTCCGGGAGACCCAATACACACAGCCTGACCTCTGTCTCCCGACAATCCCCTCTCTTCCGGGAGACCCAATACACACAGCCTGACCTCTGTCTCCTGACAATCCCCCCTCTTCCAGGTGACCCAATACACACAGCCTGACCTCTGTCTCCTGACAATCCCCCCTCTTCCAGGAGACCCAATAGACACAGCCTGACCTCTGTCTCCTGACAATCCCCTCTCTTCCAGGAGACTCAATACACACAGCCTGACCTCTGTCTCCTGACAATCCCCCCTCTTCCAGGAGACCCAATAGACACAGCCTGACCTCTGTCTCCTGACAATCCCCTCTCTTCCAGGTGACCCAATACACACAGCCTGACCTCTGTCTCCTGACAATCCCCCCTCTTCCAGGAGACCCAATAGACACAGCCTGACCTCTGTCTCCTGACAATCCCCTCTCTTCCAGGAGACTCAATACACACAGCCTGACCTCTGTCTCCCGACAATCCCCTCTCTTCCAGGAGACCCAATACACACAGCCTGACTTCTGTCTCCTGACAATCCCCTCTCTTCCGGTAGATCCAATACACACAGCCTGACCTCTGTCTCCCGACAATCCCCTCTCTTCCAGGAGACCCAATACACACAGCCTGACCTCTGTCTCCCGACAATCCCCTCTCTTCCAGGAGACCCAATACACATGGCCTGACCTCTGTCTCCCGACAATCCCCTCTCTTCCAGGTGACCCAATACACACAGCCTGACCTCTGTCTCCTGACAATCCCCTCTCTTCCAGGAGACCCAATACACACAGCCTGACCTCTGTCTCCTGACAATCCCCTCTCTTCCAGGAGACCCAATACACACAGCCTGACCTCTGTCTCCTGACAATCCCCTCTCTTCCAGGAAACCCAATACACACAGCCTGACCTCTGTCTCCTGACAATCCCCTCTCTTCCGGGAGACCCAATACACACAGCCTGACCTCTGTCTCCTGACAATCCCCTCTCTTCCAGGAGACCCAATACACACAGCCTGACTTCTGTCTCCCGACAATCCCCTCTCCTCCAGGAGACCCAATACACACGGCCTGACCTCTGTCTCCCGACAATCCCCTCTCTTCCAGGAGACCCAATACACACAGCCTGACCTCTGTCTCCTGACAATCCCCTCTCTTCCAGGAGACCCAATACACACAGCCTGACCTCTGTCTCCCGACAATCCCCTCTTTTCCAGGAGATCCAATACACACAGCCTGACCTCTGTCTCCTGACAATCCCCTCTTTTCCAGGAGACCCAATACACACAGCCTGACCTCTGTCTCCTGACAATCCCCTCTTTTCCAGGAGATCCAATACACACAGCCTGACCTCTGTCTCCTGACAATCCCCTCTTTTCCAGGAGACCCAATACACACAGCCTGACCTCTGTCTCTTGACAATCCCCTCTCTTCCAGGAGACCCAATACACACAGCCTGACCTCTGTCTCCCGACAATCCCCTCTCTTCCAGGAGACCCAATACACACTGCCTGACCTCTGTCTCCCGACAATCCCCTCTCTTCCAGGAGACCCAATACACACGGCCTGACCTCTGTCTCCTGACAATCCCCTCTCTTACAGGAGACCCAATACACACAGCCTGACTTCTGTCTCCCGACAATCCCCTCTCTTCCGGGAGACCCAATACACACGGCCTGACCTCTGTCTCCTGACAATCCCCTCTCTTCCAGGAGACCCAATACACACGGCCTGACCTCTGTCTCCCGACAATCCCCTCTCTTCCAGGAGACCCAATACACACAGCCTGACCTCTGTCTCCCGACAATCCCCTCTCTTCCGGTAGACCCAATACACACAGCCTGACCTCTGTCTCCTGACAATCCCCTCTCTTCTGGGAGACCCAATACACACAGCCTGACCTCTGTCTCCCGACAATCCCCCCTCTTTCAGGAGAACCAATACACACAGCCTGACCTCTGTCTCCCGACAATCCCCTCTCTTCCAGGAGACCCAATACACACGGCCTGACCTCTGTCTCCCGACAATCCCCTCTCTTCCAGGAGACCCAATACACACAGCCTGACCTCTGTCTCCAGACAATCCCCTCTCTTCCAGGAGACCCAATACACACGGCCTGACCTCTGTCTCCCGACAATCCCCTCTCTTCCAGGAGACCCAATACACACAGCCTGACCTCTGTCTCCTGACAATCCCCTCTCTTCCAGGAGACCCAATACCCACAGCCTGACCTCTGTCTCCTGACAATCCCCTCTCTTCCAGGAGACCCAATACACACAGCCTGACTTCTGTCTCCCGACAATCCCCTCTCCTCCAGGAGACCCAATACACACGGCCTGACCTCTGTCTCCCGACAATCCCCTCTCTTCCAGGAGACCCAATACACACAGCCTGACCTCTGTCTCCTGACAATCCCCTCTCTTCCAGGAGACCCAATACACACAGCCTGACCTCTGTCTCCCGACAATCCCCTCTCTTCCAGGAGACCCAATACACACAGCCTGATCTCTGTCTCCTGACAATCCCCTCTCTTCCAGGAGACCCAAAACACACAGCCTGACTTCTGTCTCCCGACAATCCCCTCTCTTCCAGGAGACCCAATACACACAGCCTGACCTCTGTCTCCCGACAATCCCCTCTCTTCCGGGAGACCCAATACACACAGCCTGACCCCTGTCTCCCGACAATCCCCTCCCTTCCAGGAGACCCAATACACACAGCCTGACCTCTGTCTCCCGACAATCCCCTCTCTTCCAGGAGACCCAATACACACAGCCTGACTTCTGTCTCCCGACAATTCCCTCTCTTCCAGGAGACACAATACACACAGCCTGACCTCTGTCTCCTGACAATCCCCTCTCTTCCGGGAGACCCAATACACACAGCTTGACCTCTGTCTCCCGACAATCCCCTCTCTTCCAGGAGACCCAATGCACACAGCCTGACCTCTGTCTCCTGACAATCCCCTCTTTTCCAGGAGACCCAATACACACAGCCTGACCTCTGTCTCCTGACAATCCCCTCTCTTCCAGGAGACCCAATACACACGGCCTGACCTCTGTCTCCCGACAATCCCCTCTCTTCCAGGAGACCCAATACACACAGCCTGACCTCTGTCTCCCGACAATCCCCTCTCTTCCGGTAGACCCAATACACACAGCCTGACCTCTGTCTCCTGACAATCCCCTCTCTTTCAGGAGAACCAAAACACACAGCCTGACCTCTGTCTCCCGACAATCCCCTCTCTTCCGGTAGACCCAATACACACAGCCTGACCTCTGTCTCCCGACAATCCCCTCTCTTCCGGGAGACCCAATACACACAGCCTGACCTCTGTCTCCTGACAATCCCCTCTCTTCCAGGAGACCCAATACACTCAGCCTGACCTCTGTCTCCCGACAATCCCCTCTCTTCCGGGAGACCCAATACACACAGCCTGACCTCTGTCTCCCGACAATCCCCTCTCTTCCGGGAGACCCAATACACACAGCCTGACCTCTGTCTCCTGACAATCCCCTCTCTTCCAGGTGACCCAATACACACAGCCTGACCTCTGTCTCCTGACAATCCCCCCTCTTCCAGGAGACCCAATAGACACAGCCTGACCTCTGTCTCCCGACAATCCCCTCTCTTCCAGGAGACCCAATACACACAGCCTGACCTCTGTCTCCCGACAATCCCCTCTCTTCCAGGAGACCCAATACACATGGCCTGACCTCTGTCTCCCGACAATCCCCTCTCTTCCAGGTGACCCAATACACACAGCCTGACCTCTGTCTCCTGACAATCCCCTCTCTTCCAGGAGACCCAATACACACAGCCTGACCTCTGTCTCCTGACAATCCCCTCTCTTCCAGGAGACCCAATACACACAGCCTGACCTCTGTCTCCTGACAATCCCCTGTCTTCCAGGAAACCCAATACACACAGCCTGACCTCTGTCTCCTGACAATCCCCTCTCTTCCGGGAGACCCAATACACACAGCCTGACCTCTGTTTCCTGACAATCCCCTCTCTTCCAGGAGACCCAATACACACAGCCTGACCTCTGTCTCCTGACAATCCCCTCTCTTCCAGGAGACCCAATACACACAGCCTGACCTCTGTCTCCTGACAATCCCCTCTCTTCCAGGAGACTCAATACACACAGCCTGACCTCTGTCTCCCAACAATCCCCTCTCTTCCAGGAGACCCAATACACACAGCCTGACTTCTGTCTACCGACAATCCCCTCTCCTCCAGGAGACCCAATACACACGGCCTGACCTCTGTCTCCCGACAATCCCCTCTCTTCCAGGAGACCCAATACACACAGCCTGACCTCTGTCTCCAGACAATCCCCTCTCTTCCAGGAGACCCAATACACACGGCCTGCCCTCTGTCACCCGACAATCCCCTCTCTTCCAGGAGACCCAATACACACAGCCTGACCTCTGTCTCCTGACAATCCCCTCTCTTCCAGGAGACTCAATACACACAGCCTGACCTCTGTCTCCAGACAATCCCCTCTCTTCCAGGAGACCCAATACACACAGCCTGACTTCTGTCTACCGACAATCCCCTCTCCACCAGGAGACCCAATACACACAGCCTGACCTCTGTCTCCAGACAATCCCCTCTCTTCCAGGAGACCCAATACACACAGCCTGACCTCTGTCTCCAGACAATCCCCTCTCTTCCGGGAGACACAATACACACAGCCTGACCTCTGTCTCCTGACAATCCCCTCTCTTCCAGGAGACCCAATACACACAGCCTGACCTCTGTCTCCAGACAATCCCCTCTCTTCCAGGAGACCCAATACACACAGCCTGACCTCTGTCTCCAGACAATCCCCTCTCTTCCAGGAGACCCAATACACACGGCCTGACCTCTGTCACCTGACAATCCCCTCTCTTCCAGGAGACCCAATACACACGGCCTGACCTCTGTCTCCCGACAATCCCCTCTCTTCCAGGAGACCCAATACACACAGCCTGACCTCTGTCTCCAGACAATCCCCTCTCTTCCAGGAGACCCAATACACACGGCCTGACCTCTGTCACCTGACAATCCCCTCTCTTCCAGGAGACCCAATACACACAGCCTGACCTCTGTCTCCTGACAATCCCCTCTCTTCCAGGAGACCCAATACACACAGCCTGACCTCTCTCTCCTGACAATCCCCTCTCTTCCAGGAGACCCAATACACACAGCCTGACCTCTGTCTCCTGACAATCCCCTCTCTTCCAGGAGACCTAATACACACAGCCTGACCTCTGTCTCCTGACAATCCCCTCTCTTCCAGGAGACCCAATACACACAGCCTGACCTCTGTCTCCTGACAATCCCCTCTCTTCCAGGAGACCCAATACACACAGCCTGACTTCTGTCTCCCGACAATCCCCTCTCCTCCAGGAGACCCAATACACATGGCCTGACCTCTGTCTCCCGACAATCCCCTCTCTTCCAGGAGACCCAATACACACAGCCTGACCTCTGTCTCCTGACAATCCCCTCTCTTCCAGGAGACCCAATACACACAGCCTGACCTCTGTCTCCTGACAATCCCCTCTCTTCCAGGAGACCCAATTCACACAGCCTGACTTCTGTCTACTGACAATCCCCTCTCCTCCAGGAGACCCAATACACACGGCCTGACCTCTGTCTCCCGACAATCCCCTCTCTTCAAGGAGACCCAATACACACAGCCTGACCTCTGTCTCCCGACAATCCCCTCTCTTCCAGGAGACCCAATACACACGGCCTGACCTCTGTCTCCCGACAATCCCCTCTCTTCCAGGAGACCCAATACACACAGCCTGACCTCTGTCTCCCGACAATCCCCTCTTTTCCAGGAGACCCAATACACACGGCCTGACCCCTGTCTCTTGACAATCCCCTCTCTTCCAGGAGACCCAATACACACAGCCTGACCTCTGTCTCCCGACAATCCCCTCTCTTCCAGGAGACCCAATACACACAGCCTGACCTCTGTCTCCCGACAATCCCCTCTCTTCCAGGAGACCCAATACACACGGCCTGACCTCTGTCTCCCGACAATCCCCTTTCTTCCAGGAGACCCAATACACACGGCCTGACCTCTGTCTCCCGACAATCTCCTCTCTTCCAGGAGACCCAATACACACAGCCTGACCTTTGTCTCCGGACAATCCCCTCTCTTCCAGGAGACCCAATACACACGGCCTGACCTCTGTCTCCTGACAATCCCCTCTCTTCCAGGAGACCCAATACACATGGCCTGACCTCTGTCTCCCGACAATCCCCTCTCTTCCAGGAGACCCAATACACACGGCCTGACCTCTGTCTCCGGACAATCCCCCCTCTTCCAGGAGACCCAATACACATGGCCTGACCTCTGTCCCCCGACAATCCCCTCTCTTCCAGGAGACCCAATACACACGGCCTGACCTCTGTCTCCCGACAATCCCCTCTCTTCCAGGAGACCCAATACACACAGCCTGACCTCTGTCTCCCGACAATCCCCTCTCTTCCAGGAGACCCAATACACACAGCCTGACCTCTGTCTCCAGACAATCCCCTCTCTTCCGGGAGACACAATACACACAGCCTGACCTCTGTCTCCTGACAATCCCCTCTCTTCCAGGAGACCCAATACACACAGCCTGACCTCTGTCTCCAGACAATCCCCTCTCTTCCAGGAGACCCAATACACACAGCCTGACCTCTGTCTCCAGACAATCCCCTCTCTTCCAGGAGACCCAATACACACGGCCTGACCTCTGTCACCTGACAATCCCCTCTCTTCCAGGAGACCCAATACACACGGCCTGACCTCTGTCTCCCGACAATCCCCTCTCTTCCAGGAGACCCAATACACACAGCCTGACCTCTGTCTCCAGACAATCCCCTCTCTTCCAGGAGACCCAATACACACGGCCTGACCTCTGTCACCTGACAATCCCCTCTCTTCCAGGAGACCCAATACACACAGCCTGACCTCTGTCTCCTGACAATCCCCTCTCTTCCAGGAGACCCAATACACACAGCCTGACCTCTCTCTCCTGACAATCCCCTCTCTTCCAGGAGACCCAATACACACAGCCTGACCTCTGTCTCCTGACAATCCCCTCTCTTCCAGGAGACCCAATACACACAGCCTGACCTCTGTCTCCTGACAATCCCCTCTCTTCCAGGAGACCCAATACACACAGCCTGACCTCTGTCTCCTGACAATCCCCTCTCTTCCAGGAGACCCAATACACACAGCCTGACTTCTGTCTCCCGACAATCCCCTCTCCTCCAGGAGACCCAATACACATGGCCTGACCTCTGTCTCCCGACAATCCCCTCTCTTCCAGGAGACCCAATACACACAGCCTGACCTCTGTCTCCTGACAATCCCCTCTCTTCCAGGAGACCCAATACACACAGCCTGACCTCTGTCTCCTGACAATCCCCTCTCTTCCAGGAGACCCAATACACACAGCCTGACTTCTGTCTACTGACAATCCCCTCTCCTCCAGGAGACCCAATACACACGGCCTGACCTCTGTCTCCCGACAATCCCCTCTCTTCAAGGAGACCCAATACACACAGCCTGACCTCTGTCTCCCGACAATCCCCTCTCTTCCAGGAGACCCAATACACACGGCCTGACCTCTGTCTCCCGACAATCCCCTCTCTTCCAGGAGACCCAATACACACAGCCTGACCTCTGTCTCCCGACAATCCCCTCTTTTCCAGGAGACCCAATACACACGGCCTGACCCCTGTCTCTTGACAATCCCCTCTCTTCCAGGAGACCCAATACACACAGCCTGACCTCTGTCTCCCGACAATCCCCTCTCTTCCAGGAGACCCAATACACACAGCCTGACCTCTGTCTCCCGACAATCCCCTCTCTTCCAGGAGACCCAATACACACGGCCTGACCTCTGTCTCCCGACAATCCCCTTTCTTCCAGGAGACCCAATACACACGGCCTGACCTCTGTCTCCCGACAATCTCCTCTCTTCCAGGAGACCCAATACACACAGCCTGACCTTTGTCTCCGGACAATCCCCTCTCTTCCAGGAGACCCAATACACACGGCCTGACCTCTGTCTCCTGACAATCCCCTCTCTTCCAGGAGACCCAATACACATGGCCTGACCTCTGTCTCCCGACAATCCCCTCTCTTCCAGGAGACCCAATACACACGGCCTGACCTCTGTCTCCGGACAATCCCCCCTCTTCCAGGAGACCCAATACACATGGCCTGACCTCTGTCCCCCGACAATCCCCTCTCTTCCAGGAGACCCAATACACACGGCCTGACCTCTGTCTCCCGACAATCCCCTCTCTTCCAGGAGACCCAATACACACAGCCTGACCTCTGTCTCCCGACAATACCCTCTCTTCCAGGAGACCCAATACACACAGCCTGACCTCTGTCTCCCGACAATCCCGCCTCTTCCAGGAGACCCAATACACACGGCCTGACCTCTGTCTCCCGACAATCCCCTCTCTTCCAGGAGACCCAATACACACAGCCTGACCTCTGTCTCCCGACAATCCCCCCTCTTCCAGGAGACCCAATACACACGGCCTGACCTCTGTCTCCCGACAATCCCCTCTCTTCCAGGAGACCCAATACACACGGCCTGACCTCTGTCTCCCGACAATCCCCTCTCTTCCAGGAGACCCAATACACACGGTCTGACCTCTGTCTCCCGACAATCCCCTCTCTTCCAGGAGACCCAATACACACGGCCTGACCTCTGTCTCCCGACAATCCCCTTTCTTCCAGGAGACCCAATACACACGGCCTGACCTCTGTCTCCCGACAATCCCCTTTCTTCCAGGAGACCCAATACACACGGCCTGACCTCTGTCTCCCGACAATCTCCTCTCTTCCAGGAGACCCAATACACACAGCCTGACCTTTGTCTCCGGACAATCCCCTCTCTTCCAGGAGACCCAATACACACGGCCTGACCTCTGTCTCCTGACAATCCCCTCTCTTCCAGGAGACCCAATACACATGGCCTGACCTCTGTCTCCCGACAATCCCCTCTCTTCCAGGAGACCCAATACACACGGCCTGACCTCTGTCTCCGGACAATCCCCCCTCTTCCAGGAGACCCAATACACATGGCCTGACCTCTGTCCCCCGACAATCCCCTCTCTTCCAGGAGACCCAATACACACGGCCTGACCTCTGTCTCCCGACAATCCCCTCTCTTCCAGGAGACCCAATACACACAGCCTGACCTCTGTCTCCCGACAATACCCTCTCTTCCAGGAGACCCAATACACACAGCCTGACCTCTGTCTCCCGACAATCCCGCCTCTTCCAGGAGACCCAATACACACGGCCTGACCTCTGTCTCCCGACAATCCCCTCTCTTCCAGGAGACCCAATACACACAGCCTGACCTCTGTCTCCCGACAATCCCCCCTCTTCCAGGAGACCCAATACACACGGCCTGACCTCTGTCTCCCGACAATCCCCTCTCTTCCAGGAGACCCAATACACACGGCCTGACCTCTGTCTCCCGACAATCCCCTCTCTTCCAGGAGACCCAATACACACGGTCTGACCTCTGTCTCCCGACAATCCCCCCTCTTCCAGGAGACTCAATACACACGGCCTGACCTCTGTCTCCCGACAATCCCCCCTCTTCCAGGAGACCCAATACACATAGCCTGACCTGTCTCCTGACAATCCCTCCTCTTCCAGGAGACCCAATACACACGGCCTGACCTCTGTCTCCGGACAATCCCCCCTCTTCCAGGAGACCCAATACACATGGCCTGACCTCTGTCCCCCGACAATCCCCTCTCTTCCAGGAGACCCAATACACACGGCCTGACCTCTGTCTCCCGACAATCCCCTCTCTTCCAGGAGACCCAATACACACAGCCTGACCTCTGTCTCCCGACAATACCCTCTCTTCCAGGAGACCCAATACACACAGCCTGACCTCTGTCTCCCGACAATCCCCCCTCTTCCAGGAGACCCAATACACACGGCCTGACCTCTGTCTCCCGACAATCCCCTCTCTTCCAGGAGACCCAATACACACAGCCTGACCTCTGTCTCCCGACAATCCCCCCTCTTCCAGGAGACCCAATACACACGGCCTGACCTCTGTCTCCCGACAATCCCCTCTCTTCCAGGAGACCCAATACACATGGCCTGACCTCTGTCTCCCGACAATCCCCTCTCTTCCAGGAGACCCAATACACACGGTCTGACCTCTGTCTCCCGACAATCCCCCCTCTTCCAGGAGACTCAATACACACGGCCTGACCTCTGTCTCCCGACAATCCCCCCTCTTCCAGGAGACCCAATACACATAGCCTGACCTGTCTCCTGACAATCCCTCCTCTTCCAGGAGACCCAATACACACAGCCTGACTTCTGACTCCCGACAATCCCCTCTCTTCCAGGAGACCCAATACACACAGCCTGACCTCTGTCTCCTGCCAATCCCCTCTCTTCCAGGAGACCCAATACACACAGCCTGACCTCTGTCTCCCGACAATCCCCTCTCTTCCAGGAGACCCAATACACACAGCCTGACTTCTGTCTCCTGACAATCCCCTCTCTTCCAGGAGACCCAATACACACAGCCTGACTTCTGTCTCCTGACAATCCCCTCTCTTCCGGTAGATCCAATACACACAGCCTGACCTCTGTCTCCCGACAATCCCCTCTCTTCCAGGAGACCCAATACACACAGCCTGACCTCTGTCTCCCGACAATCCCCTCTCTTCCAGGAGACCCAATACACATGGCCTGACCTCTGTCTCCCGACAATCCCCTCTCTTCCAGGTGACCCAATACACACAGCCTGACCTCTGTCTCCTGACAATCCCCTCTCTTCCAGGAGACCCAATACACACAGCCTGACCTCTGTCTCCTGACAATCCCCTCTCTTCCAGGAGACCCAATACACACAGCCTGACCTCTGTCTCCTGACAATCCCCTCTCTTCCAGGAAACCCAATACACACAGCCTGACCTCTGTCTCCTGACAATCCCCTCTCTTCCGGGAGACCCAATACACACAGCCTGACCTCTGTCTCCTGACAATCCCCTCTCTTCCAGGAGACCCAATACACACAGCCTGACTTCTGTCTCCCGACAATCCCCTCTCCTCCAGGAGACCCAATACACACGGCCTGACCTCTGTCTCCCGACAATCCCCTCTCTTCCAGGAGACCCAATACACACAGCCTGACCTCTGTCTCCTGACAATCCCCTCTCTTCCAGGAGACCCAATACACACAGCCTGACCTCTGTCTCCCGACAATCCCCTCTTTTCCAGGAGATCCAATACACACAGCCTGACCTCTGTCTCCTGACAATCCCCTCTTTTCCAGGAGACCCAATACACACAGCCTGACCTCTGTCTCCTGACAATCCCCTCTTTTCCAGGAGATCCAATACACACAGCCTGACCTCTGTCTCCTGACAATCCCCTCTTTTCCAGGAGACCCAATACACACAGCCTGACCTCTGTCTCTTGACAATCCCCTCTCTTCCAGGAGACCCAATACACACAGCCTGACCTCTGTCTCCCGACAATCCCCTCTCTTCCAGGAGACCCAATACACACGGCCTGACCTCTGTCTCCCGACAATCCCCTCTCTTCCAGGAGACCCAATACACACGGCCTGACCTCTGTCTCCTGACAATCCCCTCTCTTACAGGAGACCCAATACACACAGCCTGACTTCTGTCTCCCGACAATCCCCTCTCTTCCGGGAGACCCAATACACACGGCCTGACCTCTGTCTCCTGACAATCCCCTCTCTTCCAGGAGACCCAATACACACGGCCTGACCTCTGTCTCCCGACAATCCCCTCTCTTCCAGGAGACCCAATACACACAGCCTGACCTCTGTCTCCCGACAATCCCCTCTCTTCCGGTAGACCCAATACACACAGCCTGACCTCTGTCTCCTGACAATCCCCTCTCTTCTGGGAGACCCAATACACACAGCCTGACCTCTGTCTCCCGACAATCCCCCCTCTTTCAGGAGAACCAATACACACAGCCTGACCTCTGTCTCCCGACAATCCCCTCTCTTCCAGGAGACCCAATACACACGGCCTGACCTCTGTCTCCCGACAATCCCCTCTCTTCCAGGAGACCCAATACACACAGCCTGACCTCTGTCTCCAGACAATCCCCTCTCTTCCAGGAGACCCAATACACACGGCCTGACCTCTGTCTCCCGACAATCCCCTCTCTTCCAGGAGACCCAATACACACAGCCTGACCTCTGTCTCCTGACAATCCCCTCTCTTCCAGGAGACCCAATACACACAGCCTGACCTCTGTCTCCTGACAATCCCCTCTCTTCCAGGAGACCCAATACACACAGCCTGACTTCTGTCTCCCGACAATCCCCTCTCCTCCAGGAGACCCAATACACACGGCCTGACCTCTGTCTCCCGACAATCCCCTCTCTTCCAGGAGACCCAATACACACAGCCTGACCTCTGTCTCCTGACAATCCCCTCTCTTCCAGGAGACCCAATACACACAGCCTGACCTCTGTCTCCCGACAATCCCCTCTCTTCCAGGAGACCCAATACACACAGCCTGATCTCTGTCTCCTGACAATCCCCTCTCTTCCAGGAGACCCAAAACACACAGCCTGACTTCTGTCTCCCGACAATCCCCTCTCTTCCAGGAGACCCAATACACACAGCCTGACCTCTGTCTCCCGACAATCCCCTCTCTTCCGGGAGACCCAATACACACAGCCTGACCCCTGTCTCCCGACAATCCCCTCTCTTCCAGGAGACCCAATACACACAGCCTGACCTCTGTCTCCCGACAATCCCCTCTCTTCCAGGAGACCCAATACACACAGCCTGACTTCTGTCTCCCGACAATTCCCTCTCTTCCAGGAGACACAATACACACAGCCTGACCTCTGTCTCCTGACAATCCCCTCTCTTCCGGGAGACCCAATACACACAGCTTGACCTCTGTCTCCCGACAATCCCCTCTCTTCCAGGAGACCCAATGCACACAGCCTGACCTCTGTCTCCTGACAATCCCCTCTTTTCCAGGAGACCCAATACACACAGCCTGACCTCTGTCTCCTGACAATCCCCTCTCTTCCAGGAGACCCAATACACACGGCCTGACCTCTGTCTCCCGACAATCCCCTCTCTTCCAGGAGACCCAATGCACACAGCCTGACCTCTGTCTCCCGACAATCCCCTCTCTTCCGGTAGACCCAATACACACAGCCTGACCTCTGTCTCCTGACAATCCCCTCTCTTTCAGGAGAACCAAAACACACAGCCTGACCTCTGTCTCCCGACAATCCCCTCTCTTCCGGTAGACCCAATACACACAGCCTGACCTCTGTCTCCCGACAATCCCCTCTCTTCCGGGAGACCCAATACACACAGCCTGACCTTTGTCTCCTGACAATCCCCTCTCTTCCAGGAGACCCAATACACTCAGCCTGACCTCTGTCTCCCGACAATCCCCTCTCTTCCGGGAGACCCAATACACACAGCCTGACCTCTGTCTCCCGACAATCCCCTCTCTTCCGGGAGACCCAATACACACAGCCTGACCTCTGTCTCCTGACAATCCCCTCTCTTCCAGGTGACCCAATACACACAGCCTGACCTCTGTCTCCTGACAATCCCCCCTCTTCCAGGAGACCCAATAGACACAGCCTGACCTCTGTCTCCCGACAATCCCCTCTCTTCCAGGAGACCCAATACACACAGCCTGACCTCTGTCTCCCGACAATCCCCTCTCTTCCAGGAGACCCAATACACATGGCCTGACCTCTGTCTCCCGACAATCCCCTCTCTTCCAGGTGACCCAATACACACAGCCTGACCTCTGTCTCCTGACAATCCCCTCTCTTCCAGGAGACCCAATACACACAGCCTGACCTCTGTCTCCTGACAATCCCCTCTCTTCCAGGAGACCCAATACACACAGCCTGACCTCTGTCTCCTGACAATCCCCTGTCTTCCAGGAAACCCAATACACACAGCCTGACCTCTGTCTCCTGACAATCCCCTCTCTTCCGGGAGACCCAATACACACAGCCTGACCTCTGTTTCCTGACAATCCCCTCTCTTCCAGGAGACCCAATACACACAGCCTGACCTCTGTCTCCTGACAATCCCCTCTCTTCCAGGAGACCCAATACACACAGCCTGACCTCTGTCTCCTGACAATCCCCTCTCTTCCAGGAGACTCAATACACACAGCCTGACCTCTGTCTCCCAACAATCCCCTCTCTTCCAGGAGACCCAATACACACAGCCTGACTTCTGTCTACCGACAATCCCCTCTCCTCCAGGAGACCCAATACACACGGCCTGACCTCTGTCTCCCGACAATCCCCTCTCTTCCAGGAGACCCAATACACACAGCCTGACCTCTGTCTCCAGACAATCCCCTCTCTTCCAGGAGACCAATACACACGGCCTGCCCTCTGTCACCCGACAATCCCCTCTCTTCCAGGAGACCCAATACACACAGCCTGACCTCTGTCTCCTGACAATCCCCTCTCTTCCAGGAGACTCAATACACACAGCCTGACCTCTGTCTCCAGACAATCCCCTCTCTTCCAGGAGACCCAATACACACAGCCTGACTTCTGTCTACCGACAATCCCCTCTCCACCAGGAGACCCAATACACACAGCCTGACCTCTGTCTCCAGACAATCCCCTCTCTTCCAGGAGACCCAATACACACAGCCTGACCTCTGTCTCCAGACAATCCCCTCTCTTCCGGGAGACACAATACACACAGCCTGACCTCTGTCTCCTGACAATCCCCTCTCTTCCAGGAGACCCAATACACACAGCCTGACCTCTGTCTCCAGACAATCCCCTCTCTTCCAGGAGACCCAATACACACAGCCTGACCTCTGTCTCCAGACAATCCCCTCTCTTCCAGGAGACCCAATACACACGGCCTGACCTCTGTCACCTGACAATCCCCTCTCTTCCAGGAGACCCAATACACACGGCCTGACCTCTGTCTCCCGACAATCCCCTCTCTTCCAGGAGACCCAATACACACAGCCTGACCTCTGTCTCCAGACAATCCCCTCTCTTCCAGGAGACCCAATACACACGGCCTGACCTCTGTCACCTGACAATCCCCTCTCTTCCAGGAGACCCAATACACACAGCCTGACCTCTGTCTCCTGACAATCCCCTCTCTTCCAGGAGACCCAATACACACAGCCTGACCTCTCTCTCCTGACAATCCCCTCTCTTCCAGGAGACCCAATACACACAGCCTGACCTCTGTCTCCTGACAATCCCCTCTCTTCCAGGAGACCCAATACACACAGCCTGACCTCTGTCTCCTGACAATCCCCTCTCTTCCAGGAGACCCAATACACACAGCCTGACCTCTGTCTCCTGACAATCCCCTCTCTTCCAGGAGACCCAATACACACAGCCTGACTTCTGTCTCCCGACAATCCCCTCTCCTCCAGGAGACCCAATACACATGGCCTGACCTCTGTCTCCCGACAATCCCCTCTCTTCCAGGAGACCCAATACACACAGCCTGACCTCTGTCTCCTGACAATCCCCTCTCTTCCAGGAGACCCAATACACACAGCCTGACCTCTGTCTCCTGACAATCCCCTCTCTTCCAGGAGACCCAATACACACAGCCTGACTTCTGTCTACTGACAATCCCCTCTCCTCCAGGAGACCCAATACACACGGCCTGACCTCTGTCTCCCGACAATCCCCTCTCTTCAAGGAGACCCAATACACACAGCCTGACCTCTGTCTCCCGACAATCCCCTCTCTTCCAGGAGACCCAATACACACGGCCTGACCTCTGTCTCCCGACAATCCCCTCTCTTCCAGGAGACCCAATACACACAGCCTGACCTCTGTCTCCCGACAATCCCCTCTTTTCCAGGAGACCCAATACACACGGCCTGACCCCTGTCTCTTGACAATCCCCTCTCTTCCAGGAGACCCAATACAAACAGCCTGACCTCTGTCTCCCGACAATCCCCTCTCTTCCAGGAGACCCAATACACACAGCCTGACCTCTGTCTCCCGACAATCCCCTCTCTTCCAGGAGACCCAATACACACGGCCTGACCTCTGTCTCCCGACAATCCCCTTTCTTCCAGGAGACCCAATACACACGGCCTGACCTCTGTCTCCCGACAATCTCCTCTCTTCCAGGAGACCCAATACACACAGCCTGACCTTTGTCTCCGGACAATCCCCTCTCTTCCAGGAGACCCAATACACACGGCCTGACCTCTGTCTCCTGACAATCCCCTCTCTTCCAGGAGACCCAATACACATGGCCTGACCTCTGTCTCCCGACAATCCCCTCTCTTCCAGGAGACCCAATACACACGGCCTGACCTCTGTCTCCGGACAATCCCCCCTCTTCCAGGAGACCCAATACACATGGCCTGACCTCTGTCCCCCGACAATCCCCTCTCTTCCAGGAGACCCAATACACACGGCCTGACCTCTGTCTCCCGACAATCCCCTCTCTTCCAGGAGACCCAATACACACAGCCTGACCTCTGTCTCCCAACAATCCCCTCTCTTCCAGGAGACCCAATACACACAGCCTGACCTCTGTCTCCAGACAATCCCCTCTCTTCCGGGAGACACAATACACACAGCCTGACCTCTGTCTCCTGACAATCCCCTCTCTTCCAGGAGACCCAATACACACAGCCTGACCTCTGTCTCCAGACAATCCCCTCTCTTCCAGGAGACCCAATACACACAGCCTGACCTCTGTCTCCAGACAATCCCCTCTCTTCCAGGAGACCCAATACACACGGCCTGACCTCTGTCACCTGACAATCCCCTCTCTTCCAGGAGACCCAATACACACGGCCTGACCTCTGTCTCCCGACAATCCCCTCTCTTCCAGGAGACCCAATACACACAGCCTGACCTCTGTCTCCAGACAATCCCCTCTCTTCCAGGAGACCCAATACACACGGCCTGACCTCTGTCACCTGACAATCCCCTCTCTTCCAGGAGACCCAATACACACAGCCTGACCTCTGTCTCCTGACAATCCCCTCTCTTCCAGGAGACCCAATACACACAGCCTGACCTCTCTCTCCTGACAATCCCCTCTCTTCCAGGAGACCCAATACACACAGCCTGACCTCTGTCTCCTGACAATCCCCTCTCTTCCAGGAGACCCAATACACACAGCCTGACCTCTGTCTCCTGACAATCCCCTCTCTTCCAGGAGACCCAATACACACAGCCTGACCTCTGTCTCCTGACAATCCCCTCTCTTCCAGGAGACCCAATACACACAGCCTGACTTCTGTCTCCCGACAATCCCCTCTCCTCCAGGAGACCCAATACACATGGCCTGACCTCTGTCTCCCGACAATCCCCTCTCTTCCAGGAGACCCAATACACACAGCCTGACCTCTGTCTCCTGACAATCCCCTCTCTTCCAGGAGACCCAATACACACAGCCTGACCTCTGTCTCCTGACAATCCCCTCTCTTCCAGGAGACCCAATACACACAGCCTGACTTCTGTCTACTGACAATCCCCTCTCCTCCAGGAGACCCAATACACACGGCCTGACCTCTGTCTCCCGACAATCCCCTCTCTTCAAGGAGACCCAATACACACAGCCTGACCTCTGTCTCCCGACAATCCCCTCTCTTCCAGGAGACCCAATACACACGGCCTGACCTCTGTCTCCCGACAATCCCCTCTCTTCCAGGAGACCCAATACACACAGCCTGACCTCTGTCTCCCGACAATCCCCTCTTTTCCAGGAGACCCAATACACACGGCCTGACCCCTGTCTCTTGACAATCCCCTCTCTTCCAGGAGACCCAATACACACAGCCTGACCTCTGTCTCCCGACAATCCCCTCTCTTCCAGGAGACCCAATACACACAGCCTGACCTCTGTCTCCCGACAATCCCCTCTCTTCCAGGAGACCCAATACACACGGCCTGACCTCTGTCTCCCGACAATCCCCTTTCTTCCAGGAGACCCAATACACACGGCCTGACCTCTGTCTCCCGACAATCTCCTCTCTTCCAGGAGACCCAATACACACAGCCTGACCTTTGTCTCCGGACAATCCCCTCTCTTCCAGGAGACCCAATACACACGGCCTGACCTCTGTCTCCTGACAATCCCCTCTCTTCCAGGAGACCCAATACACATGGCCTGACCTCTGTCTCCCGACAATCCCCTCTCTTCCAGGAGACCCAATACACACGGCCTGACCTCTGTCTCCGGACAATCCCCCCTCTTCCAGGAGACCCAATACACATGGCCTGACCTCTGTCCCCCGACAATCCCCTCTCTTCCAGGAGACCCAATACACACGGCCTGACCTCTGTCTCCCGACAATCCCCTCTCTTCCAGGAGACCCAATACACACAGCCTGACCTCTGTCTCCCGACAATACCCTCTCTTCCAGGAGACCCAATACACACAGCCTGACCTCTGTCTCCCGACAATCCCGCCTCTTCCAGGAGACCCAATACACACGGCCTGACCTCTGTCTCCCGACAATCCCCTCTCTTCCAGGAGACCCAATACACACAGCCTGACCTCTGTCTCCCGACAATCCCCCCTCTTCCAGGAGACCCAATACACACGGCCTGACCTCTGTCTCCCGACAATCCCCTCTCTTCCAGGAGACCCAATACACACGGCCTGACCTCTGTCTCCCGACAATCCCCTCTCTTCCAGGAGACCCAATACACACGGTCTGACCTCTGTCTCCCGACAATCCCCCCTCTTCCAGGAGACTCAATACACACGGCCTGACCTCTGTCTCCCGACAATCCCCCCTCTTCCAGGAGACCCAATACACATAGCCTGACCTGTCTCCTGACAATCCCTCCTCTTCCAGGAGACCCAATACACACGGCCTGACCTCTGTCTCCGGACAATCCCCCCTCTTCCAGGAGACCCAATACACATGGCCTGACCTCTGTCCCCCGACAATCCCCTCTCTTCCAGGAGACCCAATACACACGGCCTGACCTCTGTCTCCCGACAATCCCCTCTCTTCCAGGAGACCCAATACACACAGCCTGACCTCTGTCTCCCGACAATACCCTCTCTTCCAGGAGACCCAATACACACAGCCTGACCTCTGTCTCCCGACAATCCCCCCTCTTCCAGGAGACCCAATACACACGGCCTGACCTCTGTCTCCCGACAATCCCCTCTCTTCCAGGAGACCCAATACACACAGCCTGACCTCTGTCTCCCGACAATCCCCCCTCTTCCAGGAGACCCAATACACACGGCCTGACCTCTGTCTCCCGACAATCCCCTCTCTTCCAGGAGACCCAATACACATGGCCTGACCTCTGTCTCCCGACAATCCCCTCTCTTCCAGGAGACCCAATACACACGGTCTGACCTCTGTCTCCCGACAATCCCCCCTCTTCCAGGAGACTCAATACACACGGCCTGACCTCTGTCTCCCGACAATCCCCCCTCTTCCAGGAGACCCAATACACATAGCCTGACCTGTCTCCTGACAATCCCTCCTCTTCCAGGAGACCCAATACACACAGCCTGACTTCTGACTCCCGACAATCCCCTCTCTTCCAGGAGACCCAATACACACAGCCTGACCTCTGTCTCCTGCCAATCCCCTCTCTTCCAGGAGACCCAATACACACAGCCTGACCTCTGTCTCCTTACAATCCCCTCTCTTCCAGGAGACCCAATACACACGGCCTGACCCCTGTCTCCTGACAATCCCCTCTCTTCCAGGAGACCCAATACACACAGCCTGACCTCTGTCTCCTGACAATCCCCCCTCTTCCAGGAGACCCAATAGACACAGCCTGACCTCTGTCTCCCGACAATCCCCTCTCTTCCAGGAGACCCAATACACACAGCCTGACCTCTGTCTCCCGACAATCCCCTCTCTTCCAGGAGACCCAATACACATGGCCTGACCTCTGTCTCCCGACAATCCCCTCTCTTCCAGGTGACCCAATACACACAGCCTGACCTCTGTCTCCTGACAATCCCCTCTCTTCCAGGAGACCCAATACACACAGCCTGACCTCTGTCTCCTGACAATCCCCTCTCTTCCAGGAGACCCAATACACACAGCCTGACCTCTGTCTCCTGACAATCCCCTCTCTTCCAGGAAACCCAATACACACAGCCTGACCTCTGTCTCCTGACAATCCCCTCTCTTCCGGGAGACCCAATACACACAGCCTGACCTCTGTCTCCCGACAATCCCCTCTCTTCCAGGAGACCCAATACACATGGCCTGACCTCTGTCTCCCGACAATCCCCTCTCTTCCAGGTGACCCAATACACACAGCCTGACCTCTGTCTCCTGACAATCCCCTCTCTTCCAGGAGACCCAATACACACAGCCTGACCTCTGTCTCCTGACAATCCCCTCTCTTCCAGGAGACCCAATACACACAGCCTGACCTCTGTCTCCTGACAATCCCCTCTCTTCCAGGAAACCCAATACACACAGCCTGACCTCTGTCTCCTGACAATCCCCTCTCTTCCGGGAGACCCAATACACACAGCCTGACCTCTGTCTCCTGACAATCCCCTCTCTTCCAGGAGACCCAATACACACAGCCTGACCTCTGTCTCCTGACAATCCCCTCTCTTCCAGGAGACCCAATACACACAGCCTGACCTCTGTCTCCTGACAATCCCCTCTCTTCCAGGAGACCCAATACACACAGCCTGACCTCTGTCTCCTGACAATCCCCTCTCTTCCAGGAGACTCAATACACACAGCCTGACCTCTGTCTCCCGACAATCCCCTCTCTTCCAGGAGACCCAATACACACAGCCTGACTTCTGTCTACCGACAATCCCCTCTCCTCCAGGAGACCCAATACACACGGCCTGACCTCTGTCTCCCGACAATCCCCTCTCTTCCAGGAGACCCAATACACACAGCCTGACCTCTGTCTCCAGACAATCCCCTCTCTTCCAGGAGACCCAATACACACGGCCTGACCTCTGTCTCCCAACAATCCCCTCTCTTCCAGGAGACCCAATACACACAGCCTGACCTCTGTCTCCTGACAATCCCCTCTCTTCCAGGAGACCCAATACACACAGCCTGACCTCTCTCTCCTGACAATCCCCTCTCTTCCAGGAGACCCAATACACACAGCCTGACCTCTGTCTCCTGACAATCCCCTCTCTTCCAGGAGACCCAATACACACAGCCTGACCTCTGTCTCCCGACAATACCCTCTCTTCCAGGAGACCCAATACACACAGCCTGACCTCTGTCTCCCGACAATCCCCCCTCTTCCAGGAGACCCAATACACACGGCCTGACCTCTGTCTCCCGACAATCCCCTCTCTTCCAGGAGACCCAATACACACAGCCTGACCTCTGTCTCCCGACAATCCCCCCTCTTCCAGGATACCCAATACACACGGCCTGACCTCTGTCTCCCGACAATCCCCTCTCTTCCAGGAGACCCAATACACATGGCCTGACCTCTGTCTCCCGACAATCCCCTCTCTTCCAGGAGACCCAATACACACGGTCTGACCTCTGTCTCCCGACAATCCCCCCTCTTCCAGGAGACTCAATACACACGGCCTGACCTCTGTCTCCCGACAATCCCCCCTCTTCCAGGAGACCCAATACACATAGCCTGACCTGTCTCCTGACAATCCCTCCTCTTCCAGGAGACCCAATACACACAGCCTGACTTCTGTCTCCCGACAATCCCCTCTCTTCCAGGAGACCCAATACACACAGCCTGACCTCTGTCTCCTGCCAATCCCCTCTCTTCCAGGAGACCCAATACACACAGCCTGACCTCTGTCTCCTTACAATCCCCTCTCTTCCAGGAGACCCAATACACACGGCCTGACCCCTGTCTCCTGACAATCCCCTCTCTTCCAGGAGACCCAATACACACAGCCTGACCTCTGTCTCCTGACAATCCCCCCTCTTCCAGGAGACCCAATAGACACAGCCTGACCTCTGTCTCCTGACAATCCCCTCTCTTCCAGGAGACCCAATACACACAGCCTGACCTCTGTCTCCTGACAATCCCCTCTCTTCCAGGAGACCCAATACACACAGCCTGACCTCTGTCTCCTGACAATCCCCTCTCTTCCAGGAAACCCAATACACACAGCCTGACCTCTGTCTCCTGACAATCCCCTCTCTTCCGGGAGACCCAATATACACAGCCTGACCTCTGTCTCCCGACAATCCCCTCTCTTCCAGGAGACCCAATACACATGGCCTGACCTCTGTCTCCCGACAATCCCCTCTCTTCCAGGTGACCCAATACACACAGCCTGACCTCTGTCTCCTGACAATCCCCTCTCTTCCAGGAGACCCAATACACACAGCCTGACCTCTGTCTCCTGACAATCCCCTCTCTTCCAGGAGACCCAATACACACAGCCTGACCTCTGTCTCCTGACAATCCCCTCTCTTCCAGGAAACCCAATACACACAGCCTGACCTCTGTCTCCTGACAATCCCCTCTCTTCCGGGAGACCCAATACACACAGCCTGACCTCTGTCTCCTGACAATCCCCTCTCTTCCAGGAGACCCAATACACACAGCCTGACCTCTGTCTCCTGACAATCCCCTCTCTTCCAGGAGACCCAATACACACAGCCTGACCTCTGTCTCCTGACAATCCCCTCTCTTCCAGGAGACCCAATACACACAGCCTGACCTCTGTCTCCTGACAATCCCCTCTCTTCCAGGAGACTCAATACACACAGCCTGACCTCTGTCTCCCGACAATCCCCTCTCTTCCAGGAGACCCAATACACACAGCCTGACTTCTGTCTACCGACAATCCCCTCTCCTCCAGGAGACCCAATACACACGGCCTGACCTCTGTCTCCCGACAATCCCCTCTCTTCCAGGAGACCCAATACACACAGCCTGACCTCTGTCTCCAGACAATCCCCTCTCTTCCAGGAGACCCAATACACACGGCCTGACCTCTGTCTCCCAACAATCCCCTCTCTTCCAGGAGACCCAATACACACAGCCTGACCTCTGTCTCCTGACAATCCCCTCTCTTCCAGGAGACCCAATACACACAGCCTGACCTCTCTCTCCTGACAATCCCCTCTCTTCCAGGAGACCCAATACACACAGCCTGACCTCTGTCTCCTGACAATCCCCTCTCTTCCAGGAGACCCAATACACACAGCCTGACCTCTGTCTCCCGACAATACCCTCTCTTCCAGGAGACCCAATACACACAGCCTGACCTCTGTCTCCCGACAATCCCCCCTCTTCCAGGAGACCCAATACACACGGCCTGACCTCTGTCTCCCGACAATCCCCTCTCTTCCAGGAGACCCAATACACACAGCCTGACCTCTGTCTCCCGACAATCCCCCCTCTTCCAGGAGACCCAATACACACGGCCTGACCTCTGTCTCCCGACAATCCCCTCTCTTCCAGGAGACCCAATACACATGGCCTGACCTCTGTCTCCCGACAATCCCCTCTCTTCCAGGAGACCCAATACACACGGTCTGACCTCTGTCTCCCGACAATCCCCCCTCTTCCAGGAGACTCAATACACACGGCCTGACCTCTGTCTCCCGACAATCCCCCCTCTTCCAGGAGACCCAATACACATAGCCTGACCTGTCTCCTGACAATCCCTCCTCTTCCAGGAGACCCAATACACACAGCCTGACTTCTGTCTCCCGACAATCCCCTCTCTTCCAGGAGACCCAATACACACAGCCTGACCTCTGTCTCCTGCCAATCCCCTCTCTTCCAGGAGACCCAATACACACAGCCTGACCTCTGTCTCCTTACAATCCCCTCTCTTCCAGGAGACCCAATACACACGGCCTGACCCCTGTCTCCTGACAATCCCCTCTCTTCCAGGAGACCCAGTACACACAGCCTGACCTCTGTCTCCTGACAATCCCCCCTCTTCCAGGAGACCCAATAGACACAGCCTGACCTCTGTCTCCCGACAATCCCCTCTCTTCCAGGAGACCCAATACACACAGCCTGACCTCTGTCTCCCGACAATCCCCTCTCTTCCAGGAGACCCAATACACATGGCCTGACCTCTGTCTCCCGACAATCCCCTCTCTTCCAGGTGACCCAATACACACAGCCTGACCTCTGTCTCCTGACAATCCCCTCTCTTCCAGGAGACCCAATACACACAGCCTGACCTCTGTCTCCTGACAATCCCCTCTCTTCCAGGAGACCCAATACACACAGCCTGACCTCTGTCTCCTGACAATCCCCTCTCTTCCAGGAAACCCAATACACACAGCCTGACCTCTGTCTCCTGACAATCCCCTCTCTTCCGGGAGACCCAATACACACAGCCTGACCTCTGTCTCCTGACAATCCCCTCTCTTCCAGGAGACCCAATACACACAGCCTGACCTCTGTCTCCTGACAATCCCCTCTCTTCCAGGAGACCCAATACACACAGCCTGACCTCTGTCTCCTGACAATCCCCTCTCTTCCAGGAGACTCAATACACACAGCCTGACCTCTGTCTCCCGACAATCCCCTCTCTTCCAGGAGACCCAATACACACAGCCTGACTTCTGTCTACCGACAATCCCCTCTCCTCCAGGAGACCCAATACACACGGCCTGACCTCTGTCTCCCGACAATCCCCTCTCTTCCAGGAGACCCAATACACACAGCCTGACCTCTGTCTCCAGACAATCCCCTCTCTTCCAGGAGACCCAATACACACGGCCTGACCTCTGTCTCCCAACAATCCCCTCTCTTCCAGGAGACCCAATACACACAGCCTGACCTCTGTCTCCTGACAATCCCCTCTCTTCCAGGAGACCCAATACACACAGCCTGACCTCTCTCTCCTGACAATCCCCTCTCTTCCAGGAGACCCAATACACACAGCCTGACCTCTGTCTCCTGACAATCCCCTCTCTTCCAGGAGACCCAATACACACAGCCTGACCTCTGTCTCCTGACAATCCCCTCTCTTCCAGGAGACCCAATACACACAGCCTGACCTCTGTCTCCTGACAATCCCCTCTCTTCCAGGAGACCCAATACACACAGCCTGACTTCTGTCTCCCGACAATCCCCTCTCCTCCAGGAGACCCAATACACATGGCCTGACCTCTGTCTCCCGACAATCCCCTCTCTTCCAGGAGACCCAATACACACAGCCTGACCTCTGTCTCCTGACAATCCCCTCTCTTCCAGGAGACCCAATACACACAGCCTGACCTCTGTCTCCTGACAATCCCCTCTCTTCCAGGAGACCCAATACACACGGTCTGACCTCTGTCTCCCGACAATCCCCCCTCTTCCTGGAGACTCAATACACACGGCCTGACCTCTGTCTCCTGACAATCCCCCCTCTTCCAGGAGACCCAATACACATAGCCTGACCTGTCTCCTGACAATCCCTCCTCTTCCAGGAGACCCAATACACACAGCCTGACTTCTGTCTCCCGACAATCCCCTCTCTTCCAGGAGACCCAATACACACAGCCTGACCTCTGTCTCCTGCCAATCCCCTCTCTTCCAGGAGACCCAATACACACAGCCTGACCTCTGTCTCCTTACAATCCCCTCTCTTCCAGGAGACCCAATACACACGGCCTGACCCCTGTCTCCTGACAATCCCCTCTCTTCCAGGAGACCCAATACACACAGCCTGACCTCTGTCTCCTGACAATCCCCCCTCTTCCAGGAGACCCAATAGACACAGCCTGACCTCTGTCTCCCGACAATCCCCTCTCTTCCAGGAGACCCAATACACACAGCCTGACCTCTGTCTCCCGACAATCCCCTCTCTTCCAGGAGACCCAATACACATGGCCTGACCTCTGTCTCCCGACAATCCCCTCTCTTCCAGGTGACCCAATACACACAGCCTGACCTCTGTCTCCTGACAATCCCCTCTCTTCCAGGAGACCCAATACACACAGCCTGACCTCTGTCTCCTGACAATCCCCTCTCTTCCAGGAGACCCAATACACACAGCCTGACCTCTGTCTCCTGACAATCCCCTCTCTTCCAGGAAACCCAATACACACAGCCTGACCTCTGTCTCCTGACAATCCCCTCTCTTCCGGGAGACCCAATACACACAGCCTGACCTCTGTCTCCTGACAATCCCCTCTCTTCCAGGAGACCCAATACACACAGCCTGACCTCTGTCTCCTGACAATCCCCTCTCTTCCAGGAGACCCAATACACACAGCCTGACCTCTGTCTCCTGACAATCCCCTCTCTTCCAGGAGACCCAATACACACAGCCTGACCTCTGTCTCCTGACAATCCCCTCTCTTCCAGGAGACTCAATACACACAGCCTGACCTCTGTCTCCCGACAATCCCCTCTCTTCCAGGAGACCCAATACACACAGCCTGACTTCTGTCTACCGACAATCCCCTCTCCTCCAGGAGACCCAATACACACGGCCTGACCTCTGTCTCCCGACAATCCCCTCTCTTCCAGGAGACCCAATACACACAGCCTGACCTCTGTCTCCAGACAATCCCCTCTCTTCCAGGAGACCCAATACACACGGCCTGACCTCTGTCTCCCAACAATCCCCTCTCTTCCAGGAGACCCAATACACACAGCCTGACCTCTGTCTCCTGACAATCCCCTCTCTTCCAGGAGACCCAATACACACAGCCTGACCTCTCTCTCCTGACAATCCCCTCTCTTCCAGGAGACCCAATACACACAGCCTGACCTCTGTCTCCTGACAATCCCCTCTCTTCCAGGAGACCCAATACACACAGCCTGACCTCTGTCTCCTGACAATCCCCTCTCTTCCAGGAGACCCAATACACACAGCCTGACCTCTGTCTCCTGACAATCCCCTCTCTTCCAGGAGACCCAATACACACAGCCTGACTTCTGTCTCCCGACAATCCCCTCTCCTCCAGGAGACCCAATACACATGGCCTGACCTCTGTCTCCCGACAATCCCCTCTCTTCCAGGAGACCCAATACACACAGCCTGACCTCTGTCTCCTGACAATCCCCTCTCTTCCAGGAGACCCAATACACACAGCCTGACCTCTGTCTCCTGACAATCCCCTCTCTTCCAGGAGACTCAATACACACAGCCTGACCTCTGTCTCCCGACAATCCCCTCTCTTCCAGGAGACCCAATACACACAGCCTGACTTCTGTCTACTGACAATCCCCTCTCTTCCAGGAGACCCAATACACACAGCCTGACTTCTGTCTCCCGACAATCCCCTCTCCTCCAGGAGACCCAATACACATGGCCTGACCTCTGTCTCCCGACAATCCCCTCTCTTCCAGGAGACCCAATACACACAGCCTGACCTCTGTCTCCTGACAATCCCCTCTCTTCCAGGAGACCCAATACACACAGCCTGACCTCTGTCTCCTGACAATCCCCTCTCTTCCAGGAGACCCAATACACACAGCCTGACCTCTGTCTCCTGACAATCCCCTCTCTTCCAGGAGACTCAATACACACAGCCTGACTTCTGTCTCCTGACAATCCCCTCTCTTCCAGGAGACCCAATGCACACAGCCTGACCTCTGTCTCCTGACAATCCCCTCTTTTCCAGGAGACCCAATACACACAGCCTGACCTCTGTCTCCTGACAATCCCCTCTTTTCCAGGAGACCCAATACACACAGCCTGACCTTTGTCTCCTGACAATCCCCTCTCTTACAGGAGACCCAATACACACAGCCTGACTTCTGTCTCCCGACAATCCCCTCTCTTCCGGGAGACCCAATACACACGGCCTGACCTCTGTCTCCTGACAATCCCCTCTCTTCCAGGAGACCCAATACACACGGCCTGACCTCTGTCTCCCGACAATCCCCTCTCTTCCAGGAGACCCAATACACACAGCCTGACCTCTGTCTCCCGACAATCCCCTCTCTTCCGGTAGACCCAATACACACAGCCTGACCTCTGTCTCCTGACAATCCCCTCTCTTTCAGGAGAACCAAAACACACAGCCTGACCTCTGTCTCCCGACAATCCCCTCTCTTCCAGGAGACCCAATACACACAGCCTGACCTTTGTCTCCTGACAATCCCCTCTCTTCCGGGAGACCCAATACACACAGCCTGACCTCTGTCTCCTGACAATCCCCCCTCTTCCAGGAGACCCAATAGACACAGCCTGACCTCTGTCTCCCGACAATCCCCTCTCTTCCAGGAGGCCCAATACACACAACCTGACCTCTGTCTCCCGACAATCCCCTCTCTTCCAGGAGACCCAATACACATGGCCTGACCTCTGTCTCCTGACAATCCCCTCTCTTCCAGGTGACCCAATACACACAGCCTGACCTCTGTCTCCTGACAATCCCCTCTCTTCCAGGTGACCCAATACACACAGCCTGACCTCTGTCTCCTGACAATCCCCCCTCTTCCAGGAGACCCAATAGACACAGCCTGACCTCTGTCTCCCGACAATCCCCTCTCTTCCAGGAGACCCAATACACACAGCCTGACCTCTGTCTCCCGACAATCCCCTCTCTTCCAGGAGACCCAATACACATGGCCTGACCTCTGTCTCCCGACAATCCCCTCTCTTCCAGGTGACCCAATACACACAGCCTGACCTCTGTCTCCCGACAATCCCCTCTCTTCCAGGTGACCCAATACACACAGCCTGACCTCTGTCTCCTGACAATCCCCCCTCTTCCAGGAGACCCAATAGACACAGCCTGACCTCTGTCTCCCGACAATCCCCTCTCTTCCAGGAGACCCAATACACATGGCCTGACCTCTGTCTCCCGACAATCCCCTCTCTTCCAGGTGACCCAATACACACAGCCTGACCTCTGTCTCCTGACAATCCCCTCTCTTCCAGGAGACCCAATACACACAGCCTGACCTCTGTCTCCTGACAATCCCCTCTCTTCCAGGAGACCCAATACACACAGCCTGACCTCTGTCTCCTGACAATCCCCTGTCTTCCAGGAAACCCAATACACACAGCCTGACCTCTGTCTCCTGACAATCCCCTCTCTTCCGGGAGACCCAATACACACAGCCTGACCTCTGTCTCCTGACAATCCCCTCTCTTCCAGGAGACCCAATACACAGAGCCTGACCTCTGTCTCCTGACAATCCCCTCTCTTCCAGGAGACCCAATACACACAGCCTGACCTCTGTCTCCTGACAATCCCCTCTCTTCCAGGAGACCCAATACACACAGCCTGACCTCTGTCTCCTGACAATCCCCTCTCTTCCAGGAGACTCAATACACACAGCCTGACCTCTGTCTCCCGACAATCCCCTCTCTTCCAGGAGACCCAATACACACAGCCTGACTTCTGTCTACCGACAATCCCCTCTCTTCCAGGAGACCCAATACACACAGCCTGACCTCTGTCTCCCAACAATCCCCTCTCCTCCAGGAGACCCAATACACACGGCCTGACCTCTGTCTCCCGACAATCCCCTCTCTTCCAGGAGACCCAATACACACAGCCTGACCTCTGTCTCCAGACAATCCCCTCTCTTCCAGGAGACCCAATACACACGGCCTGACCTCTGTCACCCGACAATCCCCTCTCTTCCAGGAGACCCAATACACACAGCCTGACCTCTGTCTCCTGACAATCCCCTCTCTTCCAGGAGACTCAATACACACAGCCTGACCTCTGTCTCCCGACAATCCCCTCTCTTCCAGGAGACCCAATACACACAGCCTGACTTCTGTCTACCGACAATCCCCTCTCCTCCAGGAGACCCAATACACACGGCCTGACCTCTGTCTCCCGACAATCCCCTCTCTTCCAGGAGACCCAATACACACAGCCTGACCTCTGTCTCCAGACAATCCCCTCTCTTCCAGGAGACCCAATACACACGGCCTGACCTCTGTCACCCGACAATCCCCTCTCTTCCAGGAGACCCAATACACACGGCCTGACCTCTGTCTCCCGACAATCCCCTCTCTTCCAGGAGACCCAATACACACAGCCTGACCTCTGTCTCCAGACAATCCCCTCTCTTCCAGGAGACCCAATACACACGACCTGACCTCTGTCTCCCGACAATCCCCTCTCTTCCAGGAGACCCAATACACACAGCCTGACCTCTGTCTCCTGACAATCCCCTCTCTTCCAGGAGACCCAATACACACAGCCTGACCTCTGTCTCCTGACAATCCCCTCTCTTCCAGGAGACCCAATACACACAGCCTGACCTCTCTCTCCTGACAATCCCCTCTCTTCCAGGAGACCCAATACACACAGCCTGACCTCTGTCTCCTGACAATCCCCTCTCTTCCAGGAGACCCAATACACACAGCCTGACCTCTGTCTCCTGACAATCCCCTCTCTTCCAGGAGACCCAATACACACAGCCTGACCTCTGTCTCCTGACAATCCCCTCTCTTCCAGGAGACCCAATACACACAGCCTGACCTCTGTCTCCCGACAATCCCCTCTCTTCCAGGAGACCCAATACACACAGCCTGACCTCTGTCTCCCGACAATCCCCTCTCCTCCAGGAGACCCAATACACACAGCCTGACCTCTGTCTCCCGACAATCCCCTCTCTTCCAGGAGACCCAATACACACAGCCTGACTTCTGTCTCCCGACAATCCCCTCTCCTCCAGGAGACCCAATACACATGGCCTGACCTCTGTCTCCCGACAATCCCCTCTCTTCCAGGAGACCCAATACACACAGCCTGACCTCTGTCTCCTGACAATCCCCTCTCTTCCAGGAGACCCAATACACACAGCCTGACTTCTGTCTACTGACAATCCCCTCTCCTCCAGGAGACCCAATACACACGGCCTGACCTCTGTCTCCCGACAATCCCCTCTCTTCCAGGAGACCCAATACACACAGCCTGACCTCTGTCTCCCGACAATCCCCTCTTTTCCAGGAGACCCAATACACACGGCCTGACCCCTGTCTCTTGACAATCCCCTCTCTTCCAGGAGACCCAATACACACAGCCTGACCTCTGTCTCCCGACAATCCCCTCTCTTCCAGGAGACCCAATACACACAGCCTGACCTCTGTCTCCCGACAATCCCCTCTCTTCCAGGAGACCCAATACACACAGCCTGACCTCTGTCTCCTGACAATCCCCCCTCTTCCAGGAGACCCAATACACACGGCCTGACCTTTGTCTCCCGACAATCCCCTTTCTTCCAGGAGACCCAATACACACGGCCTGACCTCTGTCTCCCGACAATCTCCTCTCTTCCAGGAGACCCAATACACACGTCCTGACCTTTGTCTCCGGACAATCCCCTCTCTTCCAGGAGACCCAATACACACGGCCTGACCTCTGTCTCCCGACAATCCCCTCTCTTCCAGGAGACCCAATACACACGGCCTGACCTCTGTCTCCGGACAATCCCCCCTCTTCCAGGAGACCCAATACACATGGCCTGACCTCTGTCCCCCGACAATCCCCTCTCTTCCAGGAGACCCAATACACACGGCCTGACCTCTGTCTCCCGACAATCCCCTCTCTTCCAGGAGACCCAATACACACAGCCTGACCTCTGTCTCCCGACAATACCCTCTTTTCCAGGAGACCCAATACACACAGCCTGACCTCTGTCTCCCGACAATCCCCCCTCTTCCAGGAGACCCAATAGACACAGCCTGACCTCTGTCTCCCGACAATCCCCTCTCTTCCAGGAGACCCAATACACACAGCCTGACCTCTGTCTCCTGACAATCCCCTCTCTTCCAGGAGACCCAATACACATGGCCTGACCTCTGTCTCCCGACAATCCCCTCTCTTCCAGGTGACCCAATACACACAGCCTGACCTCTGTCTCCTGACAATCCCCTCTCTTCCAGGAGACCCAATACACACAGCCTGACCTCTGTCTCCTGACAATCCCCTCTCTTCCAGGAGACCCAATACACACAGCCTGACCTCTGTCTCCTGACAATCCCCTGTCTTCCAGGAAACCCAATACACACAGCCTGACCTCTGTCTCCTGACAATCCCCTCTCTTCCGGGAGACCCAATACACACAGCCTGACCTCTGTCTCCTGACAATCCCCTCTCTTCCAGGAGACCCAATACACACAGCCTGACCTCTGTCTCCTGACAATCCCCTCTCTTCCAGGAGACCCAATACACACAGCCTGACCTCTGTCTCCTGACAATCCCCTCTCTTCCAGGAGACCCAATACACACAGCCTGACCTCTGTCTCCTGACAATCCCCTCTCTTCCAGGAGACTCAATACACACAGCCTGACCTCTGTCTCCCGACAATCCCCTCTCTTCCAGGAGACCCAATACACACAGCCTGACTTCTGTCTACCGACAATCCCCTCTCCTCCAGGAGACCCAATACACACGGCCTGACCTCTGTCTCCCGACAATCCCCTCTCTTCCAGGAGACCCAATACACACAGCCTGACCTCTGTCTCCAGACAATCCCCTCTCTTCCAGGAGACCCAATACACACGGCCTGACCTCTGTCACCCGACAATCTCCTCTCTTCCAGGAGACCCAATACACACAGCCTGACCTCTGTCTCCTGACAATCCCCTCTCTTCCAGGAGACCCAATACACACAGCCTGACCTCTGTCTCCTGACAATCCCCTCTCTTCCAGGAGACCCAATACACATGGCCTGACCTCTGTCTCCCGACAATCCCCTCTCTTCCAGGTGACCCAATACACACAGCCTGACCTCTGTCTCCTGACAATCCCCTCTCTTCCAGGAGACCAGTGGCGTATCTAGGGTATGGCACTCCATGGCAAGTGCCATGGGCGCCCTGGAGGGGGGGGGCGTCAAAATAAACTAAACAAAAAAAAAAATCCCACCCGCACCTGTCCTCCTGCGGGCCGCCTCCCGCACAATAGCCCCCGGCGGCGGCATGGCACTTCACTTTAAAGTACTCTTACTTGGCTGAATGGCAGTGTTTGGCGAGTGACAGGCGCGGGCGCCCCCATGCTTGTAGATGAAGTGTAACAGTCCACTGCGTCTCCGACCGTCATTCGGCTAACTGGGAGGCGGAGCTTTCATCCTCTGCGCTGCTTCAATCTTCTCCCCGAGCGGGTTGATGACGTCATGTGAGGTGAGGTCGCCGTCGCTGAGGAGGAGAACTGTCTTCAACTGAACTGACAATTGGACCCTGCTGGAACCCGAACCCCCAAGCCAGGCAGCAACTGCAGCAGGTACTAGTCACACAACAAGTGACCCCATGTATAAATCTCTGTCTCTGACAACAATGTCTCCTTCTTCATATGGGTAGCTTAACCCTTTACTAAAAGTAAACTGCAAGTCAGTCAGTGTTAATGATGTGTGCCAGGCCAGCCCAACTGCCAAGCAGCCAATCAAGTATACTGTAGTGCCTGCTTGCTCAATATGGAGTAAATAAATTGTAATTATGCATAGCCATATTTATCATAAATAAAGTGATTTGTGCAAGTAGTACCTGCTGTTGCACAAATCACTTTATTTATGATATCTATGGCTATGCATAATTACAATTTATTTAATCCATATTGAGCAAGCACTATATTTGATTGGCTGCTTGCTTCTGTTTGGGCTATTTTCACACTGGGGTGTTGTGCCGTCGGCGGTAAAGCACTGTCGCTAGCGGGACGCCTCAAAGATGCGGCTACCAGGACTTTTTTGAGCGTCCTGCCAGCGCACCGCTAGCGGCCCAAAAAGGGTTAAAACCGCCCGCAAAGCGCCACTGCAGTGGCGCTTTGCTGGCGGTTCGGCGGCGCTGCCCATTGATTTTAATGGGCAGGGGCGCATTAGAAGCAGTGTGTACACTGTTCCTACAGTGCCTCAAAGATGTGGCTAGCAGGACTTTTTTGAGCGTCCTGCCAGCGCACCGCTCCAGTGTGAAAGCCCTTGGGCTTTCACATTGGAGTGAAAAAAGAGGCTCTTTCAGGGCGCTTTGCAGGCGCAATTTTGTAGCGCTGTAGCACCTGCAAAGCACCTCAGTGTGAAAGCAGCCTAAGACCCCTTTCTCACTGAGGCGCTTTGCAGTCGCTATAACGCTAAAAATAGCGCCTGCAAATCGCCCTGAAAGAGCGGCTCTATTCACTCCAGTGTGGAAGCCCCGAGGGCTTTCACACTGGAGCGGTGCACTAGCAGGACATTAGAAAATGTCCTGCAAGCAGCATCTTTGAGGCGCTGTAGGAGCGGCTCCTAAAGCGCCCCTGCCCATTGAAATCAAAGCGGCGCTTTGCGGGCGTTTTTTTTTAACCTTTTCTCGGCCGCTAGCGGGGGTTAAAAGACCCCCGCTAGCGGCTGAATAGCGCTGCGAAAACGACAGTAAACGACGCCCCCCCACCGCCCCAGTGTGAAAGAGGCCTTAAAGTCAACATCATTTGCGATTGTGCGTGTGTGCTAAGCAGACAGGGCCGCTGGTGATCCTACTCCCTATCTCCCTTTATACAGTGTCAGCAGTGGCGGAGGACTGTATCCATTATGAGGAAACATCCCCTCCACCGCTGCGTGTCCCTGATCATTACAGTGCCACTGCCAGTGAGTGTGACCTGTCTGTGTACCACTGCGCACAGTCACTGTCTGTGATGTTCCGTTCCACCCTGCCTTTCTGCCCAGTGCTGTACCCGTACCTCTCATGATCCGCCCCCATGGAGGCCGCTCTCTGTCTCTCTCCCTCCTGCTAAGTGCCCATATATCGCACGATTCCTCCGCATTTATGGGTGCTGATGTTACTGCATTTATGGGTGCTGGTAAGGCCGCAATTATGGGTGCTGGTAAGGCCGCATTTATGGGTGCTGATGATACTGCATTTATGGGTGCTGATATTACTGCATTTATGGGTGCTGGTAAGGCCGCATTTATGGGTGCTGATGTTACTGCATTTATGGGTGCTGATATTACTGCATTTATGGGTGCTGGTAAGGCCGCATTTATGGGTGCTGATATTACTGCATTTGTGGGTGCTGGTAAGGCCGCATTTATGGGTGCTGGTAAGGCCGCATTTATGGGTGCTGATGATACTGCATTTATGGGTGCTGATGATACTGCATTTATGGGTGCTGATGATACTGCATTTATGGGTGCTGATATTACTGCATTTATGGGTGCTGGTAAGGCCGCATTTATGGGTGCTGATGTTACTATGTTACTGCACTTATGGATGCTGGTTTGACTTGTAGTTTTGTCAGCTGTTTTTTTTGTTAAGGTTATCTGAAAGATGGGTTTCAAATGTTTTGACAGGGGCGCAGTTTCAGTTCTTGCCATAGGCGCCATTTTCACTAGATACGCCTCTGCAGGAGACTCAATACACACAGCCTGACCTCTGTCTCCCGACAATCCCCTCTCTTCCAGGAGACCCAATACACACAGCCTGACTTCTGTCTACCGACAATCCCCTCTCCTCCAGGAGACCCAATACACACGGCCTGACCTCTGTCTCCCGACAATCCCCTCTCTTCCAGGAGACCCAATACACACAGCCTGACCTCTGTCTCCAGACAATCCCCTCTCTTCCAGGAGACCCAATACACACGGCCTGACCTCTGTCACCCGACAATCCCCTCTCTTCCAGGA
Organism: Rana muscosa; assembly: GCA_029206835.1. Lineage (NCBI taxonomy): Eukaryota > Metazoa > Chordata > Amphibia > Anura > Ranidae > Rana > Rana muscosa. The sequence goes on along the minus strand of CM055116.1, from coordinate 1,299,316,899 downwards.
GACCCAATACACACGGCCTGACCTCTGTCTCCCGACAATCCCCTCTCTTCCAGGAGACCCAATACACACAGCCTGACCTCTGTCTCCAGACAATCCCCTCTCTTCCAGGAGACCCAATACACACGACCTGACCTCTGTCTCCCGACAATCCCCTCTCTTCCAGGAGACCCAATACACACAGCCTGACCTCTGTCTCCTGACAATCCCCTCTCTTCCAGGAGACCCAATACACACAGCCTGACCTCTGTCTCCTGACAATCCCCTCTCTTCCAGGAGACCCAATACACACAGCCTGACCTCTCTCTCCTGACAATCCCCTCTCTTCCAGGAGACCCAATACACACAGCCTGACCTCTGTCTCCTGACAATCCCCTCTCTTCCAGGAGACCCAATACACACAGCCTGACCTCTGTCTCCTGACAATCCCCTCTCTTCCAGGAGACCCAATACACACAGCCTGACCTCTGTCTCCTGACAATCCCCTCTCTTCCAGGAGACCCAATACACACAGCCTGACCTCTGTCTCCCGACAATCCCCTCTCTTCCAGGAGACCCAATACACACAGCCTGACCTCTGTCTCCCGACAATCCCCTCTCCTCCAGGAGACCCAATACACACAGCCTGACCTCTGTCTCCCGACAATCCCCTCTCTTCCAGGAGACCCAATACACACAGCCTGACTTCTGTCTCCCGACAATCCCCTCTCCTCCAGGAGACCCAATACACATGGCCTGACCTCTGTCTCCCGACAATCCCCTCTCTTCCAGGAGACCCAATACACACAGCCTGACCTCTGTCTCCTGACAATCCCCTCTCTTCCAGGAGACCCAATACACACAGCCTGACTTCTGTCTACTGACAATCCCCTCTCCTCCAGGAGACCCAATACACACGGCCTGACCTCTGTCTCCCGACAATCCCCTCTCTTCCAGGAGACCCAATACACACAGCCTGACCTCTGTCTCCCGACAATCCCCTCTTTTCCAGGAGACCCAATACACACGGCCTGACCCCTGTCTCTTGACAATCCCCTCTCTTCCAGGAGACCCAATACACACAGCCTGACCTCTGTCTCCCGACAATCCCCTCTCTTCCAGGAGACCCAATACACACAGCCTGACCTCTGTCTCCCGACAATCCCCTCTCTTCCAGGAGACCCAATACACACAGCCTGACCTCTGTCTCCTGACAATCCCCCCTCTTCCAGGAGACCCAATACACACGGCCTGACCTTTGTCTCCCGACAATCCCCTTTCTTCCAGGAGACCCAATACACACGGCCTGACCTCTGTCTCCCGACAATCTCCTCTCTTCCAGGAGACCCAATACACACGTCCTGACCTTTGTCTCCGGACAATCCCCTCTCTTCCAGGAGACCCAATACACACGGCCTGACCTCTGTCTCCCGACAATCCCCTCTCTTCCAGGAGACCCAATACACACGGCCTGACCTCTGTCTCCGGACAATCCCCCCTCTTCCAGGAGACCCAATACACATGGCCTGACCTCTGTCCCCCGACAATCCCCTCTCTTCCAGGAGACCCAATACACACGGCCTGACCTCTGTCTCCCGACAATCCCCTCTCTTCCAGGAGACCCAATACACACAGCCTGACCTCTGTCTCCCGACAATACCCTCTTTTCCAGGAGACCCAATACACACAGCCTGACCTCTGTCTCCCGACAATCCCCCCTCTTCCAGGAGACCCAATAGACACAGCCTGACCTCTGTCTCCCGACAATCCCCTCTCTTCCAGGAGACCCAATACACACAGCCTGACCTCTGTCTCCTGACAATCCCCTCTCTTCCAGGAGACCCAATACACATGGCCTGACCTCTGTCTCCCGACAATCCCCTCTCTTCCAGGTGACCCAATACACACAGCCTGACCTCTGTCTCCTGACAATCCCCTCTCTTCCAGGAGACCCAATACACACAGCCTGACCTCTGTCTCCTGACAATCCCCTCTCTTCCAGGAGACCCAATACACACAGCCTGACCTCTGTCTCCTGACAATCCCCTCTCTTCCAGGAAACCCAATACACACAGCCTGACCTCTGTCTCCTGACAATCCCCTCTCTTCCGGGAGACCCAATACACACAGCCTGACCTCTGTCTCCTGACAATCCCCTCTCTTCCAGGAGACCCAATACACACAGCCTGACCTCTGTCTCCTGACAATCCCCTCTCTTCCAGGAGACCCAATACACACAGCCTGACCTCTGTCTCCTGACAATCCCCTCTCTTCCAGGAGACCCAATACACACAGCCTGACCTCTGTCTCCTGACAATCCCCTCTCTTCCAGGAGACTCAATACACACAGCCTGACCTCTGTCTCCCGACAATCCCCTCTCTTCCAGGAGACCCAATACACACAGCCTGACTTCTGTCTACCGACAATCCCCTCTCCTCCAGGAGACCCAATACACACGGCCTGACCTCTGTCTCCCGACAATCCCCTCTCTTCCAGGAGACCCAATACACACAGCCTGACCTCTGTCTCCAGACAATCCCCTCTCTTCCAGGAGACCCAATACACACGGCCTGACCTCTGTCACCCGACAATCCCCTCTCTTCCAGGAGACCCAATACACACAGCCTGACCTCTGTCTCCTGACAATCCCCTCTCTTCCAGGAGACTCAATACACACAGCCTGACCTCTGTCTCCTGACAATCCCCTCTCTTCCAGGAGACCCAATAGACACAGCCTGACCTCTGTCTCCCGACAATCCCCTCTCTTCCAGGAGACCCAATACACACAGCCTGACCTCTGTCTCCTGACAATCCCCTCTCTTCCAGGAGACTCAATACACACAGCCTGACCTCTGTCTCCCGACAATCCCCTCTCTTCCAGGAGACCCAATACACACAGCCTGACTTCTGTCTACTGACAAGCCCCTTTCTTCCAGGAGACCCAATACACACAGCCTGACTTCTGTCTCCCGACAATCCCCTCTCCTCCAGGAGACCCAATACACATGGCCTGACCTCTGTCTCCCGACAATCCCCTCTCTTCCAGGAGACCCAATACACACAGCCTGACCTCTGTCTCCTGACAATCCCCTCTCTTCCAGGAGACCCAATAAACACAGCCTGACCTCTGTCTCCTGACAATCCCCTCTCTTACAGGAGACCCAATACACACAGCCTGACCTCTGTCTCCTGACAATCCCCTCTCTTCCAGGAGACTCAATACACACAGCCTGACTTCTGTCTCCCGACAATCCCCTCTCTTCCAGGAGACCCAATGCACACGGCCTGACCTCTGTCTCCCGACAATCCCCTCTCCTCCAGGAGACCCAATACACATGGCCTGACCTCTGTCTCCCGACAATCCCCTCTCTTCCAGGAGACCCAATACACACAGCCTGACTTCTGTCTCCCGACAATCCCCTCTCCTCCAGGAGACCCAATACACATGGCCTGACCTCTGTCTCCCGACAATCCCCTCTCTTCCAGGAGACCCAATACACACAGCCTGACCTCTGTCTCCTGACAATCCCCTCTCTTCCAGGAGACCCAATACACACAGCCTGACCTCTGTCTCCTGACAATCCCCTCTCTTCCAGGAGACCCAATACACACAGCCTGACCTCTGTCTCCTGACAATCCCCTCTCTTCCAGGAGACTCAATACACACAGCCTGACTTCTGTCTCCTGACAATCCCCTCTCTTCCAGGAGACCCAATACACACAGCCTGACCTCTGTCTCCTGACAATCCCCTCTCTTCCAGGAGACTCAATACACACAGCCTGACCTCTGTCTCCTGACAATCCCCTCTTTTCCAGGAGACCCAATACACATAGCCTGACCTCTGTCTCCAGACAATCCCCTCTCTTCCAGGAGACCCAATACACACAGCCTGACCTCTGTCTCCTGACAATCCCCTCTCTTCCAGGAGACCCAATACACACAGACTGACCTCTGTCTCCTGACAATCCCCTCTCTTCCAGGAGACCCAATACACACAGCCTGACCTCTGTCTCCTGACAATCCCCTCTTTTCCAGGAGACCCAATACACACAGCCTGACCTTTGTCTCCTGACAATCCCCTCTCTTACAGGAGACCCAATACACACAGCCTGACTTCTGTCTCCCGACAATCCCCTCTCTTCCGGGAGACCCAATACACACGGCCTGACCTCTGTCTCCTGACAATCCCCTCTCTTCCAGGAGACCCAATACACACGGCCTGACCTCTGTCTCCCGACAATCCCCTCTCTTCCAGGAGACCCAATACACACAGCCTGACCTCTGTCTCCCGACAATCCCCTCTCTTCCGGTAGACCCAATACACACAGCCTGACCTCTGTCTCCTGACAATCCCCTCTCTTTCAGGAGAACCAAAACACACAGCCTGACCTCTGTCTCCCGACAATCCCCTCTCTTCCGGTAGACCCAATACACACAGCCTGACCTCTGTCTCCCGACAATCCCCTCTCTTCCGGGAGACCCAATACACACAGCCTGACCTTTGTCTCCTGACAATCCCCTCTCTTCCGGGAGACCCAATACACACAGCCTGACCTCTGTCTCCCGACAATCCCCTCTCTTCCGGGAGACCCAATACACACAGCCTGACCTCTGTCTCCTGACAATCCCCTCTCTTCCAGGTGACCCAATACACACAGCCTGACCTCTGTCTCCTGACAATCCCCCCTCTTCCAGGAGACCCAATAGACACAGCCTGACCTCTGTCTCCCGACAATCCCCTCTCTTCCAGGAGACCCAATACACACAGCCTGACCTCTGTCTCCCGACAATCCCCTCTCTTCCAGGAGACCCAATACACATGGCCTGACCTCTGTCTCCCGACAATCCCCTCTCTTCCAGGTGACCCAATACACACAGCCTGACCTCTGTCTCCTGACAATCCCCTCTCTTCCAGGAGACCCAATACACACAGCCTGACCTCTCTCTCCTGACAATCCCCTCTCTTCCAGGAGACCCAATACACACAGCCTGACCTCTGTCTCCTGACAATCCCCTCTCTTCCAGGAGACCCAATACACACAGCCTGACCTCTGTCTCCTGACAATCCCCTCTCTTCCAGGAGACCCAATACACACAGCCTGACCTCTGTCTCCTGACAATCCCCTCTCTTCCAGGAGACCCAATACACACAGCCTGACTTCTGTCTCCCGACAATCCCCTCTCCTCCAGGAGACCCAATACACATGGCCTGACCTCTGTCTCCCGACAATCCCCTCTCTTCCAGGAGACCCAATACACACAGCCTGACCTCTGTCTCCTGACAATCCCCTCTCTTCCAGGAGACCCAATACACACAGCCTGACCTCTGTCTCCTGACAATCCCCTCTCTTCCAGGAGACCCAATACACACAGCCTGACTTCTGTCTACTGACAATCCCCTCTCCTCCAGGAGACCCAATACACACGGCCTGACCTCTGTCTCCCGACAATCCCCTCTCTTCCAGGAGACCCAATACACACAGCCTGACCTCTGTCTCCCGACAATCCCCTCTCTTCCAGGAGACCCAATACACACGGCCTGACCTCTGTCTCCCGACAATCCCCTCTCTTCCAGGAGACCCAATACACACAGCCTGATCTCTGTCTCCCGACAATCCCCTCTCTTCCAGGAGACCCAATACACACGGCCTGACCTCTGTCTCCCGACAATCCCCTCTCTTCCAGGAGACCCAATACACACAGCCTGACCTCTGTCTCCCGACAATCCCCTCTCTTCCAGGAGACCCAATACACACAGCCTGACCTCTGTCTCCCGACAATCCCCTCTCTTCCAGGAGACCCAATACACACAGCCTGACCTCTGTCTCCTGACAATCCCCCCTCTTCCAGGAGACCCAATACACACGGCCTGACCTCTGTCTCCCGACAATCCCCTTTCTTCCAGGAGACCCAATACACACGGCCTGACCTCTGTCTCCCGACAATCTCCTCTCTTCCAGGAGACCCAATACACACGTCCTGACCTTTGTCTCCGGACAATCCCCTCTCTTCCAGGAGACCCAATACACACGGCCTGACCTCTGTCTCCTGACAATCCCCTCTCTTCCAGGAGACCCAATACACATGGCCTGACCTCTGTCTCCGGACAATCCCCCCTCTTCCAGGAGACCCAATACACATGGCCTGACCTCTGTCCCCCGACAATCCCCTCTCTTCCAGGAGACCCAATACACACGGCCTGACCTCTGTCTCCCGACAATCCCCTCTCTTCCAGGAGACCCAATACACACAGCCTGACCTCTGTCTCCCGACAATACCCTCTCTTCCAGGAGACCCAATACACACAGCCTGACCTCTGTCTCCCGACAATCCCCCCTCTTCCAGGAGACCCAATACACACGGCCTGACCTCTGTCTCCCGACAATCCCCTCTCTTCCAGGAGACCCAATACACACAGCCTGACCTCTGTCTCCCGACAATCCCCCCTCTTCCAGGAGACCCAATACACACGGCCTGACCACTGTCTCCCGACAATCCCCTCTCTTCCAGGAGTCCCAATACACACGGCCTGACCTCTGTCTCCCGACAATCCCCTCTCTTCCAGGAGACCCAATACACACGGTCTGACCTCTGTCTCCCGACAATCCCCCCTCTTCCAGGAGACTCAATACACACGGCCTGACCTCTGTCTCCCGACAATCCCCCCTCTTCCAGGAGACCCAATACACATAGCCTGACCTGTCTCCTGACAATCCCTCCTCTTCCAGGAGACCTAATACACACAGCCTGACTTCTGTCTCCCGACAATCCCCTCTCTTCCAGGAGACCCAATACACACAGCCTGACCTCTGTCTCCTGCCAATCCCCTCTCTTCCAGGAGACCCAATACACACAGCCTGACCTCTGTCTCCTTACAATCCCCTCTCTTCCAGGAGACCCAATACACACGGCCTGACCCCTGTCTCCTGACAATCCCCTCTCTTCCAGGAGACCCAATACACACAGCCTGACCTCTGTCTCCTGACAATCCCCCCTCTTCCAGGAGACCCAATAGACACAGCCTGACCTCTGTCTCCCGACAATCCCCTCTCTTCCAGGAGACCCAATACACATGGCCTGACCTCTGTCTCCCGACAATCCCCTCTCTTCCAGGTGACCCAATACACACAGCCTGACCTCTGTCTCCTGACAATCCCCTCTCTTCCAGGAGACCCAATACACACAGCCTGACCTCTGTCTCCTGACAATTCCCTCTCTTCCAGGAGACCCAATACACACAGCCTGACCTCTGTCTCCTGACAATCCCCTCTCTTCCAGGAAACCCAATACACACAGCCTGACCTCTGTCTCCTGACAATCCCCTCTCTTCCGGGAGACCCAATACACACAGCCTGACCTCTGTCTCCTGACAATCCCCTCTCTTCCAGGAGACCCAATACACACAGCCTGACCTCTGTCTCCTGACAATCCCCTCTCTTCCAGGAGACCCAATACACACAGCCTGACCTCTGTCTCCTGACAATCCCCTCTCTTCCAGGAGACCCAATACACATGGCCTGACCTCTGTCTCCCGACAATCCCCTCTCTTCCAGGTGACCCAATACACACAGCCTGACCTCTGTCTCCTGACAATCCCCTCTCTTCCAGGAGACCCAATACACACAGCCTGACCTCTGTCTCCTGACAATCCCCTCTCTTCCAGGAGACCCAATACACACAGCCTGACCTCTGTCTCCTGACAATCCCCTGTCTTCCAGGAAACCCAATACACACAGCCTGACCTCTGTCTCCTGACAATCCCCTCTCTTCCGGGAGACCCAATACACACAGCCTGACCTCTGTCTCCTGACAATCCCCTCTCTTCCAGGAGACCCAATACACACAGCCTGACCTCTGTCTCCTGACAATCCCCTCTCTTCCAGGAGACCCAATACACACAGCCTGACCTCTGTCTCCTGACAATCCCCTCTCTTCCAGGAGACCCAATACACACAGCCTGACCTCTGTCTCCTGACAATCCCCTCTCTTCCAGGAGACTCAATACACACAGCCTGACCTCTGTCTCCCGACAATCCCCTCTCTTCCAGGAGACCCAATACACACAGCCTGACTTCTGTCTACCGACAATCCCCTCTCCTCCAGGAGACCCAATACACACGGCCTGACCTCTGTCTCCCGACAATCCCCTCTCTTCCAGGAGACCCAATACACACAGCCTGACCTCTGTCTCCAGACAATCCCCTCTCTTCCAGGAGACCCAATACACACGGCCTGACCTCTGTCACCCGACAATCCCCTCTCTTCCAGGAGACCCAATACACACAGCCTGACCTCTGTCTCCTGACAATCCCCTCTCTTCCAGGAGACTCAATACACACAGCCTGACCTCTGTCTCCTGACAATCCCCTCTCTTCCAGGAGACCCAATAGACACAGCCTGACCTCTGTCTCCCGACAATCCCCTCTCTTCCAGGAGACCCAATACACACAGCCTGACCTCTGTCTCCTGACAATCCCCTCTCTTCCAGGAGACTCAATACACACAGCCTGACCTCTGTCTCCCGACAATCCCCTCTCTTCCAGGAGACCCAATACACACAGCCTGACTTCTGTCTACTGACAATCCCCTTTCTTCCAGGAGACCCAATACACACAGCCTGACTTCTGTCTCCCGACAATCCCCTCTCCTCCAGGAGACCCAATACACATGGCCTGACCTCTGTCTCCCGACAATCCCCTCTCTTCCAGGAGACCCAATACACACAGCCTGACCTCTGTCTCCTGACAATCCCCTCTCTTCCAGGAGACCCAATACACACAGCCTGACCTCTGTCTCCTGACAATCCCCTCTCTTACAGGAGACCCAATACACACAGCCTGACCTCTGTCTCCTGACAATCCCCTCTCTTCCAGGAGACTCAATACACACAGCCTGACTTCTGTCTCCCGACAATCCCCTCTCTTCCAGGAGACCCAATGCACACGGCCTGACCTCTGTCTCCCGACAATCCCCTCTCCTCCAGGAGACCCAATACACATGGCCTGACCTCTGTCTCCCGACAATCCCCTCTCTTCCAGGAGACCCAATACACACAGCCTGACTTCTGTCTCCCGACAATCCCCTCTCCTCCAGGAGACCCAATACACATGGCCTGACCTCTGTCTCCCGACAATCCCCTCTCTTCCAGGAGACCCAATACACACAGCCTGACCTCTGTCTCCTGACAATCCCCTCTCTTCCAGGAGACCCAATACACACAGCCTGACCTCTGTCTCCTGACAATCCCCTCTCTTCCAGGAGACCCAATACACACAGCCTGACCTCTGTCTCCTGACAATCCCCTCTCTTCCAGGAGACTCAATACACACAGCCTGACTTCTGTCTCCTGACAATCCCCTCTCTTCCAGGAGACCCAATACACACAGCCTGACCTCTGTCTCCTGACAATCCCCTCTCTTCCAGGAGACTCAATACACACAGCCTGACCTCTGTCTCCTGACAATCCCCTCTTTTCCAGGAGACCCAATACACATAGCCTGACCTCTGTCTCCAGACAATCCCCTCTCTTCCAGGAGACCCAATACACACAGCCTGACCTCTGTCTCCTGACAATCCCCTCTCTTCCAGGAGACCCAATACACACAGACTGACCTCTGTCTCCTGACAATCCCCTCTCTTCCAGGAGACCCAATACACACAGCCTGACCTCTGTCTCCTGACAATCCCCTCTTTTCCAGGAGACCCAATACACACAGCCTGACCTTTGTCTCCTGACAATCCCCTCTCTTACAGGAGACCCAATACACACAGCCTGACTTCTGTCTCCCGACAATCCCCTCTCTTCCGGGAGATCCAATACACACGGCCTGACCTCTGTCTCCTGACAATCCCCTCTCTTCCAGGAGACCCAATACACACGGCCTGACCTCTGTCTCCCGACAATCCCCTCTCTTCCAGGAGACCCAATACACACAGCCTGACCTCTGTCTCCCGACAATCCCCTCTCTTCCGGTAGACCCAATACACACAGCCTGACCTCTGTCTCCTGACAATCCCCTCTCTTTCAGGAGAACCAAAACACACAGCCTGACCTCTGTCTCCCGACAATCCCCTCTCTTCCGGTAGACCCAATACACACAGCCTGACCTCTGTCTCCCGACAATCCCCTCTCTTCCGGGAGACCCAATACACACAGCCTGACCTTTGTCTCCTGACAATCCCCTCTCTTCCAGGAGACCCAATACACTCAGCCTGACCTCTGTCTCCCGACAATCCCCTCTCTTCCGGGAGACCCAATACACACAGCCTGACCTCTGTCTCCCGACAATCCCCTCTCTTCCGGGAGACCCAATACACACAGCCTGACCTCTGTCTCCTGACAATCCCCTCTCTTCCAGGTGACCCAATACACACAGCCTGACCTCTGTCTCCTGACAATCCCCCCTCTTCCAGGAGACCCAATAGACACAGCCTGACCTCTGTCTCCCGACAATCCCCTCTCTTCCAGGAGACCCAATACACACAGCCTGACCTCTGTCTCCCGACAATCCCCTCTCTTCCAGGAGACCCAATACACATGGCCTGACCTCTGTCTCCCGACAATCCCCTCTCTTCCAGGTGACCCAATACACACAGCCTGACCTCTGTCTCCTGACAATCCCCTCTCTTCCAGGAGACCCAATACACACAGCCTGACCTCTGTCTCCTGACAATCCCCTCTCTTCCAGGAGACCCAATACACACAGCCTGACCTCTGTCTCCTGACAATCCCCTCTCTTCCAGGAGACTCAATACACACAACCTGACCTCTGTCTCCCGACAATCCCCTCTCTTCCAGGAGACCCAATACACACAGCCTGACTTCTGTCTACCGACAATCCCCTCTCCTCCAGGAGACCCAATACACACGGCCTGACCTCTGTCTCCCGACAATCCCCTCTCTTCCAGGAGACCCAATACACACAGCCTGACCTCTGTCTCCAGACAATCCCCTCTCTTCCAGGAGACCCAATACACACGGCCTGACCTCTGTCACCCGACAATCCCCTCTCTTCCAGGAGACCCAATACACACAGCCTGACCTCTGTCTCCTGACAATCCCCTCTCTTCCAGGAGACTCAATACACACAGCCTGACCTCTGTCTCCCGACAATCCCCTCTCTTCCAGGAGACCCAATACACACAGCCTGACTTCTGTCTACCGACAATCCCCTCTCCTCCAGGAGACCCAATACACACGGCCTGACCTCTGTCTCCCGACAATCCCCTCTCTTCCAGGAGACCCAATACACACAGCCTGACCTCTGTCTCCAGACAATCCCCTCTCTTCCAGGAGACCCAATACACACGGCCTGACCTCTGTCACCCGACAATCCCCTCTCTTCCAGGAGACCCAATACACACGGCCTGACCTCTGTCTCCCGACAATCCCCTCTCTTCCAGGAGACCCAATACACACAGCCTGACCTCTCTCTCCAGACAATCCCCTCTCTTCCAGGAGACCCAATACACACGGCCTGACCTCTGTCTCCCGACAATCCCCTCTCTTCCAGGAGACCCAATACACACAGCCTGACCTCTGTCTCCTGACAATCCCCTCTCTTCCAGGAGACCCAATACACACAGCCTGACCTCTGTCTCCTGACAATCCCCTCTCTTCCAGGAGACCCAATACACACAGCCTGACCTCTCTCTCCTGACAATCCCCTCTCTTCCAGGAGACCCAATACACACAGCCTGACCTCTGTCTCCTGACAATCCCCTCTCTTCCAGGAGACCCAATACACACAGCCTGACCTCTGTCTCCTGACAATCCCCTCTCTTCCAGGAGACCCAATACACACAGCCTGACCTCTGTCTCCTGACAATCCCCTCTCTTCCAGGAGACCCAATACACACAGCCTGACTTCTGTCTCCCGACAATCCCCTCTCCTCCAGGAGACCCAATACACATGGCCTGACCTCTGTCTCCCGACAATCCCCTCTCTTCCAGGAGACCCAATACACACAGCCTGACCTCTGTCTCCTGACAATCCCCTCTCTTCCAGGAGACCCAATACACACAGCCTGACCTCTGTCTCCTGACAATCCCCTCTCTTCCAGGAGACCCAATACACACAGCCTGACTTCTGTCTACTGACAATCCCCTCTCCTCCAGGAGACCCAATACACACGGCCTGACCTCTGTCTCCCGACAATCCCCTCTCTTCCAGGAGACCCAATACACACAGCCTGACCTCTGTCTCCCGACAATCCCCTCTCTTCCAGGAGACCCAATACACACAGCCTGATCTCTGTCTCCCGACAATCCCCTCTCTTCCAGGAGACCCAATACACACGGCCTGACCTCTGTCTCCCGACAATCCCCTCTCTTCCGGGAGACCCAATACACACAGCCTGACCTCTGTCTCCCGACAATCCCCTCTCTTCCAGGAGACCCAATACACACAGCCTGACCTCTGTCTCCCGACAATCCCCTCTCTTCCAGGAGACCCAATACACACAGCCTGACCTCTGTCTCCTGACAATCCCCCCTCTTCCAGGAGACCCAATACACACGGCCTGACCTCTGTCTCCCGACAATCCCCTTTCTTCCAGGAGACCCAATACACACGGCCTGACCTCTGTCTCCCGACAATCTCCTCTCTTCCAGGAGACCCAATACACACGTCCTGACCTTTGTCTCCGGACAATCCCCTCTCTTCCAGGAGACCCAATACACACGGCCTGACCTCTGTCTCCTGACAATCCCCTCTCTTCCAGGAGACCCAATACACATGGCCTGACCTCTGTCTCCGGACAATCCCCCCTCTTCCAGGAGACCCAATACACATGGCCTGACCTCTGTCCCCCGACAATCCCCTCTCTTCCAGGAGACCCAATACACACGGCCTGACCTCTGTCTCCCGACAATCCCCTCTCTTCCAGGAGACCCAATACACACAGCCTGACCTCTGTCTCCCGACAATACCCTCTCTTCCAGGAGACCCAATACACACAGCCTGACCTCTGTCTCCCGACAATCCCCCCTCTTCCAGGAGACCCAATACACACGGCCTGACCTCTGTCTCCCGACAATCCCCTCTCTTCCAGGAGACCCAATACACACAGCCTGACCTCTGTCTCCCGACAATCCCCCCTCTTCCAGGAGACCCAATACACACGGCCTGACCTCTGTCTCCCGACAATCCCCTCTCTTCCAGGAGACCCAATACACACGGCCTGACCTCTGTCTCCCGACAATCCCCTCTCTTCCAGGAGACCCAATACACACGGTCTGACCTCTGTCTCCCGACAATCCCCCTCTTCCAGGAGACTCAATACACACGGCCTGACCTCTGTCTCCCGACAATCCCCCCTCTTCCAGGAGACCCAATACACATAGCCTGACCTGTCTCCTGACAATCCCTCCTCTTCCAGGAGACCTAATACACACAGCCTGACTTCTGTCTCCCGACAATCCCCTCTCTTCCAGGAGACCCAATACACACAGCCTGACCTCTGTCTCCTGCCAATCCCCTCTCTTCCAGGAGACCCAATACACACAGCCTGACCTCTGTCTCCTTACAATCCCCTCTCTTCCAGGAGACCCAATACACACGGCCTGACCCCTGTCTCCTGACAATCCCCTCTCTTCCAGGAGACCCAATACACACAGCCTGACCTCTGTCTCCTGACAATCCCCCCTCTTCCAGGAGACCCAATAGACACAGCCTGACCTCTGTCTCCCGACAATCCCCTCTCTTCCAGGAGACCCAATACACATGGCCTGACCTCTGTCTCCCGACAATCCCCTCTCTTCCAGGTGACCCAATACACACAGCCTGACCTCTGTCTCCTGACAATCCCCTCTCTTCCAGGAGACCCAATACACACAGCCTGACCTCTGTCTCCTGACAATCCCCTCTCTTCCAGGAGACCCAATACACACAGCCTGACCTCTGTCTCCTGACAATCCCCTCTCTTCCAGGAAACCCAATACACACAGCCTGACCTCTGTCTCCTGACAATCCCCTCTCTTCCGGGAGACCCAATACACACAGCCTGACCTCTGTCTCCTGACAATCCCCTCTCTTCCAGGAGACCCAATACACACAGCCTGACCTCTGTCTCTTGACAATCCCCTCTCTTCCAGGAGACCCAATACACACAGCCTGACTTCTGTCTCCCGACAATCCCCTCTCTTCCAGGAGACCCAATACACACAGCCTGACCTCTGTCTCCCGACAATCCCCTCTTTTCCAGGAGACCCAATACACACGGCCTGACCCCTGTCTCTTGACAATCCCCTCTCTTCCAGGAGACCCAATACACACAGCCTGGCCTCTGTCTCCCGACAATCCCCTCTCTTCCAGGAGACCCAATACACACAGCCTGACCTCTGTCTCCCGACAATCCCCTCTCTTCCAGGAGACCCAATACACACAGCCTGACCTCTGTCTCCTGACAATCCCCCCTCTTCCAGGAGACCCAATACACACGGCCTGACCTCTGTCTCCCGACAATCCCCTCTCTTCCAGGAGACCCAATACACACAGCCTGACTTCTGTCTACTGACAATCCCCTCTCCTCCAGGAGACCCAATACACACAGCCTGACCTCTGTCTCCCGACAATCTCCTCTCTTCCAGGAGACCCAATACACACGTCCTGACCTTTGTCTCCGGACAATCCCCTCTCTTCCAGGAGACCCAATACACACGGCCTGACCTCTGTCTCCCGACAATCCCCTCTCTTCCAGGAGACCCAATACACACGGCCTGACCTCTGTCTCCGGACAATCCCCCCTCTTCCAGGAGACCTAATACACACGGCCTGACCTCTGTCTCCCGACAATCCCCTCTCTTCCAGGAGACCCAATACACACAGCCTGACCTCTGTCTCCCGACAATACCCTCTCTTCCAGGAGACCCAATACACACAGCCTGACCTCTGTCTCCCGACAATCCCCCCTCTTCCAGGAGACCCAATACACACGGCCTGACCTCTGTCTCCTGACAATCCCCTCTCTTCCAGGAGACCCAATACACACAGCCTGACCTCTGTCTCCCGACAATCCCCCCTCTTCCAGGAGACCCAATACACACGGCCTGACCTCTGTCTCCCGACAATCCCCTCTCTTCCAGGAGACCCAATACACACGGCCTGACCTCTGTCTCCCGACAATCCCCTCTCTTCCAGGAGACCCAATACACACGGTCTGACCTCTGTCTCCCGACAATCCCCCCTCTTCCAGGAGACTCAATACACATGGCCTGACCTCTGTCTCCCGACAATCCCCCCTCTTCCAGGAGACCCAATACACATAGCCTGACCTGTCTCCTGACAATCCCTCCTCTTCCAGGAGACCTAATACACACAGCCTGACTTCTGTCTCCCGACAATCCCCTCTCTTCCAGGAGACCCAATACACACAGCCTGACCTCTGTCTCCCGCCAATCCCCTCTCTTCCAGGAGACCCAATACACACAGCCTGACCTCTGTCTCCTTACAATCCCCTCTCTTCCAGGAGACCCAATACACACGGCCTGACCCCTGTCTCCTGACAATCCCCTCTCTTCCAGGAGACCCAATACACACAGCCTGACCTCTGGCTCCTGACAATCCCCTCTTTTCCAGGAGACCCAATACACACGGCCTGACCCCTGTCTCTTGACAATCCCCTCTCTTCCAGGAGACCCAATACACACAGCCTGACCTCTGTCTCCCGACAATCCCCTCTCTTCCAGGAGACCCAATACACACAGCCTGACCTCTGTCTCCCGACAATCTCCTCTCTTCCAGGAGACCCAATACACACGTCCTGACCTTTGTCTCCGGACAATCCCCTCTCTTCCAGGAGACCCAATACACACGGCCTGACCTCTGTCTCCCGACAATCCCCTCTCTTCCAGGAGACCCAATACACACAGCCTGACCTCTGTCTCCTGACAATCCCCCCTCTTCCAGGAGACCCAATACACACGGCCTGACCTCTGTCTCCCGACAATCCCCTTTCTTCCAGGAGACCCAATACACACGGCCTGACCTCTGTCTCCCGACAATCTCCTCTCTTCCAGGAGACCCAATACACACAGCCTGACCTCTGTCTCCCGACAATCCCCTCTCTTCCGGTAGACCCAATACACACAGCCTGACCTCTGTCTCCTGACAATCCCCTCTCTTCCAGGAGACCCAATACACACAGCCTGACCTCTCTCTCCTGACAATCCCCTCTCTTCCAGGAGACCCAATACACACAACCTGACCTCTGTCTCCTGACAATCCCCTCTCTTCCAGGAGACCCAATACACACAGCCTGACCTCTGTCTCCGGACAATCCCCTCTCTTCTAGGAGACCCAATACACACAGCCTGACCTCTGTCTCCTGACAATCCCCTCTCTTCCAGGAGACCCAATACACACAGCCAGACTTCTGTCTCCCGACAATCCCCTCTCTTCCAGGAGACCCAATACACACAGCCTGACCTCTGTCTCCCGACAATCCCCCCTCTTCCAGGAGACCCAATACACACGGCCTGACCTCTGTCTCCCGACAATCCCCTCTCTTCCAGGAGACCCAATACACACAGCCTGACCTCTGTCTCCCGACAATCCCCCCTCTTCCAGGAGACCCAATACACACGGCCTGACCTCTGTCTCCCGACAATCCCCTCTCTTCCAGGAGACCCAATACACACGGCCTGACCTCTGTCTCCCGACAATCCCCACTCTTCCAGGAGACCCAATACACACGGTCTGACCTCTGTCTCCCGACAATCCCCCCTCTTCCAGGAGACTCAATACACATGGCCTGACCTCTGTCTCCCGACAATCCCCCCTCTTCCAGGAGACCCAATACACATAGCCTGACCTGTCTCCTGACAATCCCTCCTCTTCCAGGAGACCTAATACACACAGCCTGACTTCTGTCTCCCGACAATCCCCTCTCTTCCAGGAGACCCAATACACACAGCCTGACCTCTGTCTCCCGCCAATCCCCTCTCTTCCAGGAGACCCAATACACACAGCCTGACCTCTGTCTCCTTACAATCCCCTCTCTTCCAGGAGACCCAATACACACGGCCTGACCCCTGTCTCCTGACAATCCCCTCTCTTCCAGGAGACCCAATACACACAGCCTGACCTCTGTCTCCTGACAATCCCCTCTTTTCCAGGAGACCCAATACACACGGCCTGACCCCTGTCTCTTGACAATCCCCTCTCTTCCAGGAGACCCAATACACACAGCCTGACCTCTGTCTCCCGACAATCCCCTCTCTTCCAGGAGACCCAATACACACAGCCTGACCTCTGTCTCCCGACAATCCCCTCTCTTCCAGGAGACCCAATACACACAGCCAGAGTTCTGTCTCCCGACAATCCCCTCTCTTCCAGGAGACCCAATACACACGGCCTGACCTCTGTCTCCCGACAATCCCCTCTCTTCCAGGAGACCCAATACACACAGCCTGACCTCTGTCTCCCGACAATCCCCTCTCTTCCAGGAGACCCAATACACACAGCCTGACCTCTGTCTCCTGACAACCCCCTCTCTTCCAGGAGACCCAATACACACAGCCTGACCTCTGTCTCCCGACAATACCCTCTCTTCCAGGAGACCCAATACACACAGCCTGACCTCTGTCTCCCGACAATCCCCTCTCTTCCAGGAGACCCAATACACACAGCCTGACCTCTGTCTCCGGACAATCCCCCCTCTTCCAGGAGACCCAATACACATGGCCTGACCTCTGTCTCTGGACAATCCCCTCTCTTCCAGGAGACCCAATACACACGGCCTGACCTCTGTCTCCCGACAATCCCCACTCTTCCAGGAGACCCAATACACACAGCCTGACCTCTGTCTCCCGACAATACCCTCTCTTCCAGGAGACCCAATACACACAACCGGACCTCTGTCTCCCGACAATCCCCCCTCTTCCAGGAGACCCAATACACACGGCCTGACCTCTGTCTCCCGACAATCCCCTCTCTTCCAGGAGACCCAATACACACAGCCTGACCTCTGTCTCCCGACAATCCCCCCTCTTCCAGGAGACCCAATACACACGGCCTGACCTCTGTCTCCCGACAATCCCCTCTCTTCCAGGAGACCCAATACACACGGCCTGACCTCTGTCTCCCGACAATCCCCTCTCTTCCAGGAGACCCAATACACACGGTCTGACCTCTGTCTCCCGAAAATCCCCCCTCTTCCAGGAGACTCAATACACACGGCCTGACCTCTGTCTCCCGACAATCCCCCCTCTTCCAGGAGACCCAATACACATAGCCTGACCTGTCTCCTGACAATCCCTCCTCTTCCAGGAGACCTAATACACACAGCCTGACTTCTGTCTCCCGACAATCCCCTCTCTTCCAGGAGACCCAATACACACAGCCTGACCTCTGTCTCCCGCCAATCCCCTCTCTTCCAGGAGACCCAATACACACAGCCTGACCTCTGTCTCCTTACAATCCCCTCTCTTCCAGGAGACCCAATACACACGGCCTGACCCCTGTCTCCTGACAATCCCCTCTCTTCCAGGAGACCCAATACACACAGCCTGACCTCTGTCTCCTGACAATCCCCTCTTTTCCAGGAGACCCAATACACACGGCCTGACCCCTGTCTCTTGACAATCCCCTCTCTTCCAGGAGACCCAATACACACAGCCTGACCTCTGTCTCCCGACAATCCCCTCTCTTCCAGGAGACCCAATACACACGGCCTGACCTCTGTCTCCCGACAATCTCCTCTCTTCCAGGAGACCCAATACACACAGCCTGACCTCTGTCTCCTGACAATCCCCTCTCTTCCAGGAGACCCAATACACACGGCCTGATCTCTGTCTCCCGACAATCCCCTCTCTTCCAGGAGACCCAATACACACAGCCTGACCTCTGTCTCCAGACAATCCCCTCTCTTCCAGGAGACCCAATACACACGGCCTGACCTCTGTCTCCCGACAATCCCCTCTATTCCAGGAGACCCAATACACACAGCCTGACCTCTGTCTCCTGACAATCCCCTCTCTTCCAGGAGACCCAATACACACAGCCTGACCTCTCTCTCCTGACAATCCCCTCTCTTCCAGGAGACCCAATACACACAGCCTGACCTCTGTCTCCTGACAATCCCCTCTCTTCCAGGAGACCCAATACACACAGCCTGACCTCTGTCTCCTGACAATCCCCTCTCTTCCAGGAGACCCAATACACACAGCCTGACCTCTGTCTCCTGACAATCCCCTCTCTTCCAGGAGACCCAATACACACGGCCTGACCTCTGTCTCCCGACAATCCCCTCTCTTCCAGGAGACTCAATACACACAGCCTGACCTCTGTCTCCCGACAATCCCCTCTCTTCCAGGAGACCCAATACACACAGCCTGACTTCTGTCTCCTGACAATCCCCTCTCTTCCAGGAGACCCAATACACACAGCCTGACCTCTGTCTCCTGACAATCCCCTCTCTTCCAGGAGACCCAATACACACAGCCTGACTTCTGTCTCCCGACAATCCCCTCTCCTCCAGGAGACCCAATACACATGGCCTGACCTCTGTCTCCCGACAATCCCCTCTCTTCCAGGAGACCCAATACACACAGCCTGACCTCTGTCTCCTGACAATCCCCTCTCTTCCAGGAGACCCAATACACACAGCCTGACCTCTATCTCCTGACAATCCCCTCTCTTCCAGGAGACTCAATACACACAGCCTGACCTCTGTCTCCCGACAATCCCCTCTCTTCCAGGAGACCCAATACACACAGCCTGACTTCTGTCTACTGACAATCCCCTCTCCTCCAGGAGACCCAATACACACGGCCTGACCTCTGTCTCCCGACAATCCCCTCTCTTCCAGGAGACCCAATACACACAGCCTGACCTCTGTCTCCCGACAATCCCCTCTCTTCCAGGAGACCCAATACACACGGCCTGACCTCTGTCTCCCGACAATCCCCTCTCTTCCAGGAGACCCAATACACACAGCCTGACCTCTGTCTCCCGACAATCCCCTCTTTTCCAGGAGACCCAATACACACGGCCTGACCCCTGTCTCTTGACAATCCCCTCTCTTCCAGGAGACCCAATACACACAGCCTGACCTCTGTCTCCCGACAATCCCCTCTCTTCCAGGAGACCCAATACACACAGCCTGACCTCTGTCTCCCGACAATCCCCTCTCTTCCAGGAGACCCAATACACACAGCCTGACCTCTGTCTCCTGACAATCCCCCCTCTTCCAGGAGACCCAATACACACGGCCTGACCTCTGTCTCCCGACAATCCCCTTTCTTCCAGGAGACCCAATACACACGGCCTGACCTCTGTCTCCCGACAATCTCCTCTCTTCCAGGAGACCCAATACACACGTCCTGACCTTTGTCTCCGGACAATCCCCTCTCTTCCAGGAGACCCAATACACACGGCCTGACCTCTGTCTCCCGACAATCCCCTCTCTTCCAGGAGACCCAATACACACGGCCTGACCTCTGTCTCCCGACAATCCTCTCTCTTCCAGGAGACCCAATACACACGGCCTGACCTCTGTCTCCGGACAATCCCCTCTCTTCCAGGAGACCCAATACACACGGCCTGACCTCTGTCTCCCGACAATCCCCTCTCTTCCAGGAGACCCAATACACACAGCCTGACCTCTGTCTCCCGACAATACCCTCTCTTCCAGGAGACCCAATACACACAGCCTGACCTCTGTCTCCCGACAATCCCCCCTCTTCCAGGAGACCCAATACACACGGCCTGACCTCTGTCTCCCGACAATCCCCTCTCTTCCAGGAGACCCAATACACACAGCCTGACCTCTGTCTCCCGACAATCCCTCCTCTTCCAGGAGACCCAATACACACGGCCTGACCTCTGTCTCCCGACAATCCCCTCTCTTCCAGGAGACCCAATACACACAGCCTGACCTCTGTCTCCTGACAATCCCCTCTCTTCTGGGAGACCCAATACACACAGCCTGACCTCTGTCTCCTGGCAATCCCCTCTTTTCCAGGAGACCCAATACACATGGCCTGACCCCTGTCTCCTGACAATCCCCTCTCTTCCAGGAGACCCAATACACACAGCCTGACCTCTGTCTCCCGACAATCCCCTCTCTTCCAGGAGACCTAATACACACAGCCTGACCTCTGTCTCCCGTCAATCCCCTCTCTTCCAGGAGACCCAATACACACAGCCTGACCTCTGTCTCCTGACAATCCCCCCTCTTCCAGGAGACTCAATACACACGGCCTGACCTCTGTCTCCCGACAATCCCCCCTCTTCCAGGAGACCCAATACACATAGCCTGACCTGTCTCCTGACAATCCCTCCTCTTCCAGGAGACCCAATACACACAGCCTGACCTCTGTCTCCCGACAATCCTCTCTCTTCCAGGAGACCCAATACACACGGCCTGACCTCTGTCTCCGGACAATCCCCTCTCTTCCGGGAGACCCAATACACACGGCCTGACCTCTGTCTCCTGACAATCCCCTCTCTTCCAGGAGACCCAATACACACAGCCTGACCTCTGTCTCCTTACAATCCCCTCTCTTCCAGGAGACCCAATACACACGGCCTGACCCCTGTCTCCTGACAATCCCCTCTCTTCCAGGAGACCCAATACACACAGCCTGACCTCTGTCTCCTGACAATCCCCTCTTTTCCAGGAGACCCAATACACACGGCCTGACCCCTGTCTCTTGACAATCCCCTCTCTTCCAGGAGACCCAATACACACAGCCTGACCTCTGTCTCCCGACAATCCCCTCTCTTCCAGGAGACCCAATACACACGGCCTGACCTCTGTCTCCCGACAATCTCCTCTCTTCCAGGAGACCCAATACACACGTCCTGACCTTTGTCTCCGGACAATCCCCTCTCTTCCAGGAGACCCAATACACACAGCCTGACCTCTGTCTCCTGACAATCCCCCCTCTTCCAGGAGACCCAATACACACGGCCTGACCTCTGTCTCCCGACAATCCCCTTTCTTCCAGGAGACCAAATACACACGGCCTGACCCCTGTCTCCTGACAATCCCCTCTCTTCCAGGAGACCCAATACACACAGCCTGACCTCTGTCTCCCGACAATCCCCTCTTTTCCAGGAGACCCAATACACACGGCCTGACCCCTGTCTCTTGACAATCCCCTCTCTTCCAGGAGACCCAATACACACAGCCTGACCTCTGTCTCCCGACAATCCCCTCTCTTCCAGGAGACCCAATACACACAGCCTGACCTCTGTCTCCCGACAATCCCCTCTCTTCCAGGAGACCCAATACACACAGCCTGACCTCTGTCTCCTGACAATCCCCCCTCTTCCAGGAGACCCAATACACACGGCCTGACCTCTGTCTCCCGACAATCCCCTTTCTTCCAGGAGACCCAATACACACGGCCTGACCTCTGTCTCCCGACAATCTCCTCTCTTCCAGGAGACCCAATACACACGTCCTGACCTTTGTCTCCGGACAATCCCCTCTCTTCCAGGAGACCCAATACACACGGCCTGACCTCTGTCTCCCGACAATCCCCTCTCTTCCAGGAGACCCAATACACACGGCCTGACCTCTGTCTCCCGACAATCCTCTCTCTTCCAGGAGACCCAATACACACGGCCTGACCTCTGTCTCCGGACAATCCCCTCTCTTCCAGGAGACCCAATACACACGGCCTGACCTCTGTCTCCCGACAATCCCCTCTCTTCCAGGAGACCCAATACACACAGCCTGACCTCTGTCTCCCGACAATACCCTCTCTTCCAGGAGACCCAATACACACAGCCTGACCTCTGTCTCCCGACAATCCCCCCTCTTCCAGGAGACCCAATACACACGGCCTGACCTCTGTCTCCCGACAATCCCCTCTCTTCCAGGAGACCCAATACACACAGCCTGACCTCTGTCTCCCGACAATCCCTCCTCTTCCAGGAGACCCAATACACACGGCCTGACCTCTGTCTCCCGACAATCCCCTCTCTTCCAGGAGACCCAATACACACAGCCTGACCTCTGTCTCCTGACAATCCCCTCTCTTCCGGGAGACCCAATACACACAGCCTGACCTCTGTCTCCTGACAATCCCCTCTTTTCCAGGAGACCCAATACACATGGCCTGACCCCTGTCTCCTGACAATCCCCTCTCTTCCAGGAGACCCAATACACACAGCCTGACCTCTGTCTCCCGTCAATCCCCTCTCTTCCAGGAGACCCAATACACACAGCCTGACCTCTGTCTCCTGACAATCCCCCCTCTTCCAGGAGACTCAATACACACGGCCTGACCTCTGTCTCCCGACAATCCCCCCTCTTCCAGGAGACCCAATACACATAGCCTGACCTGTCTCCTGACAATCCCTCCTCTTCCAGGAGACCTAATACACACAGCCTGACTTCTGTCTCCCGACAATCCCCTCTCTTCCAGGAGACCCAATACACACAGCCTGACCTCTGTCTCCCGCCAATCCCCTCTCTTCCAGGAGACCCAATACACACAGCCTGACCTCTGTCTCCTTACAATCCCCTCTCTTCCAGGAGACCCAATACACACGGCCTGACCCCTGTCTCCTGACAATCCCCTCTCTTCCAGGAGACCCAATACACACAGCCTGACCTCTGTCTCCTGACAATCCCCTCTTTTCCAGGAGACCCAATACACACGGCCTGACCCCTGTCTCTTGACAATCCCCTCTCTTCCAGGAGACCCAATACACACAGCCTGACCTCTGTCTCCCGACAATCCCCTCTCTTCCAGGAGACCCAATACACACGGCCTGACCTCTGTCTCCCGACAATCTCCTCTCTTCCAGGAGACCCAATACACACGTCCTGACCTTTGTCTCCGGACAATCCCCTCTCTTCCAGGAGACCCAATACACACGGCCTGATCTCTGTCTCCCGACAATCCCCTCTCTTCCAGGAGACCCAATACACACAGCCTGACCTCTGTCTCCAGACAATCCCCTCTCTTCCAGGAGACCCAATACACACGGCCTGACCTCTGTCTCCCGACAATCCCCTCTCTTCCAGGAGACCCAATACACACAGCCTGACCTCTGTCTCCTGACAATCCCCTCTCTTCCAGGAGACCCAATACACACAGCCTGACCTCTCTCTCCTGACAATCCCCTCTCTTCCAGGAGACCCAATACACACAGCCTGACCTCTGTCTCCTGACAATCCCCTCTCTTCCAGGAGACCCAATACACACAGCCTGACCTCTGTCTCCTGACAATCCCCTCTCTTCCAGGAGACCCAATACACACAGACTGACCTCTGTCTCCTGACAATCCCCTCTCTTCCAAGAGACCCAATACACTCAGCCTGACCTCTGTCTCCTGACAATCCCCTCTCTTCCAGGAGACCCAATACACACAGCCTGACTTCTGTCTCCCGACAATCCCCTCTCCTCCAGGAGACCCAATACACATGGCCTGACCTCTGTCTCCCGACAATCCCCTCTCTTCCAGGAGACCCAATACACACAGCCTGACCTCTGTCTCCTGACAATCCCCTCTCTTCCAGGAGACCCAATACACACAGCCTGACCTCTGTCTCCTGACAATCCCCTCTCTTCCGGGAGACCCAATACACACAGCCTGACTTCTGTCTACTGACAATCCCCTCTCCTCCAGGAGACCCAATACACACGGCCTGACCTCTGTCTCCCGACAATCCCCTCTCTTCCGGGAGACCCAATACACACAGCCTGACCTCTGTCTCCCGACAATCCCCTCTCTTCCAGGAGACCCAATACACACGGCCTGACCTCTGTCTCCCGACAATCCCCTCTCTTCCAGGAGACCCAATACACACAGCCTGACCTCTGTCTCCCGACAATCCCCTCTTTTCCAGGAGACCCAATACACACGGCCTGACCCCTGTCTCTTGACAATCCCCTCTCTTCCAGGAGACCCAATACACACAGCCTGACCTCTGTCTCCCGACAATCCCCTCTCTTCCAGGAGACCCAATACACACAGCCTGACCTCTGTCTCCCGACAATCCCCTGTCTTCCAGGAGACCCAATACACACAGCCTGACCTCTGTCTCCCGACAATCCCCTCTCTTCCGGGAGACCCAATACACACAGCCTGACCTCTGTCTCCCGACAATCCCCTCTCTTCTGGGAGACCCAATACACACGGCCTGACCTCTGTCTCCTGACAATCCCCTCTCTTCCAGGAGACCCAATACACACAGCCTGACCTCTGTCTCCTGACAAATCCCCTCTCTTCCAGGAGACCCAATACACACAGCCTGACCTCTGTCTCCCGACAATCCTCTCTCTTCCAGGAGACCCAATACACACGGCCTGACCTCTGTCTCCGGACAATCCCCTCTCTTCCAGGAGACCCAATACACACGGCCTGACCTCTGTCTCCCGACAATCCCCTCTCTTCCAGGAGACCCAATACACACAGCCTGACCTCTGTCTCCCGACAATCCTCTCTCTTCCAGGAGACCCAATACACACGGCCTGACCTCTGTCTCCGGACAATCCCCCCTCTTCCAGGAGACCCAATACACACGGCCTGACCTCTGTCTCCCGACAATCCCCTCTCTTCCAGGAGACCCAATACACACAGCCTGACCTCTGTCTCCCGACAATACCCTCTCTTCCAGGAGACCCAATACACACAGCCTGACCTCTGTCTCCTGACAATCCCCTCTCTTCCAGGAGACCCAATACACACAGCCTGACCTCTGTCTCCCGACAATCCCCTCTCTTCCAGGAGACCCAATACACACAGCCTGACCTCTGTCTCCCGACAATCCCCTGTCTTCCAGGAGACCCAATACACACAGCCTGACCTCTGTCTCCCGACAATCCCCTCTCTTCCGGGAGACCCAATACACACAGCCTGACCTCTGTCTCCCGACAATCCCCTCTCTTCTGGGAGACCCAATACACACGGCCTGACCTCTGTCTCCTGACAATCCCCTCTCTTCCAGGAGACCCAATACACACAGCCTGACCTCTGTCTCCTGACAAATCCCCTCTCTTCCAGGAGACCCAATACACACAGCCTGACCTCTGTCTCCTGACAATCCCCCCTCTTCCAGGAGACCCAATACACACGGCCTGACCTCTGTCTCCCGACAATCCCCTTTCTTCCAGGAGACCCAATACACACGGCCTGACCTCTGTCTCCCGACAATCTCCTCTCTTCCAGGAGACCCAATACAAACGGCCTGACCTCTGTCTCCCGACAATCCCCTCTCTTCCAGGAGACCCAATACACACGGCCTGACCTCTGTCTCCCGACAATCCTCTCTCTTCCAGGAGACCCAATACACACGGCCTGACCTCTGTCTCCGGACAATCCCCCCTCTTCCAGGAGACCCAATACACACGGCCTGACCTCTGTCTCCCGACAATCCCCTCTCTTCCAGGAGACCCAATACACACAGCCTGACCTCTGTCTCCCGACAATACCCTCTCTTCCAGGAGACCCAATACACACAGCCTGACCTCTGTCTCCCGACAATCCCCTCTCTTCCAGGAGACCCAATACACACAGCCTGACCTCTGTCTCCTGACAATCCCCCCTCTTCCAGGAGACCCAATACACACGGCCTGACCTCTGTCTCCCGACAATCCCCTTTCTTCCAGGAGACCCAATACACACGGCCTGACCTCTGTCTCCCGACAATCTCCTCTCTTCCAGGAGACCCAATACACACGTCCTGACCTTTGTCTCCGGACAATCCCCTCTCTTCCAGGAGACCCAATACACACGGCCTGACCTCTGTCTCCCGACAATCCCCTCTCTTCCAGGAGACCCAATACACACGGCCTGACCTCTGTCTCCCGACAATCCTCTCTCTTCCAGGAGACCCAATACACACGGCCTGACCTCTGTCTCCGGACAATCCCCTCTCTTCCAGGAGACCCAATACACACGGCCTGACCTCTGTCTCCCGACAATCCCCTCTCTTCCAGGAGACCCAATACACACAGCCTGACCTCTGTCTCCCGACAATACCCTCTCTTCCAGGAGACCCAATACACACAGCCTGACCTCTGTCTCCCGACAATCCCCCCTCTTCCAGGAGACCCAATACACACGGCCTGACCTCTGTCTCCCGACAATCCCCTCTCTTCCAGGAGACCCAATACACACAGCCTGACCTCTGTCTCCTGACAATCCCCTCTCTTCCGGGAGACCCAATACACACAGCCTGACCTCTGTCTCCTGACAATCCCCTCTTTTCCAGGAGACCCAATACACATGGCCTGACCCCTGTCTCCTGACAATCCCCTCTCTTCCAGGAGACCCAATACACACAGCCTGACTTCTGTCTCCCGACAATCCCCTCTCTTCCAGGAGACCCAATACACACAGCCTGACCTCTGTCTCCCGCCAATCCCCTCTCTTCCAGGAGACCCAATACACACAGCCTGACCTCTGTCTCCTTACAATCCCCTCTCTTCCAGGAGACCCAATACACACGGCCTGACCCCTGTCTCCTGACAATCCCCTCTCTTCCAGGAGACCCAATACACACAGCCTGACCTCTGTCTCCTGACAATCCCCTCTTTTCCAGGAGACCCAATACACACGGCCTGACCCCTGTCTCTTGACAATCCCCTCTCTTCCAGGAGACCCAATACACATGGCCTGACCTCTGTCTCCCGACAATCTCCTCTCTTCCAGGAGACCCAATACACACGTCCTGACCTTTGTCTCCGGACAATCCCCTCTCTTCCAGGAGACCCAATACACACGGCCTGATCTCTGTCTCCCGACAATCCCCTCTCTTCCAGGAGACCCAATACACACAGCCTGACCTCTGTCTCCAGACAATCCCCTCTCTTCCAGGAGACCCAATACACACGGCCTGACCTCTGTCTCCCGACAATCCCCTCTCTTCCAGGAGACCCAATACACACAGCCTGACCTCTGTCTCCTGACAATCCCCTCTCTTCCAGGAGACCCAATACACACAGCCTGACCTCTCTCTCCTGACAATCCCCTCTCTTCCAGGAGACCCAATACACACAGCCTGACCTCTGTCTCCTGACAATCCCCTCTCTTCCAGGAGACCCAATACACACAGCCTGACCTCTGTCTCCTGACAATCCCCTCTCTTCCAGGAGACCCAATACACACAGACTGACCTCTGTCTCCTGACAATCCCCTCTCTTCCAAGAGACCCAATACACTCAGCCTGACCTCTGTCTCCTGACAATCCCCTCTCTTCCAGGAGACCCAATACACACAGCCTGACTTCTGTCTCCCGACAATCCCCTCTCCTCCAGGAGACCCAATACACATGGCCTGACCTCTGTCTCCCGACAATCCC
This sequence comes from Rana muscosa, assembly GCA_029206835.1. NCBI lineage: Eukaryota > Metazoa > Chordata > Amphibia > Anura > Ranidae > Rana > Rana muscosa. The sequence continues at coordinate 1,299,288,655 of CM055116.1, read as the reverse complement.
CTCTCTTCCAGGAGACCCAATACACACAGCCTGACCTCTGTCTCCTGACAATCCCCTCTCTTCCAGGAGACCCAATACACACAGCCTGACCTCTGTCTCCTGACAATCCCCTCTCTTCCGGGAGACCCAATACACACAGCCTGACTTCTGTCTACTGACAATCCCCTCTCCTCCAGGAGACCCAATACACACGGCCTGACCTCTGTCTCCCGACAATCCCCTCTCTTCCGGGAGACCCAATACACACAGCCTGACCTCTGTCTCCCGACAATCCCCTCTCTTCCAGGAGACCCAATACACACGGCCTGACCTCTGTCTCCCGACAATCCCCTCTCTTCCAGGAGACCCAATACACACAGCCTGACCTCTGTCTCCCGACAATCCCCTCTTTTCCAGGAGACCCAATACACACGGCCTGACCCCTGTCTCTTGACAATCCCCTCTCTTCCAGGAGACCCAATACACACAGCCTGACCTCTGTCTCCCGACAATCCCCTCTCTTCCAGGAGACCCAATACACACAGCCTGACCTCTGTCTCCCGACAATCCCCTGTCTTCCAGGAGACCCAATACACACAGCCTGACCTCTGTCTCCCGACAATCCCCTCTCTTCCGGGAGACCCAATACACACAGCCTGACCTCTGTCTCCCGACAATCCCCTCTCTTCTGGGAGACCCAATACACACGGCCTGACCTCTGTCTCCTGACAATCCCCTCTCTTCCAGGAGACCCAATACACACAGCCTGACCTCTGTCTCCTGACAAATCCCCTCTCTTCCAGGAGACCCAATACACACAGCCTGACCTCTGTCTCCTGACAATCCCCCCTCTTCCAGGAGACCCAATACACACGGCCTGACCTCTGTCTCCCGACAATCCCCTTTCTTCCAGGAGACCCAATACACACGGCCTGACCTCTGTCTCCCGACAATCTCCTCTCTTCCAGGAGACCCAATACAAACGGCCTGACCTCTGTCTCCCGACAATCCCCTCTCTTCCAGGAGACCCAATACACACGGCCTGACCTCTGTCTCCGGACAATCCCCCCTCTTCCAGGAGACCCAATACACACGGCCTGACCTCTGTCTCCCGACAATCCCCTCTCTTCCAGGAGACCCAATACACACAGCCTGACCTCTGTCTCCCGACAATACCCTCTCTTCCAGGAGACCCAATACACACAGCCTGACCTCTGTCTCCCGACAATCCCCCCTCTTCCAGGAGACCCAATACACACGGCCTGACCTCTGTCTCCCGACAATCCCCTCTCTTCCAGGAGACCCAATACACACAGCCTGACCTCTGTCTCCCGACAATCCCTCCTCTTCCAGGAGACCCAATACACACGGCCTGACCTCTGTCTCCCGACAATCCCCTCTCTTCCAGGAGACCCAATACACACAGCCTGACCTCTGTCTCCTGACAATCCCCTCTCTTCCGGGAGACCCAATACACACAGCCTGACCTCTGTCTCCTGACAATCCCCTCTTTTCCAGGAGACCCAATACACACGGCCTGACCCCTGTCTCCTGACAATCCCCTCTCTTCCAGGAGACCCAATACACACAGCCTGACCTCTGTCTCCCGACAATCCCCTCTCTTCCAGGAGACCTAATACACACAGCCTGACCTCTGTCTCCCGTCAATCCCCTCTCTTCCAGGAGAACCAATACACACAGCCTGACCTCTGTCTCCTGACAATCCCCCCTCTTCCAGGAGACCCAATACACACAGCCTGACCTCTGTCTCCCGACAATCCCCTTTCTTCCAGGAGACCCAATACACACGGCCTGACCTCTGTCTCCCGACAATCTCCTCTCTTCCAGGAGACCCCTACACATGTCCTGACCTTTGTCTCCGGACAATCCCCTCTCTTCCAGGAGACCCAATACACACGGCCTGACCTCTGTCTCCCGACAATCCCCTCTCTTCCAGGAGACCCAATACACACAGCCTGACCTCTGTCTCCCGACAATCCCCTCTCTTCCAGGAGACCCAATACACACAGCCTGACCTCTGTCTCCTGACAATACCCTGTCTTCCAGGAGACCCAATACACACAGTCTGACCTCTGTCTCCCGACAATCCCCCCTCTTCCAGGAGACCCAATACACACGGCCTGACCTCTGTCTCCCGACAATCCTCTCTCTTCCAGGAGACCCAATACACACAGCCTGACCTCTGTCTCCCGACAATCCCCTCTCTTCCAGGAGACCCAATACACACGGCCTGACCTCTGTCTCCCGACAATCCCCTCTCTTCCAGGAGACCCAATACACACGGTCTGACCTCTGTCTCGCGAAAATCCCCCCTCTTCCAGGAGACTCAATACACACGGCCTGACCTCTGTCTCCCGACAATCCCCCCTCTTCCAGGAGACCCAATACACATAGCCTGACCTGTCTCCTGACAATCCCTCCTCTTCCAGGAGACCTAATACACACAGCCTGACTTCTGTCTCCCGACAATCCCCTCTCTTCCAGGAGACCCAATACACACAGCCTGACCTCTGTCTCCCGCCAATCCCCTCTCTTCCAGGAGACCCAATACACACAGCCTGACCTCTGTCTCCTTACAATCCCCTCTCTTCCAGGAGACCCAATACACACGGCCTGACCCCTGTCTCCTGACAATCCCCTCTCTTCCAGGAGACCCAATACACACAGCCTGACCTCTGTCTCCTGACAATCCCCTCTTTTCCAGGAGACCCAATACACACGGCCTGACCCCTGTCTCTTGACAATCCCCTCTCTTCCAGGAGACCCAATACACACAGCCTGACCTCTGTCTCCCGACAATCCCCTCTCTTCCAGGAGACCCAATACACACGGCCTGACCTCTGTCTCCCGACAATCTCCTCTCTTCCAGGAGACCCAATACACACGTCCTGACCTTTGTCTCCGGACAATCCCCTCTCTTCCAGGAGACCCAATACACACGGCCTGATCTCTGTCTCCCGACAATCCCCTCTCTTCCAGGAGACCCAATACACACAGCCTGACCTCTGTCTCCAGACAATCCCCTCTCTTCCAGGAGACCCAATACACACGGCCTGACCTCTGTCTCCCGACAATCCCCTCTCTTCCAGGAGACCCAATACACACAGCCTGACCTCTGTCTCCTGACAATCCCCTCTCTTCCAGGAGACCCAATACACACAGCCTGACCTCTCTCTCCTGACAATCCCCTCTCTTCCAGGAGACCCAATACACACAGCCTGACCTCTGTCTCCTGACAATCCCCTCTCTTCCAGGAGACCAAATACACACAGCCTGACCTCTGTCTCCTGACAATCCCCTCTCTTCCAGGAGACCCAATACACACAGCCTGACCTCTGTCTCCTGACAATCCCCTCTCTTCCAGGAGACCCAATACACACAGCCTGACTTCTGTCTCCCGACAATCCCCTCTCCTCCAGGAGACCCAATACACATGGCCTGACCTCTGTCTCCCGACAATCCCCTCTCTTCCAGGAGACCCAATACACACAGCCTGACCTCTGTCTCCTGACAATCCCCTCTCTTCCAGGAGACCCAATACACTTAGCCTGACCTCTGTCTCCTGACAATCCCCTCTCTTCCAGGAGACTCAATACACACAGCCTGACCTCTGTCTCCCGACAATCCCCTCTCTTCCAGGAGACCCAATACACACAGCCTGACTTCTGTCTACTGACAATCCCCTCTCCTCCAGGAGACCCAATACACACGGCCTGACCTCTGTCTCCCGACAATCTCCTCTCTTCCAGGAGACCCCTACATACGTCCTGACCTTTGTCTCCGGACAATCCCCTCTCTTCCAGGAGACCCAATACACACGGCCTGACCTCTGTCTCCTGACAATCCCCCCTCTTCCAGGAGACCCAATACACACGGCCTGACCTCTGTCTCCCGACAATCCCCTTTCTTCCAGGAGACCCAATACACACGGCCTGACCTCTGTCTCCCGACAATCTCCTCTCTTCCAGGAGACCCAATACAAACGGCCTGACCTCTGTCTCCCGACAATCCCCTCTCTTCCAGGAGACCCAATACACACGGCCTGACCTCTGTCTCCCGACAATCCTCTCTCTTCCAGGAGACCCAATACACACGGCCTGACCTCTGTCTCCGGACAATCCCCACTCTTCCAGGAGACCCAATACACACGGCCTGACCTCTGTCTCCCGACAATCCCCTCTCTTCCAGGAGACCCAATACACACAGCCTGACCTCTGTCTCCCGACAATACCCTCTCTTCCAGGAGACCCAATACACACAGCCTGACCTCTGTCTCCCGACAATCCCCCCTCTTCCAGGAGACCCAATACACACGGCCTGACCTCTGTCTCCCGACAATCCCCTCTCTTCCAGGAGACCCAATACACACAGCCTGACCTCTGTCTCCCGACAATCCCTCCTCTTCCAGGAGACCCAATACACACGGCCTGACCTCTGTCTCCCGACAATCCCCTCTCTTCCAGGAGACCCAATACACACAGCCTGACCTCTGTCTCCTGACAATCCCCTCTCTTCCGGGAGACCCAATACACACAGCCTGACCTCTGTCTCCTGACAATCCCCTCTTTTCCAGGAGACCCAATACACACGGCCTGACCCCTGTCTCCTGACAATCCCCTCTCTTCCAGGAGACCCAATACACACAGCCTGACCTCTGTCTCCCGACAATCCCCTCTCTTCCAGGAGACCTAATACACACAGCCTGACCTCTGTCTCCCGTCAATCCCCTCTCTTCCAGGAGACCCAATACACACAGCCTGACCTCTGTCTCCTGACAATCCCCCCTCTTCCAGGAGACCCAATACACACAGCCTGACCTCTGTCTCCCGACAATCCCCTTTCTTCCAGGAGACCCAATACACACGGCCTGACCTCTGTCTCCCGACAATCTCCTCTCTTCCAGGAGACCCCTACACACGTCCTGACCTTTGTCTCCGGACAATCCCCTCTCTTCCAGGAGACCCAATACACACGGCCTGACCTCTGTCTCCCGACAATCCCCTCTCTTCCAGGAGACCCAATACACACAGCCTGACCTCTGTCTCCCGACAATCCCCTCTCTTCCAGGAGACCCAATACACACAGCCTGACCTCTGTCTCCTGACAATACCCTGTCTTCCAGGAGACCCAATACACACAGTCTGACCTCTGTCTCCCGACAATCCCCCCTCTTCCAGGAGACCCAATACACACGGCCTGACCTCTGTCTCCCGACAATCCTCTCTCTTCCAGGAGACCCAATACACACAGCCTGACCTCTGTCTCCCGACAATCCCCTCTCTTCCAGGAGACCCAATACACACGGCCTGACCTCTGTCTCCCGACAATCCCCTCTCTTCCAGGAGACCCAATACACACGGTCTGACCTCTGTCTCCCGAAAATCCCCCCTCTTCCAGGAGACTCAATACACACGGCCTGACCTCTGTCTCCCGACAATCCCCCCTCTTCCAGGAGACCCAATACACATAGCCTGACCTGTCTCCTGACAATCCCTCCTCTTCCAGGAGACCTAATACACACAGCCTGACTTCTGTCTCCCGACAATCCCCTCTCTTCCAGGAGACCCAATACACACAGCCTGACCTCTGTCTCCCGCCAATCCCCTCTCTTCCAGGAGACCCAATACACACAGCCTGACCTCTGTCTCCTTACAATCCCCTCTCTTCCAGGAGACCCAATACACACGGCCTGACCCCTGTCTCCTGACAATCCCCTCTCTTCCAGGAGACCCAATACACACAGCCTGACCTCTGTCTCCTGACAATCCCCTCTTTTCCAGGAGACCCAATACACACGGCCTGACCCCTGTCTCTTGACAATCCCCTCTCTTCCAGGAGACCCAATACACACAGCCTGACCTCTGTCTCCCGACAATCCCCTCTCTTCCAGGAGACCCAATACACACGGCCTGACCTCTGTCTCCCGACAATCTCCTCTCTTCCAGGAGACCCAATACACACGTCCTGACCTTTGTCTCCGGACAATCCCCTCTCTTCCAGGAGACCCAATACACACGGCCTGATCTCTGTCTCCCGACAATCCCCTCTCTTCCAGGAGACCCAATACACACAGCCTGACCTCTGTCTCCAGACAATCCCCTCTCTTCCAGGAGACCCAATACACACGGCCTGACCTCTGTCTCCCGACAATCCCCTCTCTTCCAGGAGACCCAATACACACAGCCTGACCTCTGTCTCCTGACAATCCCCTCTCTTCCAGGAGACCCAATACACACAGCCTGACCTCTCTCTCCTGACAATCCCCTCTCTTCCAGGAGACCCAATACACACAGCCTGACCTCTGTCTCCTGACAATCCCCTCTCTTCCAGGAGACCCAATACACACAGCCTGACCTCTGTCTCCTGACAATCCCCTCTCTTCCAGGAGACCCAATACACACAGCCTGACCTCTGTCTCCTGACAATCCCCTCTCTTCCAGGAGACCCAATACACACAGCCTGACTTCTGTCTCCCGACAATCCCCTCTCCTCCAGGAGACCCAATACACATGGCCTGACCTCTGTCTCCCGACAATCCCCTCTCTTCCAGGAGACCCAATACACACAGCCTGACCTCTGTCTCCTGACAATCCCCTCTCTTCCAGGAGACCCAATACACACAGCCTGACCTCTGTCTCCTGACAATCCCCTCTCTTCCAGGAGACTCAATACACACAGCCTGACCTCTGTCTCCCGACAATCCCCTCTCTTCCAGGAGACCCAATACACACAGCCTGACTTCTGTCTACTGACAATCCCCTCTCCTCCAGGAGACCCAATACACACGGCCTGACCTCTGTCTCCCGACAATCCCCTCTCTTCCAGGAGACCCAATACACACAGCCTGACCTCTGTCTCCCGACAATCCCCTCTCTTCCAGGAGACCCAATACACACGGCCTGACCTCTGTCTCCCGACAATCCCCTCTCTTCCAGGAGACCCAATACACACAGCCTGACCTCTGTCTCCCGACAATCCCCTCTTTTCCAGGAGACCCAATACACACGGCCTGACCCCTGTCTCTTGACAATCCCCTCTCTTCCAGGAGACCCAATACACACAGCCTGACCTCTGTCTCCCGACAATCCCCTCTCTTCCAGGAGACCCAATACACACAGCCTGACCTCTGTCTCCCGACAATCCCCTCTCTTCCAGGAGACCCAATACACACAGCCTGACCTCTGTCTCCTGACAATCCCCCCTCTTCCAGGAGACCCAATACACACGGCCTGACCTCTGTCTCCCGACAATCCCCTTTCTTCCAGGAGACCCAATACACACGGCCTGACCTCTGTCTCCCGACAATCTCCTCTCTTCCAGGAGACCCAATACACACGTCCTGACCTTTGTCTCCGGACAATCCCCTCTCTTCCAGGAGACCCAATACACACGGCCTGACCTCTGTCTCCCGACAATCCCCTCTCTTCCAGGAGACCCAATACACACGGCCTGACCTCTGTCTCCCGACAATCCTCTCTCTTCCAGGAGACCCAATACACACGGCCTGACCTCTGTCTCCGGACAATCCCCCCTCTTCCAGGAGACCCAATACACATGGCCTGACCTCTGTCTCCTGACAATCCCCTCTCTTCCAGGAGACCCAATACACACAGCCTGACCTCTGTCTCCGGACAATCCCCTCTCTTCCAGGAGACCCAATACACACGGCCTGACCTCTGTCTCCCGACAATCCCCTCTCTTCCAGGAGACCCAATACACACAGCCTGACCTCTGTCTCCCGACAATACCCTCTCTTCCAGGAGACCCAATACACACAGCCTGACCTCTGTCTCCCGACAATCCCCCCTCTTCCAGGAGACCCAATACACACGGCCTGACCTCTGTCTCCCGACAATCCCCTCTCTTCCAGGAGACCCAATACACACAGCCTGACCTCTGTCTCCCGACAATCCCTCCTCTTCCAGGAGACCCAATACACACGGCCTGACCTCTGTCTCCCGACAATCCCCTCTCTTCCAGGAGACCCAATACACACAGCCTGACCTCTGTCTCCTGACAATCCCCTCTCTTCCGGGAGACCCAATACACACAGCCTGACCTCTGTCTCCTGACAATCCCCTCTTTTCCAGGAGACCCAATACACATGGCCTGACCCCTGTCTCCTGACAATCCCCTCTCTTCCAGGAGACCCAATACACACAGCCTGACCTCTGTCTCCCGACAATCCCCTCTCTTCCAGGAGACCTAATACACACAGCCTGACCTCTGTCTCCCGTCAATCCCCTCTCTTCCAGGAGACCCAATACACACAGCCTGACCTCTGTCTCCTGACAATCCCCCCTCTTCCAGGAGACTCAATACACACGGCCTGACCTCTGTCTCCCGACAATCCCCCCTCTTCCAGGAGACCCAATACACATAGCCTGACCTGTCTCCTGACAATCCCTCCTCTTCCAGGAGACCTAATACACACAGCCTGACTTCTGTCTCCCGACAATCCCCTCTCTTCCAGGAGACCCAATACACACAGCCTGACCTCTGTCTCCCGCCAATCCCCTCTCTTCCAGGAGACCCAATACACACAGCCTGACCTCTGTCTCCTTACAATCCCCTCTCTTCCAGGAGACCCAATACACACGGCCTGACCCCTGTCTCCTGACAATCCCCTCTCTTCCAGGAGACCCAATACACACAGCCTGACCTCTGTCTCCTGACAATCCCCTCTTTTCCAGGAGACCCAATACACACGGCCTGACCCCTGTCTCTTGACAATCCCCTCTCTTCCAGGAGACCCAATACACACAGCCTGACCTCTGTCTCCCGACAATCCCCTCTCTTCCAGGAGACCCAATACACACGGCCTGACCTCTGTCTCCCGACAATCTCCTCTCTTCCAGGAGACCCAATACACACGTCCTGACCTTTGTCTCCGGACAATCCCCTCTCTTCCAGGAGACCCAATACACACGGCCTGATCTCTGTCTCCCGACAATCCCCTCTCTTCCGGGAGACCCAATACACACAGCCTGACCTCTGTCTCCAGACAATCCCCTCTCTTCCAGGAGACCCAATACACACGGCCTGACCTCTGTCTCCCGACAATCCCCTCTCTTCCAGGAGACCCAATACACACAGCCTGACCTCTGTCTCCTGACAATCCCCTCTCTTCCAGGAGACCCAATACACACAGCCTGACCTCTCTCTCCTGACAATCCCCTCTCTTCCAGGAGACCCAATACACACAGCCTGACCTCTGTCTCCTGACAATCCCCTCTCTTCCAGGAGACCCAATACACACAGCCTGACCTCTGTCTCCTGACAATCCCCTCTCTTCCAGGAGACCCAATACACACAGACTGACCTCTGTCTCCTGACAATCCCCTCTCTTCCAAGAGACCCAATACACTCAGCCTGACCTCTGTCTCCTGACAATCCCCTCTCTTCCAGGAGACCCAATACACACAGCCTGACTTCTGTCTCCCGACAATCCCCTCTCCTCCAGGAGACCCAATACACATGGCCTGACCTCTGTCTCCCGACAATCCCCTCTCTTCCAGGAGACCCAATACACACAGCCTGACCTCTGTCTCCTGACAATCCCCTCTCTTCCAGGAGACCCAATACACACAGCCTGACCTCTGTCTCCTGACAATCCCCTCTCTTCCGGGAGACCCAATACACACAGCCTGACTTCTGTCTACTGACAATCCCCTCTCCTCCAGGAGACCCAATACACACGGCCTGACCTCTGTCTCCCGACAATCCCCTCTCTTCCGGGAGACCCAATACACACAGCCTGACCTCTGTCTCCCGACAATCCCCTCTCTTCCAGGAGACCCAATACACACGGCCTGACCTCTGTCTCCCGACAATCCCCTCTCTTCCAGGAGACCCAATACACACAGCCTGACCTCTGTCTCCCGACAATCCCCTCTTTTCCAGGAGACCCAATACACACGGCCTGACCCCTGTCTCTTGACATTCCCCTCTCTTCCAGGAGACCCAATACACACAGCCTGACCTCTGTCTCCCGACAATCCCCTCTCTTCCAGGAGACCCAATACACACAGCCTGACCTCTGTCTCCCGACAAACCCCTGTCTTCCAGGAGACCCAATACACACAGCCTGACCTCTGTCTCCCGACAATCCCCTCTCTTCCGGGAGACCCAATACACACAGCCTGACCTCTGTCTCCCGACAATCCCCTCTCTTCTGGGAGACCCAATACACACGGCCTGACCTCTGTCTCCTGACAATCCCCTCTCTTCCAGGAGACCCAATACACACAGCCTGACCTCTGTCTCCTGACAAATCCCCTCTCTTCCAGGAGACCCAATACACACAGCCTGACCTCTGTCTCCTGACAATCCCCCCTCTTCCAGGAGACCCAATACACACGGCCTGACCTCTGTCTCCCGACAATCCCCTTTCTTCCAGGAGACCCAATACACACGGCCTGACCTCTGTCTCCCGACAATCTCCTCTCTTCCAGGAGACCCAATACACACGTCCTGACCTTTGTCTCCGGACAATCCCCTCTCTTCCAGGAGACCCAATACAAACGGCCTGACCTCTGTCTCCCGACAATCCCCTCTCTTCCAGGAGACCCAATACACACGGCCTGACCTCTGTCTCCCGACAATCCTCTCTCTTCCAGGAGACCCAATACACACGGCCTGACCTCTGTCTCCGGACAATCCACCCTCTTCCAGGAGACCCAATACACACGGCCTGACCTCTGTCTCCCGACAATCCCCTCTCTTCCAGGAGACCCAATACACACAGCCTGACCTCTGTCTCCCGACAATACCCTCTCTTCCAGGAGACCCAATACACACAGCCTGACCTCTGTCTCCCGACAATCCCCCCTCTTCCAGGAGACCCAATACACACGGCCTGACCTCTGTCTCCCGACAATCCCCTCTCTTCCAGGAGACCCAATACACACAGCCTGACCTCTGTCTCCCGACAATCCCTCCTCTTCCAGGAGACCCAATACACACGGCCTGACCTCTGTCTCCCGACAATCCCCTCTCTTCCAGGAGACCCAATACACACAGCCTGACCTCTGTCTCCTGACAATCCCCTCTCTTCCGGGAGACCCAATACACACAGCCTGACCTCTGTCTCCTGACAATCCCCTCTTTTCCAGGAGACCCAATACACACGGCCTGACCCCTGTCTCCTGACAATCCCCTCTCTTCCAGGAGACCCAATACACACAGCCTGACCTCTGTCTCCCGACAATCCCCTCTCTTCCAGGAGACCTAATACACACAGCCTGACCTCTGTCTCCCGTCAATCCCCTCTCTTCCAGGAGACCCAATACACACAGCCTGACCTCTGTCTCCTGACAATCCCCCCTCTTCCAGGAGACCCAATACACACAGCCTGACCTCTGTCTCCCGACAATCCCCTTTCTTCCAGGAGACCCAATACACACGGCCTGACCTCTGTCTCCCGACAATCTCCTCTCTTCCAGGAGACCCAATACACACGTCCTGACCTTTGTCTCCGGACAATCCCCTCTCTTCCAGGAGACCCAATACACACGGCCTGACCTCTGTCTCCCGACAATCCCCTCTCTTCCAGGAGACCCAATACACACAGCCTGACCTCTGTCTCCCGACAATCCCCTCTCTTCCAGGAGACCCAATACACACAGCCTGACCTCTGTCTCCTGACAATACCCTGTCTTCCAGGAGACCCAATACACACAGTCTGACCTCTGTCTCCCGACAATCCCCCCTCTTCCAGGAGACCCAATACACACGGCCTGACCTCTGTCTCCCGACAATCCTCTCTCTTCCAGGAGACCCAATACACACAGCCTGACCTCTGTCTCCGGACAATCCCCCCTCTTCCAGGAGACCCAATACACATGGCCTGACCTCTGTCTCCTGACAATCCCCTCTCTTCCAGGAGACCCAATACACACAGCCTGACCTCTGTCTCCTGACAATCCCCTCTCTTCCAGGAGACCCAATACACACAGCCTGACCTCTGTCTCCCGACAATCCCCTCTCTTCCAGGAGACCCAATACACACGGCCTGACCTCTGTCTCCCGACAATCCCCTCTCTTCCAGGAGACCCAATACACACAGCCTGACCTTTGTCTCCTGACAATCCCCTCTCTTCCAGGAGACCCAATACACACAGCCTGACCTCTGTCTCCTGACAATCCCCTCTCTTCCAGGAGACCCAATACACACGGCCTGACCTCTGTCTCCCGACAATCCCCCCTCTTCCAGGAGACCCAATACCCACGGTCTGACCTCTGTCTCCTGACAATCCCCTCTCTTCCAGGAGACCCAATACACACGGCCTGACCTCTGTCTCCCGACAATCCCCTCTCTTCCAGGAGACCCAATACACACAGCCTGACCTCTGTCTCCTGACAATCCCCTCTCTTCCGGGAGACCCAATACACACAGCCTGACCTCTGTCTCCTGACAATCCCCTCTTTTCCAGGAGACCCAATACACACGGCCTGACCTCTGTCTCCTGACAATCCCCTCTCTTCCAGGAGACCCAATACACACAGCCTGACCTCTGTCTCCCGACAATCCCCTCTCTTCCAGGAGACCTAATACACACAGCCTGACCTCTGTCTCCCGTCAATCCCCTCTCTTCCAGGAGACCCAATACACACAGCCTGACCTCTGTCTCCTGACAATCCCCCCTCTTCCAGGAGACCCAATACACACAGCCTGACCTCTGTCTCCCGACAATCCCCTTTCTTCCAGGAGACCCAATACACACGGCCTGACCTCTGTCTCCCGACAATCTCCTCTCTTCCAGGAGACCCAATACACACGTCCTGACCTTTGTCTCCGGACAATCCCCTCTCTTCCAGGAGACCCAATACACACGGCCTGACCTCTGTCTCCCGACAATCCCCTCTCTTCCAGGAGACCCAATACACACAGCCTGACCTCTGTCTCCCGACAATCCCCTCTCTTCCAGGAGACCCAATACACACAGCCTGACCTCTGTCTCCTGACAATACCCTGTCTTCCAGGAGACCCAATACACACAGTCTGACCTCTGTCTCCCGACAATCCCCCCTCTTCCAGGAGACCCAATACACACGGCCTGACCTCTGTCTCCCGACAATCCTCTCTCTTCCAGGAGACCCAATACACACAGCCTGACCTCTGTCTCCGGACAATCCCCCCTCTTCCAGGAGACCCAATACACATGGCCTGACCTCTGTCTCCTGACAATCCCCTCTCTTCCAGGAGACCCAATACACACAGCCTGACCTCTGTCTCCTGACAATCCCCTCTCTTCCAGGAGACCCAATACACACAGCCTGACCTCTGTCTCCCGACAATCCCCTCTCTTCCAGGAGACCCAATACACACGGCCTGACCTCTGTCTCCCGACAATCCCCTCTCTTCCAGGAGACCCAATACACACAGCCTGACCTTTGTCTCCTGACAATCCCCTCTCTTCCAGGAGACCCAATACACACAGCCTGACCTCTGTCTCCTGACAATCCCCTCTCTTCCAGGAGACCCAATACACACGGCCTGACCTCTGTCTCCCGACAATCCCCCCTCTTCCAGGAGACCCAATACCCACGGTCTGACCTCTGTCTCCCGACAATCCCCCCTCTTCCAGGAGACTCAATACACACGGCCTGACCTCTGTCTCCCGACAATCCCCCCTCTTCCAGGAGACCCAATACACACAGCCTGACCTGTCTCCTGACAATCCCTCCTCTTCCAGGAGACCCAATACACATAGCCTGACCTGTCTCCTGACAATCCCTCCTCTTCCAGGAGACCCAATACACACAGCCTGACCTCTGTCTCCCGACAATCCCCTCTCTTCCAGGAGACCCAATACACACAGCCTGACCTGTCTCCTGACAATCCCTCCTCTTCCAGGAGACCCAATACACACAGCCTGACCTGTCTCCTGACAATCCCTCCTCTTCCAGGAGACCTAATACACACAGCCTGACCTCTGGCTGCAGAGAAGTCACAAACACAACATTTATTTTTTCTACAATTTCTTTCCAGTATTTGTATAACTTGGGGCACCTCCAGACCATGTGTACTAGGTCCCCCCTCTCATCCCCGCATCTCTGACATTTCTCATCCAACCTCCTACCAAACTGGAACATCTTTTGGGGTGTGTAATACGCTCTGTGTATCAAATAGAGATGAGACACTATTTGGGAGGGTGACAATGACACTCTGGGTCCTAATGCTACTGTAACACACAGACCCCCCCTTTACCTGCCTTCTTCGGCTCCTCGCAGGAAGAGAGGGCACACCATGCCACATGCCCGTACCCTCCTGTGTGAAGAGGTTGAGCGGTGTTGTGATGGGTCTCCGCAGCCAGATTCTCCAGAGAATGGCCCTTATCTCTATAGCCAATAAAGACAAGTCTCTATTTCCCCCAATAACTGCAAGGTCCACACCAGCTGTAACTCCAACGTAGAGTTTATTTTCTCTTTAAAACACAGTCTCTGATAGAAAAGGTTGGAGGGAGAACAGGACAGCATAAGGTGTGGGAGAGGTCCAGGCACAAACGTAATACACTTCACTGCTCGGCTTCTCAAGCAGACTTAGCCCATTTGGATAGTCTCCCTAGATAGGGACTAGCAGCCTGAATGGCCACAGGAAACTGTACACTGATACTCTTCCTGCAGACAAAAATGGTTGACAAGATCCTGACAATTGAGGTGTTTGAGCATAACTACCACTCAAACACTACCCCTAAATTTAGGACCCCGCTACATACTCCCCCCACTAAATTAGACACTGTCCCAAGTGTCTGGAGCAAACCTATGCCTCTCAAGCCTGAGTCAACATAGACCTATTCCAGAAACTATCTACAAAAAAAAACTATTTGGAAAAAATGTTTGTTTGTGCCGGAACCTGGACATGGGGAAAGGGAGTTAAATGAAGAAATGAAGGAAGAGTTGTAGAAAACAAATGTGTACATCCCATTCTCAAATGTCACATATTTAAAAGCAAACACATATTCATTAATTATATTTCCCTCCCCTCCTGCAATAGCTAAACCCACCCATGCTTAGTGGTTTGCTTGGTGTCAACCTGCAGAGGGAGAAAAACACACATAAAAACCAACAAATTACACATCATAACCTCTATGTACATTAGAAGAGAAAAGATTCTCCCAGAGGGAAAAATACTTTCCTTCTAGCAAGTAAAACACATTTTAAATGTAGTGCAAGAGTTTTTTTATTCTCTTACTCAAACATGAGCAACACCGTCACCTGGTGGAAGTGCCACCGTCAAGACACCTGTCCAAAAAAAAAACTTCTCTTTCTCTGAAGGCAAATCTTCCTCTTCTTCCTTGAATCTGGCTGTGGCCCTAAACTATTTCTACCCCAAAGTCTCTGTCTTTGTTGCGCTGTGAGCGGAGAGAAAAACATCAACAGCTCCCCTGCTCTCCAGCTGAGTAGACCACCCCGGTTTGCAAGGGCAAAGTTCCTGAACTCCAGGATAGTACACTCCAGAACAAAAGCACACAAAAAACAGAGTTCAGTCTCTCACAAATAAAACTTTGGATCAGGTAGAATGAGGAGCTTCCATCTTTTATCAAAGGTCTCTATTGAATAGACGGCATCTTCACGCTCCTTTCGACACACAACTACCCGATCCGCATGAATGTGCCGACCCATCATCCATTCTTTCTTGCACCCCCTGTATCTCTCGGGAACAGCTGCAGAACAAGAGAGATACCTGCGGGCGTGTTGGACTTTCAAGTGGTTCCACAGGAAGTCAGCATACCATCTCTCTCTGTAGGCCTCCACCTCGAACAGCAAGTCTCTCGTGACATACGGGTACTCCCATCCGTAGTCAGCAGCCACCTTTTGATTGAACAGCCGCTGCATTCTAGAGAGTGGTGGAAGTGTGGCACGGTCACCCGCACCTGGCAAAACAATGGCTTCCGGATGCCGGGGCACTTTCACTGCCCTGGGACCCATTACAGCAGCTCGTAGCAATTTGCAGTCCTCTGTATTGATGTGCACGGGCACCAAAGGTCCGGACGACTCAGGCATGGGGTCAGGTCCCTCCTCAGACACTTGGGCTTCCACCCGGGGTGTAACATGCCCAGAAGCTTTGGGCGAGTCGCTCCCACATCAGAAGATGACTCGAGATCAGAGGTGTCATATTCCCCTGCAGGCAAGTAATTCCTTGTGGTAGAGGAATCACTATCTCTGGCAAGTTCAAGTTCTCTGGGGTCCGTGACCCAAGCATCCCCAACACTCTGGACGCTTTTCTCTACTCCCTTTCCCGGCTTACCTCGACCTGTAGCTGTCGCGGATTGTCTGGAGGTCTCTCCGACTGGGCGATCCGACTCAGGTAAGCGTTGAGGTGTAGCTCGACCACGACCGCAGGAGGCTTTCACGTAGCCGACCTTCCGCTTGGGCGGTGGTAGCGAGGACTCCGTCACAACCGAGGCAGCATCCTCCGGTCTCTCTGTCTCCGGTTCCTCAGCTACCGGAACATTCTCAACAACAACTTCCTCCGAAGTCTCGACAGTGCACGTAGGGGTGACTGTAGAAGCGCTGGTTTCCTCCTCTAGAGTAGTGGTGCCCCGTAAGGCAGTTCAGCCGGAAGGCCCAAGGCTTTTATGTGGGTTGCTCCACCTCGAAAAGGAACTCCTTACATCTTTCGCATCTTCCGAAAGGCTGAAGGTGCACCACCAGTCCCTGGCATCCGGGACAAACCACTCCAAGGGCCTCCGCATCTCTGCAAACGTAGAGGGCGAAGCGACCCCGAGGCTTCAGTCAGATCCCCGTATCCATCAAAGGAGCATGGTACTTGGAACTGGAATCCATGGGGCATTAGACGCCATGTTACCCGCTTGCCAACTCATTGCGCACTGTCCCTTTGGCGCCAAACTCACCACGTGCAACTCATCACATGGCGAGGCTCCTCCCATTTTTCTGCAATGTACGCAGGCTTTTTTACTCTTGACACACACATGAACTACGCAGCTTGGGCTCTCCTCGTGGCGCAGTCACTTTCTTTCAAAGATGGCCGACCTCCACGGATCCTCACAGGGGGAATAAAGTCCAAACTCTGGGGGGTTTTTCTTCTTCTTTTCGGCTGCAGAAATCCCAGACTCGAGCCCCCACGTGTAACACACAGACCCCCCCCTTTACCTGCCTTCTTCGGCTCCTCGCAGGAAGAGAGGGCACACCCAGCTCTATATGCCCGTACCCTCCTGTGTGAAGAGGTTGAGCGGTGTTGTGATGGGTCTCCGCAGCCAGATTCTCCAGAGAATGGTTCTTATCTCTATAGTCAATAAAGACACGTCTCTATATCCCCCAATAACTCCAAGGTCCACACCAGCTGTAACTCCAACGTAGAGTTTATTTTCTCTTTAAAACACAGTCTCTGATAGAAAAGGTTGGAGGAATAACAGGACAGCTTAAGATGTGGAAGAGGTCCAGGCACAAACGTAATACACTTCACTGCTCGGCTTCTCAAGCAGACTTAGCCCATTTGGATAGTCTCCCTAGATAGGGACTAGCAGCCAGAATGGTACTCTAACTTAAAGTACAGTCTCTACACACACTTGTGATCTTGGTCTCTGCCACAGACCTGGTGGACTTGGTTTCAAAGCTTGGCCTCTTTGTAAGGAGAAGACATCCCTCCAGACAGTTACCGGGCCCCTTCCTTCACTGTGACTTCTCACCAGTCCCTCGGAACGGTCCTCCCCTGGCCTCCTCATATAAGATGCGGGTCCCCTCGCAAGGCGGCACCCTGAGATTCCTTGATCCTTAGTGGGCCCCAGCCGAAGGTGCTGGGCCCAAGGCCTTTAGTTGCAGCCTCAGGGCTAAAGGTGCCTGGGACTGATTCACTGACTCCAGCCCCTGGGCCAAAGGTGCCCAGGGCGGACTGGAACAGAACCCCAATCCTGGGGTGGAAAATGAACAAGAACCCCAAACAGGCAGCGTCTGCCCCTTTTATGTCCTCTCGCAGCTTGCCCAGCAGGTAGACCACGCCCACCGTATGGCTGCTGAGAGGGGACACACAAGGCACAGCACTGTATCAGCGGTTTGACCCTGGCCCACTATGGCAGCGCCACCCGCAGGCCACAGGCAGGCCCGTCGCAACAGGACAGGCAAACCAAACAATTGCTTGGGGCCCCGAGCTGGCCTGGGGCCCCAGTCCGGCCGGGTACCGCGCGCCACACACCCCTCTGAGGTCTTATATAGAAACAGCTGAGAGAGCTCCCAATCTATTCTACAGCGGGCAAATCTACATCAGTTTGAATCGCCTGCCCTCTCTCCCTTGCCTGGCTCTCATTGGTTGGTCCTATCACGTGACCCGGAAGCGCGCTCCTTTTGCCCAATCGGCTCCCTCGTACATTTCGGCGGGTCCTGTATGAATGTAGTCGCCGTGCGAGGTAAGCTGTGCGGTACCGTACGTTACGGTAAGACGGCTGTGCTACTCATATAATGAGGCGGGCGGTTGTGTTTTATCCCTATCGGTGTGAGGACAGAGGGGGCTTATATAAGGGGGGGTCAGTCAGGGGTCACAAGGATGTGATATGCATACGATAACAGGGCTGTGTGTGGGATATCCTCAGTATATGATAGATATTATCTCAGGTCTATGTATAGGACAGTGCTGGACTATAGGGTGGCCCCTGGCATATCCTGAGGGCCCCACAACCATCTAATATTCATACATTAGTGTTGTATTCGCATGCATTAGGCTCCGTTCGCCTCATGCATGTATGGTGCAGCGTGCATGCGTCTTTGCGTCTTCATATACATGAATATTATGCATTTTTGGCACGCAAGATGTGTGGAGGTCCCTTTAAGAAAGAACGCGTCTAGTAAAGGGCTGCATGTTTTGGTGCATTGTTGGAAAAAAATTGAAATCTTTGCACGTAAACGCAGCTATATAAAATGTATCCTACATATAGCAACCCATGCATGCGTTGTGGTGCAATTGATTATAAATGACTCATTACCTCGCTGGTACAGCAGCGGGCAATGCCCCTGCAGTGTGGCACAAGCTCACAGCCATCCCGCTGCGACCACCTGCATGCGGGGCGCTCTAGGAAGGTTGCAGATCTCCTCCCTCTGGTGCTGTGTTGTCTCTCTTGTGGGAACGGTGCAGCCCCTGCTTTCCAGCAGAGCCAAAGTGCTTGACCGCCCCTCTCCCTAATGTTGCCGGGACATCCTGATGCCAGGCATTAGGTTGTCCTGGTCACAGTAATCCACCCCAGCAACTGAGCGAGGGGCAGAGATGTGTGTCCCAGAAAACACAAGGCTGCTGTTGTGGACCTGGGCTGCACCCAGGACCCTGTGGCCTTCTGCCCGGGGCTTCCTGACTTCTACCAGTATGATGACCTCCCTGCTTGTGTGGATCAGCGGCCTCCCAAAAAAATAGCTGCCCCCCCCCCCCTGCTCAACAACTGTGATGACCTGTAAATAAAAAAAATTTAAAAACGCTGTCCCGCTGTCCTGGGATATCGTTAGATATACTGTGTCTGTGTCCACTGTACGTTCGGGGGGGCTCCATGTCCATTTGCTTAGGGCCCCCAAATTCCTTCAAACGGCCCTGGCCACAGGGAACTGTACACTGATACTCTCCCTGCGGACAAAAATGGTTAACAAGATCTTGACAATTGAGGTGTTTGAGCATAACTACCACTCAAACACTTCCCCTAATTTTAGGACCCCGCTACACTAGTATATGTTCCCATTGTTCCTGTGATAGTGGGCCTACATCTCTCTCCCATTTAGCCTTATTTTTAATAACTGATGTTTCTCCCTGATCGGCCTTTTCTAAAGATCCATATATATCTGAAATCATCCCTCTGGAGGTCTCTGCGTTTACTATTTTCCTAAGAAGAGGTATATCATCCCATACTGGTAGGCCCTGTGTGAACTGTGCGTTCAACGCATTCCTAATCTGCAAGTATCTGTAGAAAGATCGGTTCGGAACTGCATAGTCCTTCCTTATTTCTTGAAATGATTTTATACTCCCTGCTTTAAAAAGCTGTACCAGAAGGTCTATGCCCAATCTATCCCACTCCTCAATTTTTCCCATAGCTTTAAGTTCCTTCAGGTTGTTGTTATCCCAGATAGGGGAGAATTCGGAGAATCCGCTATATCCCAGAATTTTCTTGACATCTGTCCAGCATTTTATCATCAGTTGGGCTGTGGGACACCTAGAGCAAAAAGAGTCCGCCTCTACTGCCTCTACTTCTGTATCGTGACTTGTGTCGTTCAAAATTAACCCTTTTACTGCTTCTCTTCCTTCTATTCGGTTACTACCCCACATATGCTGCATTTGAGCGGATAAAAAATAATATCTGGGGTTCAGGAGAGCCAATCCCCCCTTCTCTCTTGGTTGTGGTAGGGTTCGGAGGCGGATCCTTGCTGCTCCGTTCTTCCAAATCAGTTCCCTAAACACACTTTCCAGCTTCTTAAACAAATGTCTTGGGATCCACACTGGGGAATTGTGTAAAACATATAAGATTTGCGGCATCCAGACCATTTTAATCAAGTTGCTCCGGCCAGCCACTGAAAGTGGAAGTCGATTCCAAACCCGACATTTTTGTCTTAACTTTGTCAGTAGTGGTACCAGGTTTCCCGCTATGTACTGCCCTGGATCCCTTGTTATATTTATTCTCAGGTATCTCATTTGACTCACCATCTTCACTTATTCTATCTGCCCTAATAATGGGTCTATCGGCAAAAGTGCTGATTTGTCCAAATTAATTGTTAGTCCCGAGAATTTACCAAATTCCACCTATTATCCCCATTACCGTCTCCAGTGAGGATTGCGTGTCCCCCAGTGAGAGTAATACATCATCTGCATACATCGCGACCTTCTCCTCCCCCAGCCTCCTTTTAAAGCCCTGTATTCCCGAGCATGCCCTTATGGCGATCGTCAAGGGCTCCATAGCAAGGGCGAAAAGCAGTGGTGATAGCGGGCATCCCTGCCTTGTCCCCCTTGCCAGCTGGAACTGGATCTGAGCACTCGCCATTTATCCTTACTTTCGTCCTGGGGCTTTCATACAGTATTTTGATCCATTGGATAAAATTGGGACCGAACTGGAATTCCACCAAAACTTTCCACAGATAGTACCATTCATGACTATCAAACGCCTTGGTTGCGTCTAAGGATATGATTGCTCTTGACCCTTCTTCTTCTGTTGGCAGTTGAGTGTTTAAGAATACTCTTCTTATATTAATACTGGTGGACCTACTGGGGATAAATCCCGTCTGGTCTGGGTGTACCAGCTTTGAGACCATTTTGTTTAGCCTCATTGCCAGTACTTTGGCCAGAAGGTTTATGTCTGTACATAGAAGAGATATCGGCCTATATGAGGCTGTCTCAAGTTGGGCTTTCCCTTCTTTTAGTAATACAATAATTGTTGCTTCCGTCAAAGACACGGGCAGCTTCCTTTTCTCAGCTACCCAGTTAAATACCTCCAGAAGTTTTGGAAGCAGGACCTCACCGTAGGTTTTATATATTTCTATTGGTAAGCCATCGGGCCCTGGGGCCTTTTGGCCCGCCATATCCGCCGTTGCCAGCTGTAGCTCTTCTAGTGTAAGTGGTGCCTCCAATCCCTCTCTATCTGCCTCTGACAACCGAGGGATCTGCAGTCCTATAAAGAAATTTTATTTTTCCCCCTCTATATTACTATGTGATGTGCTACTGTACAAGTTCTGATAGTACTTTTTAAAGACCTCTGTTATTTCCGATGTCCCTCTCTTAATTTCCCCTTCCTCATCACAGACCGCCAGGATGACCGATAGGGGAGCGTCGGCCCTAGCTATTAGTGCCAGAATTCTCCCCACTCTCTCACCCTCCCCAAAAAAAATCTGTTTTTGAAAATAGGATTTTTATAACAGCTTACCTGTAAAATCCTTTTCTTGGAGTACATCACGGGACACAGAGCGGCATAGTCATTACTATGTGGGTTATATAGATTACCTTCAGGTGCTGGCACTGGCAACTTCCAAAACCGGAAGTACCCTCCCCTATATAAGCCCCTCCCATCCGGGAGTACCTCAGTTTTGTAGCAAAGCAATAAGTGTCCCCAAAAGAGGGGTGGGAGCTCTGTGTCCCGTGATGTACTCCTAAGAAAAGGATTTTACAGGTAAGCTGTTATAAAAATCCTATTTTCTTTCTCGTACATCACGGGACACAGAGCGGCATAGTCATTACTATGTGGGACGTCCCAAAGCAATGCCAAATGAGGGGGGGGGGATACACCATACATAAGCTGGGCGCTATCAGACATGAGGATCTTTTGCGGCCTGCAACACACTGCGCCCAAAGGCGACATCCTCCTGACTTCTAACGTCCACCTGGTAGAACCTAGTAAACGTGTGTACTGAAGACCATGTTGCGGCCTTACAGATTTGAGCCAGGGAGGCCTGGTGATGCACTGCCCATGAAGTTCCAACTGCTCTCGTGGAGTGCGCCCTAACTTTGAACGGAGGCGGTCTCCTTCTCAAGCCATAGGCTTGTATTATGACCTGTCGAATCCACTTGGCTAAAGTAGATTTTGACGCTGCCTGACCCTTTCTGGGGCCTTCCGGCAGAATAAACAAAGTATCCGTTCTGCGAATCTGAGCAGTGGCTTTTAGATAAGCTTTAACTGCTCTTACTACATCCAAAGAATGTAATAACTTTTCCTCTACCGAAGTAGGTTTGGGGAAAAAGGAAGGAAGAACCACATCTTGGTTCAAATGAAACCTCGATACCACCTTAGGAAGAAAGGCTGGATGAGGACGTAACACTACTCTGTCCTTATGGATAACCAGATATGGCTCCTTACAGGACATAGCGGCCAATTCCGACACTCTTTTAGCTGAACAAATGGCTACTAGAAAAATCAATTTCCTGGTGAGAAGAACCAAGGAAATGTGCTGTAATGGTTCAAATGGTTGTTTCTGTAGAACCGACAGAACCAGGTTTAAGTCCCATGGACATATGGGAATATTAACCGGAGGACTAATACGCATCACTCCTTGTATAAAAGCTTTGACTAGTGAATGCGAAGCCAAGGGCCTTTGAAAAAATATTGACAAGGCCGAAATCTGACCCTTGATAGTACTCAAGGCAAGCTTCCTATCTACAGCCCATTGTAGGAAGTCCAGAATCCTACCTATTACGTATTTACGTGGATGCCATTTCTTGGCCTCACACCACGCGATGTACGCCTTCCAGATTCTATAGTAGATCTGCCTGGATACCGGCTTCCTGGCATTGATCATGGTAGATACCACAGGATTAGAGAGACCTCTCTTTTTTAGAATGTGGGCTTCAATAGCCAGGCCGTCAAACCTAAGGCTAGTAAGGAAGGATGGTATATCGGTCCTTGCGAAAGCAGGTCCGGACGATGTGGGAGGGTCCAAGGACTCCCCACAGACATTTTTACAATCTCCACGTACCATGCTCTTCGGGGCCACGCTGGAGCCACCAGAATCACTGGTTTCTTTTCTACCCTGATTCTGCGGAGTAATTGAGGTAACAATTGTGGCGGTGGGAATGCATATATCAGCTTGAACTGATCCCAAGGGAACACTAGAGCATCCGAGCCGCAAGCTAGGGGGATCCTTTGTCCGAGAGACAAACCTGTCCACCTTTGCGTTGAATCTGGATGCTAGCAGATCTACATCCGGTGTTCCCCACCGCTGACATATTGTCCGGAAAACCTCGGGGTGAAGGGACCATTCCCCTGGGCATAATTGTTGGCGACTTAGAAAGTCCGCCTTCCAATTCTCCACTCCTGGAATGAATACCGCGGATATGGCTGGGACATATCTTTCTGCCCATTTCAGGATGCAATTCACTTCCCTCTGGGCTGCACGACTCCTGGTGCCACCCTGATGATTGATATATGCCACTGCCGTGGCATTGTCTGATTGAATTCTGACAGGGGACCCTTGGAGTCTGGATGTCCATGCTACTAGGGCATACCGGGCTGCTCGTATCTCTAAGAGATTGATGGGCAGGGCCTTTGCATCCGACCATCTGCCCTGGAGAGACCATTGCTCCAGTACTGCCCCCCAGCCTATAAGGCTGGCATCTGTAGTGACCACCTTCCAAGAAATCGGACTGAAGGATTTCCCTTTTTCCAGATTCTGGGGAACCAACCACCAACGGAGGCTCTTGCGAACGGAAGGGGACAAGGACATTGTAAGTCTAAAGCCTGAACTTTTTTGTTCCAGGCTGACAGTATGGCCCTTTGCAAATTCCTTGAATGGAATTGACCGTAGGGTACTGCTTCGAATGATGCCACCATTTTACCCAGCAGCCTCATGCACAGGCGTATGGACGGCTGTCTTTTTGTACCCACTAGGTGGATCAAATCTCTCAAAGACGACACCTTTTCTTGAGGCAAGAAAATTTGTCTCTGGTCTGAATCTAGCCTTAGCCCCAAGTATTCCAGACTTTTGACTGGTTTTAGGGCTGACTTGTCTCGGTTGATAATCCAACCGTGAGATTCCAGATACTTGATTGTCTTGTGAACAACCATTTCTAGTTTTTCCACTGAGTGGTCTATCAGCAACAAGTCATCTAGATATGCCATTATCGTTATACCTTGTGTTCTTAGATTGGCCAATAATGGGGCCAGAATTTTTGTGAACACTCGTGGTGCTGTGGCCAGACCGAAGGGTAAGGCTCTGAACTGAAAATGGCGCCCTTCTACTGCAAAGCGTAGAAATTTTTGGTGGACTGGAAAGATGGGAATGTGCAAATAAGCATCTTTGATGTCGATCGCGGCTAACCATTCCTCCCCTTGTAGGGCAGTGGCCACCGATCGGATCGACTCCATCCGGAAAGTCCTGATATGTAGGAATTTGTTTAGCCCTTTTAGATTTAATATGGGCCTCACGTCCCCGTTTGGCTTCGGGACTGTAAAGAGGTTTGAGTAAAACCCGAACCCGCATTCTTCCAGGGGAACCTCCATAATTACTCCTTGGAGCAATAGTTGTTCTAGTGCCAACAGGAGGGATCCTCTCTTCTGGGGATCCCTTGGCACGTTTGACCTCATAAAATGGGAAGGAGGAGAGTCTTTTAACTCCAATTTGTATCCCAGACTTACTGCGGAGAGCACCCATCTGTCTCTGATCGTGTCCCGCCAGGTCTCTGCGAACAACTGGAGTCTTCCCCCCACCCGATTGAGTGGGGGCAACCCTTCATGAATTGGACTTGGGGGGAGGTTTTGTACCTCTCCTGACCCAGGGTTTCTTGTTACCCTGTGATTGTCCCTGATTCTTACCCCCGGGATTTGACCGAGGAGGCCGTCGGAACTGCTTCACAGCCGATGTCCCAGGGACTGGAGAGGCAGGCCTCTTAAAGAGGGACCTCTAACTCTGTTTTTAACCGGCAAGAGTGTACTTTTACCGCTGGAAATTTTCTGGATATATTTGTCCAGGTCTTCCCCGAATAAGCGTTCACCATGAAATGGGAAGCTAACCAGCAATTTTTTACAGGGAGCTTCAGCAGACCAGTTCTTGAGCCATAGAAGCCTACGCATATGTACTACAGACAGCGTAAGGCGGGAGGCCTGATGGATTGAATCCTTGATGGCGTCAACCGCAAAGCATAAGGCTCTAGGTAGATCAGTAAGGGCAAGGGCCTGCTGATCTGGCAAGTCCCTTAAGACCTGTTTCAACTGATCCTTCACTGCTTGGCAGACCCCAATAGCTGCTACTGCTGGTTGTGTCACCAAGCTTGCTGTAGTAAAAGCAGATTTTAATAAGGACTCCAATTTTTTTATCTATTGGGTCCTTGAACATTTGAACATTATCTACTGGACATGTCAGTGATTTGTTCACACAAGAGATGGCTGCGTCCACTGTAGGCACCCTCCATTTTTTGATGAACTTATCCTCCATGGGATAGACCACCGGAAATCTCTTGGGGGGAGTAAATATTTTATCAGGATGTTCCCAATCCTGGTAAATGAGCCCTTCCAGTAAAGGATGGATTGGAAAGGAACAGACAGTCTGGGGAGCTTTTAGCGACCCCAACGAGGAGACAGAAGTGGTTGATGGCTCCGCAAGGGGCATTTTAAATGCTGATCGGACCATGTTAGTCTGGGACTGAACCCATAATCTTTCAGCATGTGATGCTGAGAATGGCTCTTCCACTGTTGATTCCTCTACAACAGAATCGACCTCATCCTGATCCCCTTCAGGTAGGTCGATCCCTGTATGGGACTATTGCTCTGCTAACAGTTACTCTGAGGGAGGAGACGGAGATCGGGCGTGCTTTCCCTCTGACAGGGAAGCAGCGATCAATGTTGTCAATCTCTCTTCCAGCCCTCCCAGAGCTGAGGAAAAAACCTCCTCTGTTACATACACAGGAGCAGGTGAACTGAGGACAGCCACAGTACCAGGTACTCCTGAGGGTTCTCTACGGGCACCAACCTCTGATTTTTCAGGGGAGACTGGTGCAGCCAAAGCATGCCCAAGATCCTCAGAGCCCGATGGAGACCCCCCTTTGCTTCCTGGGAGTCTTAGTCCCGGAGACTTTGGACGGCATATTCCTAAGCCCAAAGCTGAGGTATTCCAGCCGTAATACACCACTTACTGACAATAGTCTAGCACAATTGCTGCTATATAAACAGTTGGTGTCTACTAATGTGCCTTTCTATGGGGATGCCTGCATCAACCGCCTGCCTTTTTTAAATGTTGCCAGCTCTGTCTCTGCACTCCATAGCCAGCTGACAACACCTAATTGTGCCTTTTAACATGCTGGGACGCCCGCACATGCGCAGAAGCGCTGCGGCACGCACAGAGCGTCATCCACCAAGCTCCGCCCCCTTTTCCAGCTCACCTCTATATATAGAGGCGCGTGCTCGCGCACGCGCGCGGGCACGTGCGCCTTCGGCGCTCTTTTTGAAAAAAGAAACTAGGGACAGGAGCCAGGGCCCTGTTTGTCGCAGGGCCGGGGGAAGGACGAGCATTGCAACATGGCAGAGGAAGCAGTTTCCCACAAGAGAACTCACCATCTGCCTGGACTTGACTCAGAAGGAAAGAAAAAGTCCACATGACAAGAAAACGACGTTCCACAGCGGCCTCTAGTGGATTAACACAGGTACCGTGGTTTGTCCATTTTTTTTTTTTTTTCTTGACCACTATTAAAATTATTACATTTTTTAGTAGTTACAGGCATGCACAGATATTAGCGGGAATACCGTTAGGTAACAGGCAGAAAGACATATTAGGCTTGGGGGTCCCCTAATAGAACCAAGTTCCTGAGGGGCCCCCACTTACCTTTTCCCCGCCGCAGGACTCTGTTTGGTCCACAGAAGCCCAAACTTCACCTCTCATGGCAGGCATTGTAATTAAACCTTCAGGGACCGGGTTCCCAAGGATTCCACTCCCCTGGACCTGTATAGCACCCTGCACAGAAAACATCTTGGTCGTGGGTATGACCAGAGCTCTGGATCCCAGGGTCCAGCCCTCCTAAGAGAGGCATTACAGGCAAAACCCTGCTCTTCTGCTGCAAGGCCCGGGTACCGACCGTTTAGCTATGAAGCTTTTTTGGTCGGATCCGGAATAGCTTGCTGAGGCCTAAAAGAACCTGTACACAAGCCCAGATGAAAACATGTTAACCTTTGGCCAACACCTTAGACACTGGCAAAAAACTGAGGTACTCCCGGATGGGAGGGGCTTATATAGGGGAGGGTACTTCCGGTTTGGAAGTTGCCAGTTCCAGCACCTGAAGGTATCTATATAACCCACATAGTAAGGACTATGCCACTCTGTGTCCCGTGATGTACGAGAAAGAAATAACTTTTTATTTTCCGCCTTTTTTATTACAAATTTTTTGTACTCTTCTTGTGTCTCTGACCATTCCTTATGTTTCTCCATGGTTGGGTTTTCTATGTAATTTATCTCTGCCCTTTTCACCTTATCTCTCGCTGCGTTTTCCCTAGCACGTGTTTGTTTCTTGGTATATGATATTTTTTTTATAAAAATTCTCTGCAAAAACACCTTCAAAGTATCCCATATACTGTATTTATTGGCGTATAACACTCACTTTTTTACCCTGGAAATAGAGGGTAAACTGTGCTTGCGTGTTATACGCAGGGGGCTGTGGAAAGTTTTTTTCCTGAAACTTCCCTCTTAAAGTTAGGGCGCGCGTTATACGCCTGTGCGTGTTATACGCCGATAAATACGGTAACTCCCTTTGAGGCAAATCCGGTATTTACTACTATAAATTCTTTCAAGCTAGCACATATCCCCCCCGGATCTTCAATCACTTCCAGCCAAAATGGATTTATCTTCCAATCCCTCTTGCTGTACCTTCTGTTTATCTTAATTTCAAGAATCACTGGGGAGTGGTCTGAGATGCTTCTTGGTTTATATACCACCTCCCCCACCTCGCCCAAGGCCTCCTCGTTGCAAAGTACAAGGTCTATCCTGGACAGTGTCGCATGCATCCTCGAGTCGCAGGAGAATTGTTTTTCCCCGGGTGTCTCCCCCTCCACACATCCATCAGTCCCACCTCCCCACAAAATTGGGGGAGAGGGCTGCCGATCGTGTGTTCGGAGGAGGCTCCTGCTGGGAATCTATCCAACTTTTTATTCATAGTCATATTATAATCACCCGCCACTATAACAGGCACCCCTGACTTGTCCATAACGAACTCCATTAAATCCCACAAAATTTCCGTACTAAACGGGGGGGGGGGGGATATATATGTTAGCCATCACATATTCTCTTGTTTCTATCCAGCAATAAAGAAATATGTATTGCCCTTTGGTGTCTATCTTACTCTGTCTGCAGGAGAACACCATCCCAGAGTCCACCAAAACGCTCACGCCCCTTGAATAAGAGGTGTGAGTGGAGTGGTATTGAACCCGGTATTTCCTATGTTTTAATACCTTAGTAGTTTCTTTATCCAGATGTGTCTCCTGCAGACACAGCATCGCCACATTGTTCATTTCCGCCATTGAGAAGATCGCCTGCCTTTTGACTGGACCTTTTATCTCTCGAACATTCCATGAGCAAACCTTTATGCTGTTAACTTGGTTTGGGGTTTTCCCCTTATCCTTTCTATTATCTGTCATCTACCCCTTTTATGATTTCTCCCTTATCAGTGTTCTTCCCACCCTATCTTTGTACCCTACTCCACAAAAAATACACTTTTATCAACCCTTCCCCCCTCCACGCCCCCCACCCTCCCGCTCCCATGTCAGAGAGAAAAAACAGAAAAACATTCCTCTCCTTTTAAAAAAAGAGAGAAAAAAAAGAGGTTGCTGTTCATCTCCATCCTGCTATGTCTTCCCTTCATTTGTGCTCATCCATAATGTCAGTTCAGCAGGTGTGTTAAAAAATATGTTTTCCCCCTTTACAGTTATCCGCAGGCGTGCCGGATAGAACATTGCATATTTGATTCCTTTTTGCTGCAGTCTATGTTTACACTTAGTAAATTTAGCCCTTTGCCTCTGTAATTCTGGGGAAAAATCTGAATAGATTAATATTCTTGCACCGTTATATTTAATTTCTTTCACCTCTCTCGCTTTTTGAAGAATAGTGATTTTATCTGTAAAATGTAGGAGTTTTATGAAGACCGGTCTTGGTTGGCCTCCTGCAACTTGAGCTCTAAAAGGGACTCTGTGGCCCCGCTCAATTGAAAAATATTTTGATAAACAGTCAGTGCCAAACACTCCTTTGAGCCAATCTTCCATGAATTCAGTGGGGCGATTACCTTCACTTTTCTCGGGGAGGCCTAGTACCCTTATATTTTTCCTGCGTAATCTATTTTCCATGTCATCTGTTTTATTAATGCATGTGTTCAGTTGTTCTCTCATTACTTTCATCTCATTTTTCATAGGGTTAACGAGACACAGAGCTGTGTCTCGTTATTAGGGGGGAATTATCATTATGGGTCTCGTTCGCCTGACTGTGGAGTGCTGGTAGCTGCCTTGGTGTTCGGGAATGGCATATCATAAACGGCTTTAACCCCTTTCATACTTGGGGCGTCGTTACAGTAATTATCGGATGTTTTTCACCTTAAATGCATAGAATGTATCAAGGTGAAGAGACGCAAAGCTTTACCATACCTTTAAGGATTCTGTCACTTCTGGTCTAGGAAATAGAAATGAAGCCGATGAAAAGTATAACAATAAAGATGCCGTATTAAATCACGTGTGAGTAACTACAACTGATCCAGAGTTAGTAATGGCGTATTATTTCATCCCTTATATAACACTATATGTGGGTCACGCCTTGCTTTGTATAGCGAGCTGTCAGGTGACCTATCATGAGAGCGCTGGACCCCACTCCAAGTAGCGGGCCGCCGCGTGTGTCCAACGTCATATAAACACGTCTTAGGAGATAGGGGATGGGTATCAATTGATAAGGTAACACAACGAGGAGGGAAATATGAAATCCCCATATGGCAGGCCCAACAGGTTAGCCAATATTTAGAAACCCTGGGATTCGCAGGGAAAAACAGGAGAATGCAAACTAAGTTTGAGGAGTATTGTGAGAGAGAGGAACCTCTCCCTCACGTAGTCTCTAAACTGTATATAATCCTGACTTCACCCTCAGAGGAGTCTAAAATGGATTGCCTTGCCAAATGGGAGCGAGATCGAGGCCAAACTTTCTCTCCAGCACAATGACAGAATATTATAGACTTGTCTTTAAAATCTTCAAGGTGTACGAAAATACAGGAATCGAATTATATAATATTAAAACGCTGGTATTATACGCCATCGGCCTTGAATAAATTATTTCAAGAAACATCTGTCAGGTGCTGGAGAGGATGTGATGAAAAAGGGACAATGATACACATTTTCTGGGCATGCCCAGTAATTAGACAATGTTGGCAAAATGTACAGAGAATCACCCAAATATTCACAGAAATCAGATTGTAGAAGACCCGGCTCTCTTCTTGTTACACCATACACAAATCCCACCGAAAAAACATACAAACTCAGTCCGGTGTCACCTAATAAATGCGGCAAAAAGCTGTATTGCGATGAATTGGAAAGACGCAAGCGCCCCCACGATCTCAATGTGGTTAAACAAAGTCAGAAGGGTGGGAATAATAGAGAAACTCCTACCAATAACGCTGGAGGGAAAAAAACAAATACAAGAAAAATGGGCACCATGGGAGCAAATCGCAAAATCAGAAGAAGGGAAGAAGTTATTAGGAGCGTAAAGATAAAAACTAGGCTGACATGTAGGAAGAGTAAGTAGGAGATTCTCGAGAAGTTCCAGATTTAAATGACATTTTATTAATTTTTTCTTGTGTGTCGATGTCGGTTAAATGTTCCCCTGTGTAAGCAGAGGTAAAGGAGGGAGGAAAGGGGGGTGGGAGGGAGGGGATCGGGGGAGGAAACTGGGGTGTGAGGGAAGGGATCGGGGGAGGAGGGAGGAAACTGGGGTGTGAGGGAAGGGATCGGGGGAGGAGGGAGGAAACTGGGGTGTGAGGGAGGGGATCGGGGGGAGGGAGGAAACTGGGGTGTGAGGGAGGGGATCGGGAGAGGAGGGAGGAAACTAGGGTGTGAGGGAGGGGATCGGGGAGGAGGGAGGGGATCGGGGGAGGAGGGAGGAAACTGGGGTGTGAGGGAGGGGATCGGGGGAGGGAGAAAACTGGGGTGGGAGGGAGGAAACTGGGGTGTGAGGGAGGGGATCGGGGGAGGAGGGAGGAAACTGGGGGGGAGGGGATCGGGGGAGGGGGGAGGAAACTGGGGGGGAGGGAGGGGATCGGGGGAGGAGGGAGGAAACTGGGGTGGGAGGGAGGAAACTGGGGTGGGAGGGAGGGGATCGGGGGAGGAGGGAGGAAACTGGGGTGTGAGGGAGGGGATCGGGGGAGGAGGGAGGAAACTGGGGTGGGAGGGAGGAAACTGGGGTGTGAGGGAGGGGATCGGGGGAGGAGGGAGGAATGTGGGGAGGGAGGGGATCGGGGGAGGAAACTGGGGTGTGAGGGAGGGGATCGGGGGAGGAGGGAGGGGATCGGGGGAGGAGGGAGGAAACTGGGGTGTGAGGGAGGGGATCGGGGGAGGGAGGAAACTGGGGTGGCAGGGAGGAAACTGGGGTGTGAGGGAGGGGATCGGGGGAGGAAACTGGGGGGGAGGGGATCGGGGGAGGAAACTGGGGGAGGAGGGAGGAAACTGGGGTGGGAGGGAGGGGATCGGGGGAGGAAAGTGGGGTGTGAGGGAGGGGATCGGGGGAGGAGGGAGGAAACTGGGGTGGGAGGGAGGAAACGGGGGTGTGAGGGAGGGGATCGGGGGAGGAGGGAGGAATGTGGGGAGGGAGGGGATCGGGGAGGAGGGAGGAAAGTGGGGTGTGAGGGTGGGGATCGGGGAGGGCGGGAGGAAACTGGGGAGGGAGGGGATCGGGGGAGGAAACTGGGGTAGCAGGGAGGGGATCGGGGGAGGAGGGAGGAAACTCGGGTAGGAGGGAGGAAACTGGGGTGGGAGGGAGGGGATCGGGGGAGGAGGGAGGAAACTGGGGTGGGAGGGAGGAAACTGGGGTAGGAGGGAAGGGATCGGGGGAGGAGGGAGGAAAGTGGGGTGTGAGGGAGGGGATCGGGGGAGGAGGGAGGGGATCGGAGGAGGAGGGAGGAAACTGGGGTGTGAGGGAGGGGATCGGGGGAGGAGGGAGGAAAGTGGGGTGTGAGGGAGGGGATCGGGGGAGGAGGGAGGAAACTGGGGTGGGAGGGAGGAAACTGGGGTGTGAGGGAGGGGATCGGGGGAGGAGGGAGGAAAGTGGGGTGTGAGGGAGGGGATCGGGGGAGGAGGGAGGGGATCGGAGGAGGAGGGAGGAAACTGGGGTGTGAGGGAGGGGATCGGGGGAGAAGGGAGGAAACTGGGGTGTGAGGGAGGGGATCGGGGGAGAGAGGAAACTGGGGTGGCAGGGAGGAAACTGGGGTGTGAGGGAGGGGATCGGGGGAGGAAACTGGGGGGGGGAGGGGATCGGGGGAGGAAACTGGGGGGGAGGGAAGGGATCGGGGAAGGAGGGAGGAAACTGGGGGAGGAGGGAGGAAACTGGGGTGGGAGGGAGGGGATCGGGGGAGGAAAGTGGGGTGTGAGGGAGCGGATCGGGGGAGGAGGGAGGAAACTGGGGTGGGAGGGAGGAAACTGGGGTAGGAGGGAGGAAACTGAGGTGGGAGGGAGGGGATCGGGGGAGGAGGGAGGAAACTGGGGTGGGAGGGAGGAAACTGGGGTAGGAGGGAGGAAACTGGGGTGGGAGGGAAGGGATCGGGGGAGGAGGGAGGAAAGTGGGGTGTGAGGGAGGGGATCGGGGGAGGAGGGAGGGGATCGGAGGAGGAGGGAGGAAACTGGGGTGTGAGGGAGGGGATCGGGGGAGGAGGGAGGAAACTGGGGTGGGAGGGAGGAAACTGGGGTGTGAGGGAGGGGATCGGGGGAGGAGGGAGGAAAGTGGGGTGTGAGGGAGGGGATCGGGGGAGGAGGGAGGGGATCGGAGGAGGAGGGAGGAAACTGGGGTGTGAGGGAGGGGATCGGGGGAGAAGGGAGGAAACTGGGGTGTGAGGGAGGGGATCGGGGGAGGGAGGAAACTGGGGTGGCAGGGAGGAAACTGGGGTGTGAGGGAGGGGATCGGGGGAGGAAACTGGGGGGGGAGGGGATCGGGGAGGAAACTGGGGGGGAGGGAAGGGATCGGGGGAGGAGGGAGGAAACTGGGGGAGGAGGGAGGAAACTGGGGTGGGAGGGAGGGGATCGGGGGAGGAAAGTGGGGTGTGAGGGAGCGGATCGGGGGAGGAGGGAGGAAACTGGGGTGGGAGGGAGGAAACTGGGGTGTGAGGGAGGGGGGAGGAGGGAGGAATGTGGGGAGGGAGGGGATCGGGGGAGGGGGGAGGAAAGTGGGGTGTGAGGGTGGGGATCGGGGAGGGCGGGAGGAAACTGGGGAGGGAGGGGATCGGGGGAGGAAACTGGGGTGGGAGGGAGGGGATCGGGGGAGGAGGGAGGAAACTCGGGTGGGAGGGAGGAAACTGGGGTAGGAGGGAGGAAACTGAGGTGGGAGGGAGGGGATCGGGGGAGGAGGGAGGAAACTGGGGTGGGAGGGAGGAAACTGGGGTAGGAGGGAGGAAACTGGGGTGGGAGGGAAGGGATCGGGGGAGGAGGGAGGAAAGTGGGGTGTGAGGGAGGGGATCGGGGGAGGAGGGAGGGGATCGGAGGAGGAGGGAGGAAACTGGGGTGTGAGGGAGGGGATCGGAGGAGGAGGGAGGGGATCGGGGGAGGGAGGAAACTGGAGTAGCAGGGAGGAAACTGGGGTGTGAGGGAGGGAATCGGGGGAGAAAACTGGGGGGGAGGGGATCGGGGGAGGAAACTGGGGGGAGGGAGGGGATCGGGGGAGGAGGGAGGAAACTGGGGGAGGAGGGAGGAAACTGGGGTGGGAGGGAGGGGATTGGGGGAGGAGGGAGGAAAGTGGGGTGTGAGGGAGGGGATCGGGGGAGGAGGGAGGAAACTGGGGTGGGAGGAAACTGGGGTGTGAGGGAGGGGATCGGGGGAGGAGGGAGGAAAGTGGGGTGTGAGGGAGGGGATCGGGGGAGGAGGGAGGGATCGGAGGAGGAGGGAGGAAACTGGGGTGTGAGGGAGGGGATCGGGGGAGGAGGGAGGGGATCGGGGGAGGAGGGAGGAAACTGGGGTGTGAGGGAGGGGATCGGGGGAGGGAGGAAACTGGGGTGGCAGGGAGGAAACTGGGGTGTGAGGGAGGGGATCGGGGGAGGAAACTGGGGGGGAGGGGATCGGGGGAGGAAACTGGGGGGGAGGGAAGGGATCGGGGGAGGAGGGAGGAAACTGGGGTGGGAGGGAGGGAATTGGGGGAGGAAAGTGGGGTGTGAGGGAGCGGATCGGGGGAGGAGGGAGGAAACTGGGGTGGGAGGGAGGAAACTGGGGTGTGAGGGAGGGGGGAGGAGGGAGGAATGTGGGGAGGGAGGGGATCGGGGGAGGGGGGAGGAAAGTGGGGTGTGAGGGTGGGGATCGGGGAGGGCGGGAGGAAACTGGGGAGGGAGGGGATCGGGGGAGGAAACTGGGGTGGGAGGGAGGGGATCGGGGGAGGAGGGAGGAAACTCGGGTGGGAGGGAGGAAACTGGGGTAGGAGGGAGGAAACTGAGGTGGGAGGGAGGGGATCGGGGGAGGAGGGAGGAAACTGGGGTGGGAGGGAGGAAACTGGGGTAGGAGGGAGGAAACTGGGGTGGGAGGGAAGGGATCGGGGGAGGAGGGAGGAAAGTGGGGTGTGAGGGAGGGGATCGGGGGAGGAGGGAGGGGATCGGAGGAGGAGGGAGGAAACTGGGGTGTGAGGGAGGGGATCGGAGGAGGAGGGAGGGGATCGGGGGAGGGAGGAAACTGGAGTAGCAGGGAGGAAACTGGGGTGTGAGGGAGGGAATCGGGGGAGAAAACTGGGGGGGAGGGGATCGGGGGAGGAAACTGGGGGGAGGGAGGGGATCGGGGGAGGAGGGAGGAAACTGGGGGAGGAGGGAGGAAACTGGGGTGGGAGGGAGGGGATTGGGGGAGGAGGGAGGAAAGTGGGGTGTGAGGGAGGGGATCGGGGGAGGAGGGAGGAAACTGGGGTGGGAGGAAACTGGGGTGTGAGGGAGGGGATCGGGGGAGGAGGGAGGAAAGTGGGGTGTGAGGGAGGGGATCGGGGGAGGAGGGAGGGGATCGGAGGAGGAGGGAGGAAACTGGGGTGTGAGGGAGGGGATCGGGGGAGGAGGGAGGGGATCGGGGGAGGAGGGAGGAAACTGGGGTGTGAGGGAGGGGATCGGGGGAGGGAGGAAACTGGGGTGGCAGGGAGGAAACTGGGGTGTGAGGGAGGGGATCGGGGGAGGAAACTGGGGGGGAGGGGATCGGGGGAGGAAACTGGGGGGGAGGGAAGGGATCGGGGGAGGAGGGAGGAAACTGGGGTGGGAGGGAGGGAATTGGGGGAGGAAAGTGGGGTGTGAGGGAGCGGATCGGGGGAGGAGGGAGGAAACTGGGGTGGGAGGGAGGAAACTGGGGTGTGAGGGAGGGGATCGGGGGAGGAGGGAGGAATGTGGGGAGGGAGGGGATCGGGGGAGGAGGGAGGATAGTGGGGTGTGAGGGTGGGGATCGGGGAGGGCGGGAGGAAACTGGAGAGGGAGGGGATCGGGGGAGGAAACTGGGGTGGGAGGGAGGGGATCGGGGGAGGAGGGAGGAAACTGGGGTAGGAGGGAGGAAACTGGGGTAGGAGGGAGGAAACTGGGGTGGGAGGGAGGGGATCGGGGAGGAGGGAGGAAACTGGGGTGGGAGGGAGGAAACTGGGGTGTGAGGGAGGGGATCGGGGGAGGAGGGAGGAATGTGGGGAGGGAGGGGATCGGGGAGGAGGGAGGAAAGTGGGGTGTGAGGGTGGGGATCGGGGAGGGCGGGAGGAAACTGGGGAGGGAGGGGATCGGGGGAGGAAACTGGGGTGGGATGGAGGGGATCGGGGGAGGAGGGAGGAAACTCGGGTGGGAGGGAGGAAACTGGGGTAGGAGGGAGGAAACTGGGGTGGGAGGGAGGGGATCGGGGGAGGAGGGAGGAAACTGGGGTGGGAGGGAGGAAACTGGGGTAGGAGGGAAGGGATCGGGGGAGGAGGGAGGAAAGTGGGGTGTGAGGGAGGGGATCGGGGGAGGAAACGGGGGTGTGAGGGAGGGGATCGGGGGAGGAGGGAGGGGATCGGGGGAGGAGGGAGGAAACTGGGGTGTGAGGGAGGGGATCGGGGGAGGGAGGAAACTGGGGTGGCAGGGAGGAAACTGGGGTGTGAGGGAGGGGATCGGGGGAGGAAACTGGGGGAGAGGGATCGGGGGAGGGAGGGGATCGGGGGAGGAGGGAGGAAACTGGGGGAGGAGGGAGGAAACTGGGGTGGGAGGGAGGAAACTGGGGTGGGAGGGAGGAAACTGGGGTGGGAGGGAGGGGATCGGGGGAGGAGGGAGGAAAGTGGGGTGTGAGGGAGGGGATCGGGGGAGGAGGAAGGAAACTGGGGTGGGAGGGAGGAAACTGGGGAGGGAGGGAGGGGATCGGGGGAGGAGGGAGGAATGTGGGGAGGGAGGGAGGGGATCGGGGGAGGAGGGAGGAAAGTGGGGTGTGAGGGAGGGGATCGGGGGAGGAGGGAGGGGATCGGAGGAGGGAGGAAAGTGGGGTGTGAGGGAGGGGATCAGGGGAGGAGGGAGGAAACTGGGGTGTGAGGGAGGGGATCGGGGGAGGGAGGAAACTGGGGTGGCAGGGAGGAAACTGGGGTGTGAGGGAGGGGATCGGGGAAGGAAACTGGGGGGGAGGGGATCGGGGGAGGAAACTGGGGGGGAGGGAGGGGATCGGGGAGGAGGGAGGAAACTGGGGTGGGAGGGGGGGGATCGGGGGAGGAAAGTGGGGTGTGAGGGAGCGGATCGGGGAGGAGGGAGGAAACTGGGGTGGGAGGGAGGAAACTGGGGTGTGAGGGAGGGGATCGGGGGAGGAGGGAGGAATGTGGGGAGAGGGGATCTGGGGAGGAGGGAGGAAAGTGGGGTGTGAGGGTGGGGATCGGGGAGGGCGGGAGGGCGGGAGGAAACTGGGGAGTGAGGGGATCGGGGGAGGAAACTGGGGTGGGAGGGAGGGGATCGGGGGAGGAGGGAGGAAACTCGGGTGGGAGGGAGGAAACTGGGGTAGGAGGGAGGAAACTGGGGTGGGAGGGAAGGAATTGGGGGAGGAGGGAGGAAAGTGGGGTGTGAGGGAGGGGATCGGGGGAGGAGGGAGGAAACTGGAGAGGGCGGGAGGAAACTGGCGTAGGAGGGAGGAAACTGGGGTGGGAGGGAGGGGATCGGGGGGGAGGAGGGAGGAAACTGAGGGGAGGAGGGAGGAAACTGGGGAGGGAGGGAGGGGATCGGGGGAGTTAACTGGGGTGGGAGGGAGGGGATCGGGGGAGGAGGGAGGAAACTGGGGAGGGAGGGAGGGAGGGGATCGGGGAGGAGGGAGGAAACTGGGGAGGGAGGGAGGAAACTGGGGAGGGTGGGAGAGGATCGGGGGAGGAAACTGAGGTGGGAGGGAGGGGATCGGGGGAGGAAGGAGGAAACTGGGGTGGGAGGGAGGAAAATGGGGTGGGAGGGAGGGGATCGGGGGAGGAGGGAGGAAACTGGGGAGGGAGGAAGGAAACTGGGGAGGGTGGGAGGGCGGGAGGAAACTGGGGAGTGAGGGGATCAGGGAGGAAACTGGGGTGGGAGGGAGGGGATCGGGGGAGGAGGGAGGAAACTCGGGTGGGAGGGAGGAAACTGGGGTAGGAGGGAGGAAACTGGGGTGGGAGGGAAGGGATTGGGGGAGGAGGGAGGAAACTGGGGTGTGAGGGAGGGGATCGGGGGAGGAGGGAGGAAACTGGAGAGGGCGGGAGGAAACTGGCGTAGGAGGGAGGAAACTGGGGTGGGAGGGAGGGGATCGGGGGGGAGGAGGGAGGAAACTGAGGGGAGGAGGGAGGAAACTGGGGAGGGAGGGAGGGGATCGGGGGAGGAGGGAGGAAACTGGGGAGGGAGGGAGGGAGGGGATCGGGGAGGAGGGAGGAAACTGGGGAGGGAGGGAGGAAACTGGGGAGGGTGGGAGAGGATCGGGGGAGGAAACTGAGGTGGGAGGGAGGGGATCGGGGGAGGAAGGAGGAAACTGGGGTGGGAGGGAGGAAAATGGGGTGGGAGGGAGGGGATCGGGGGAGGAGGGAGGAAACTGGGGAGGGAGGAGGGAGGAAACTGGGGAGGGAGGAAGGAAACTGGGGAGGGAGGGAGGAAACTGGGGAGGGTGGGAGAGGATCGGGGGAGGAAACTGAGGTGGGAGGGAGGGGATCGGGGGAGGAAGGAGGAAACTGGGGTGGGAGGGAGGAAAATGGGGTGGGAGGGAGGGGATCGGGGGAGGAGGGAGGAAACTGGGGAGGGAGGAGGGAGGAAACTGGGGAGGGAGGAAGGAAACTGGGGAGGGAGGGAGGAAACTGGGGAGGGTGGGAGAGGATCGGGGGAGGAAACTGAGGTGGGAGGGAGGGGATCGGGGGAGGAAGGAGGAAACTGGGGTGGGAGGGAGGAAAATGGGGTGGGAGGGAGGGGATCGGGGGAGGAGGGAGGAAACTGGGGAGGGAGGAAGGAAACTGGGGAGGGTGGGAGGGGATCAGGGGAGGATCAGGGAAATAGGGATTAAGGAAGAAGGAGATGTAGAGGTAAAAGAAGAGGGGCAGGGGGGGTAATAGGAGGAGGAGCTTCTTAGAAGGTGATAGTAAGTTAACCACTTCCCTACCGGGCACGAAAACCCCCTTCCTGCCCAGGCCATTTTTCAGCTTTCAGCGCTGTCACAATTTGAATGACAATTGCGCGGTCGTGCGACGTGGCTCCCAAACGAAATTTATGTCCTTTTTTCCCCCACAAATAGAGATTTCTTTTGGTGGTATTTGATCACCTCTGCGGTTTTTATTTTTTGCGCTATAAACAAAAGAAGAGCGTCCAGTTTGGAAAAAAAACACTATTTTTTACTTTTTGCTATAATAAATACCCATTTTTTTTTTTAATTAAAATTTCCCTCAGTTTAGGCCGATACGTATTCTTCTACATATTTTTGGTAAAAAAAAAAAAAATCGCAATAA
Organism: Rana muscosa; assembly: GCA_029206835.1. Classification (NCBI taxonomy): domain Eukaryota; kingdom Metazoa; phylum Chordata; class Amphibia; order Anura; family Ranidae; genus Rana; species Rana muscosa. The sequence goes on along the minus strand of CM055116.1, from coordinate 1,299,249,148 downwards.
GCGCGTATTGATTGGTTTGCGCAAAAGTTATAGCGTGTACAAAATAGGGGATAGATTTATAGCATTTTTATTTTTTTATTAGTAATGGCGGCGATCTGCGATTTTTTATTGTGACTGCGATATTGCGGCGGACACATCGGACACTTTGACACATTTTTGGGACCATTCACATTTATACAGCGAACAGTGCTATAAAAATGCACTGATTACTGTATAAATGTGATTGGCAAGGAAGGGGTTAACCACTAGGGGGCGGGAAGGGGTTAAATATGTTCCCTTAAAGTGTTCTTACTGTGGGGGGAGGGGACTGACTGGGGTAGGTGACCGATCTGTGTCCCTATGTACAAGGGACACACCATCGGTCCCCTCTCCCTCACAGGACGTGGATCTCTGTGTTTACACCCCATCATTACACACACAGATCCACTTTCCTGCTTGGGTGCTGGGCAATCGCGGCCGCCGGGCACGCGCACCGGGGCCTTGTGAACGCGGCGGGCGCGCGCCTCCTAGCTCGTTTTAAAGGGAGGACGTCATATGATGTCCTCCCAGAACGAGAGTGTCCTCCGCCCGCCGTCTATTGACAGTGGGCGGGGGACTAGTGGATAATGAAGGTGAAATAAGACGGTATAAATCGGGTCTCTTTATTGATGAATGTACGGGTAAGTACCGGCCTCTTTCTTTCCTACATGGAAATGTTATATCTGTTGGCCCAGTTTTATGAAAAGAAAGAATTTAAAAGAAAACGCGTCTGACGTCACGCCGCTCGCTACCCGGAAGAGACATTATAATAAACCTCACCATGGAAACACGTTGGTCACGTGAACGGCACATATTATCATCACATTGTACCGGCAAGAAAAATCCTCCGGCTGGGAAAAGAATAAATATAACCATTAAAATGAAAATCTGAATAAAGACACAAGAAAATCTTCTGACGCCCAGAGATATGAAGACAATTCCCGTATATTGTCATCGCCTCGTATTATCCGAACGCCGCACGCAATTATACCTCCACAGAACGGCTCTCCTGGACAAAAGGACGCACCTCTGGACTTCCCCTATAAGGAAGTGGCATTGCGCCCGCCATGAGCTCCGTGAGTGTGACGAAGAGGAGAGGAAGAACGGGGAGATGTAAACAAGGCACTTCCCCGCTCTGCCTAGTGACAGGACACTGATCACCGATCCCTGTCATCGGAAACAGAGATCAGTGTCGTGTCTCTCGCAGCCCATCCCCCCTACAGTTAGAATCACTCCCTAGGTCACACTTAACCCCTTCAGCGCCCTCTACAGATTAACCCCTTCCCTGCCAGTGTCATTTTCACAGTAATCGCTGCATTTTTATAGCACTGATCTCTGTATAAATCACAATGGTCCCAAAATGGTGTCAAAAGTGTCTGATGTGTCCGCCATAATGTCGCAGTCATGATAAAAATCGCTGATCGCCGCCATTACTAGCTGTGACGGACCTGGCCGGGACAGAGGCTTTTGGAGGGGACTGGGTGCGGGCCTCCTGCCTTGCGACCGTGGGCCCTGGCATTTGGGGGAACGGTGCTCTTTGTGAGCTGTATGCCTGGGGACCCTTGAGGGGGTGTTACTTCGGATTCAGGTCCATGTCCCCCCCAAGACACACAGACTCTGGGGACCCTGTATATGCCATATTAGAGTGACTAATTCATACTGTTGGGACGTTCACACCTTCACACTAAGGGTATGCGAATACAATCACCTCCAGCCATCTGTCTGTCCTCTGTGCTATTTTGACCCTGCTAAAATGTGTGATGTTTACACTTATGATAATGGGTATTGTATAGCAGGTGAAGACCGGAGACGGGATGTCTACCCTGAACGGTCATATCTATGAGTCACCTTGGCTGGCTAAAGGATTTAGTTATTTAGCATGTTAATTATGTTTTGGTTACTCCCTCTGTTACTGTATATAAGACTTGATTTTTGGTTCTAATAAAGTCTCTCTTGGTTGAACTTACATACAGCCTGCCTGGTATTTGTTCTGACCGATCACAAATGGATTTGAATGGCACATAGCTGTAGTTGGAATCCTGGAGCACCGGATGATCCAATAGAGCAGAGGAGTGTCGGGAGAGTGGAGCCGAGCGAGCAAAGGGGCTCGTTACATTGGTGGCAGCAGTGGGATTTGCTCTCCAGTTCCTGGGACACTCCAAACCACCACAGTGAAGGACCAGCTATGCAGCCTGCAGGAAAGTCACGCTGAAAGACCTACTTGAGAGCCGAGATGGACCAGAAGAAGGGTGATGCAGGACCCCGGTCAGTTGAAGATTTGTTTCAGCAACGAGTGCGGCAGCGGTTGGCATTATATGGGGCTAACCCATCAGAGACCGCCATACAGGAAGCCATTAAAGACATCCAGCTGCAGGATGCACGACAAAAGAGAGAACTAGAGCGACAAGAGAGAGAACGAGAGCGACAAAAGAGAGAACGAGAGCGACAAAAGAGAGAACTAGAGCGACAAGAGAGAGAACTAGAGAGACAAGAGAGAGAACTAGAGCGACAAGAGAGAGAACGAGAGCGACAAGAGAAAGAACGAGAGCGACAAGAGAGAGAACGAGAGCGACAAGAGAGAGAACGAGAGCGACAAGAGAGAGAACGAGAGCGACAAGAGAAAGAACGAGAGCGACAAGAGAGAGAACGAGAGCGACAAGAGAGAGAACGAGAGCGACAAAAGAGAGAACTAGAGCGACAAGAGAGAGAACGAGAGCGACAAGAGAGAGAACTAGAGCGACAAGAGAGAGAACGAGAGCGACAAGAGAGAGAAGCCTCTGTCCCGGCCAGGTCCGTCACACTAGTAAAAAAATAATTATTAATAAAAATGCTATAAATCTATCCCCTATTTTGTAGACGCTATAACTTTTGCGCAAACCAATCAATATACGCATATTGCGATTTTATTTACCAACAATATATGGAAGAATACGTATCGGACTAAACTGAGGGAAAAAATGTTTTTTTTATATATTTTTGGGGGATATTTATTATAACAAAAAGTACAAAATATTGAATTTTTTTCAAAATTGTCGCTCTATTTTTGTTTATAGCGCAAAAGATAAAAACCGCCGAGGTGATCAAATACCACCAAAAGAAAGCTCTATTTGTGCGAAAAAAAGGACGTCAATTTTGTTTGGGAGCCGCGTCGCACGACCGCGCAATTGTCAGTTAAAGCGACGCAGTGCCGAATCGCAAAAAGTGCTCTGGTCTTTGGGCAGCCAAATGGTCCGGGGGGCTGAGGAGGGTAATGAGGCTCCACACACATTATTATTATTATTATAGGAAAGGAGAGAAATGGCGGATGGAATATTTGCTAAAGGAAAATTAAATGTATTTCTATCTCCCCCCAATACACTGTATATATATATATATATAGGAGGGGGAGGGGGAGGGGCGCACTTCTCTTTCCTGGCCGGTAGGTGTCTCTCTCTCTCTCTCTCTATCTCGGGGTTGTAGTTCTCCTCTCGGTCGGGGGTGTCGCTGTGGAGGAGATTTATATTTCGGGTCACGTGACGGAGGCGGAAGTGATTTGATCGGAGCGGCGGGAAGATCGGTGAGTGAGGATCGGAGAGAGATCGGAGGGGGAGGGGAGAGATCGGAGGGGGAGGGGAGGAGAGAGATCGGAGGGGGAGGGGAGACTCCTCTGTGTGCGGAAATCCGACATGATGAGGAAATGAGATCAGTGCGAGTCTACGGAGGGCGGAGATATCACTGCCCCGCCCCTTCACCCTCACTGCCCGCCCCCTTCACCCTCACTGCCCCGCCCCTTCACTGCCCCGCCCCTTCACGGTACAGCTCACCCTGCACATCACACCCCTTCCCTTCACAGCCACGCCCCTTCTCATTGCAGCCCCTCCCCTTCACAGCCACGCCCCTTATTACAGCCCCCTTCACAGTCACGCCCCTTCTCATTGCATCCCCTCCCCTTCACAGTCACGCCCCTTCTCAGTGCATCCCCTCCCCTTCACAGCCACGCCCCTTTTCATTACAGCCCCCTCCCCTTCACAGCCACGCCCATATCTCATTACAGCCACACACCCTTCTCATCACAGCCCCTCCCCTTCAAATTACCGCCATGCCCCTTCACATTACAGCTCCTCCCCTTCATGCCATAGGCCCACCCTCTTCACATTACAGCTCCTCACCCAATACTTCAATTCCCTCCCCTTCATCACCACGCCCCTTCTCATTACAGCTCCTCCCCTTTGCAGCCACACCCCCTTCTCACTAAAGCCCCACCCCTTCACAGCCACGCCCCCTTCTCACTACAGCTCCTCTCCCTTCACACCCCTCCCCTTCACATCACATTTCCACTCCTTCCCTGTCTCACCTCCTCCCCTTCATAGCTCCTCCCCTTCACATCACAACACCTCCCTCTACTGTCTCTGCACTGTACAGGAAAAGCACAATGGAGGTGTGGCCGCCGTCCTGCCCCTTTATGGAGGTGTGGCCGCCGTGCTGCCCCTTTATGGAGGTGTGGCCGCCGTCCTGCCCCTTTATGGAGGTGTGGCCGCCGTCCTGCCCCCTTTATGGAGGTGTGGCCGCCGTCCTGCCCCTTTATGGAGGTGTGGCCGCCGTCCTGCCCCCTTATGGAGGTGTGGCCGCCGTCCTGCCCCTTTATGGAGGTGTGGCCGCCGTGCTGCCCCTTTATGGAGGTGTGGCCGCCGTCCTGCCCCTTTATGGAGGTGTGGCCGCCGTCCTGCCCCCTTTATGGAGGTGTGGCCGCCGTCCTGCCCCCTTTATGGAGATGTGGCCGCCGTCCTGCCCCTTTATGGAGGTGTGGCCGCCGTGCTGCCCCTTTATGGAGGTGTGGCCGCCGTCCTGCCCCTTTATGGAGGTGTGGCCGCCGTCCTGCCCCCTTTATGGAGGTGTGGCCGCCGTCCTGCCCCTTTATGGAGGTGTGGCCGCCGTCCTGCCCCCTTATGGAGGTGTGGCCGCCGTCCTGCCCCTTTATGGAGGTGTGGCCGCCGTGCTGCCCCTTTATGGAGGTGTGGCCGCCGTCCTGCCCCTTTATGGAGGTGTGGCCGCCGTCCTGCCCCCTTTATGGAGATGTGGCCGCCGTCCTGCCCCTTTATGGAGGTGTGGCCGCCGTCCTGCCCCCTTATGGAGGTGTGGCCGCCGTCCTGCCCCTTTATGGAGGTGTGGCCGCCGTCCTGCCCCTTTATGGAGGTGTGGCCGCCGTGCTGCCCCTTTATGGAGGTGTGGCCGCCGTCCTGCCCCTTTATGGAGGTGTGGCCGCCGTCCTGCCCCTTTATGGAGGTGTGGCCGTCGTCCTGCCCCTTTATGGAGGTGTGGCCGTCGTCCTGCCCCTTTATGGAGGTGTGGCCGCCGTGCTGCCCCTTTATGGAGGTGTGGCCGCCGTGCTGCCTCTTTATGGAGGTGTGGCCGCCGTGCTGCCTCTTTATGGAGGTGTGGCCGCCGTGCTGCCCCTTTATGGAGGTGTGGCCGCCGTCCTGCCCCTTTATGGAGGTGTGGCCGCCGTGCTACCCCTTTATGGAGGTGTGGCCGCCGTGCTGCCCCTTTATGGAGGTGTGGCCGCCGTGCTGCCCCTTTATGGAGGTGTGGCCGCCGTCCTGCCTCTTTATGGAGGTGTGGCCGCCGTGCTGCCGCTTTATGGAGGTGTGGCCGCCGTGCTGCCCCTTTATGGAGGTGTGGCCGCCGTCCTGCCCCTTTATGGAGGTGTGGCCGCCGTGCTGCCCCTTTATGGAGGTGTGGCCGCCGTGCTGCCCCTTATGGAGGTGTGGCCGCCGTGCTGCCCCTTTATGGAGGTGTGGCCACCGTGCTGCCTCTTTATGGAGGTGTGGCCGCCGTCCTGCCCCTTTATGGAGGTGTGGCCGCCGTCCTGCCCCTTTATGGAGGTGTGGCCGCCGTCCTGCCCCTTTATGGAGGTGTGGCCGCCGTGCTGCCCCTTTATGGAGGTGTGGCCGCCGTCCTGCCCCTTTATGGAGGTGTGGCCGCCGTGCTGCCCCTTTATGGAGGTGTGGCCGCCGTGCTGCCCCTTATGGAGGTGTGGTCGCCGTGCTGCCCCTTCATGGAGGTGTGGCCTCCCCCCTCCATTTCTGGGAGACTCTCAGTTTGGAGCGCAGTACACAGAGAAGCCTTGGGGAGGCGCTGCAGATTTCACATAGATTTTGTGTGGAATTGAACCCTCCGGTATTATGATGGGGGCTGTTCCGTGTTTCGGGAGCCAATCATTGTAGAGATTCTCCTCATTGTTTGTTTTCCTTGTATACAGGTCAGGTGACCTCCAGGTGGAATGGAGGCGGGCCGGATGGAGAACACGGTGGAGGGGCAGCGACAGCGCTGGGAGAGGAAGAGGAGCCGCACAGCCCGAGATCTACTGATGACGGAACGGCAATACGTGGAACAGCTGGAACTGATCAACAAGGTGAGAGAACCCTTCCCCCCATGTTCTACATGTATAAACGGAGGTTGGGGTTTCCTCGTCATAGACGGAGGTTGGGGTCTCCTCGTCATAGACCGAGGTTGGGGTCTCCTCGTCATAGACGGAGGTTGAGTTCTTCTTGTCATAGACGGAGGTTGAGTTCTTCTTGTCATAGACGGAGGTTGGGGTCTCCTCGTCATAGACGGAGGTTGGGGTCTCCTCGTCGTAGACGGAGGTTGGGGTCTCCTCGTCATAGACGGAGGTTGGGGTCTCCTCGTCTTAGACGGAGGTTGAGTTCTTCTTGTCATAGACGGAGGTTGGGGTCTCCTCGTCATAGACGGAGGTAGGGTTCTCCTCGTCATAGACGCAGGTTGGGGTCTCCTCGTCATAGACGGAGGCTGGGGTCTCCTCGTCATAGACGGAGGTAGGGTTCTCCTCGTCATAGACGCAGGTAGGGTTCTCCTCGTCATAGACGCAGGTTGGGGTCTCCTCGTCATAGACGGAGGTTGGGGTCTCCTCGTCTTAGACGGAGGTTGAGTTCTTCTTGTCATAGACGGAGGTTGGGGTCTCCTCGTCATAGACGGAGGTAGGGTTCTCCTCGTCATAGACGCAGGTTGGGGTCTCCTCGTCATAGACGGAGGCTGGGGTCTCCTCGTCATAGACGGAGGTTGGGGGTCTCCTCGTCATAGACGGAGGTTGGGGGTCTCCTCGTCATAGACGGAGGTTGGGGGTCTCCTCGTCATAGACGGAGGTAGGGTTCTCCTCGTCATAGACGCAGGTTGGGGTCTCCTCGTCATAGACGGAGGCTGGGGTCTCCTCGTCATAGACGGAGGTTGGGGGTCTCCTCGTCATAGACGGAGGTTGGGGGTCTCCTCGTCATAGACGGAGGTTGGGGGTCTCCTCGTCATAGACGGAGGTTGGGGTCTCCTCGTCATAGACGGAGGTTGGGGGTCTCCTCGTCATAGACGGAGGTTGGGGGTCTCCTCGTCATAGACGGAGGTTGGGGGTCTCCTCGTCATAGACGGAGGTTGGGGGTCTCCTCGTCATAGACGGAGGTTGGGGGTCTCCTCGTCATAGACGGAGGTTGGGGGTCTCCCCGTCATAGACGGAGGTTGGGGGTCTCCCCGTCATAGACGGAGGTTGGGGGTCTCCTCGTCATAGACGGCGGTTGGGGGTCTCCTGGTCATAGACGGAGGTTGGGGGTCTCCTCGTCCATAGACGGAGGTTGGGGGTCTCCTCGTCAGACGGAGGTTGGGGGTCTCCTCGTCAGACGGAGGTTGGGGGTCTCCTCGTCATAGACGGAGGTTGGGGGTCTCCTCGTCATAGACGGAGGTTGGGGGTCTCCTCGTCATAGACGGAGTTTGGGGGTCTCCTCGTCATAGGCGGAGTTTGGGGTCTCTTCGTCATAGACGGAGGTTGGGGTCTCTTCGTCATAGACGGAGGTTGGGGTCTCTTCGTCATAGACGGAGGTTGGGGTCTCTTCGTCATAGACGGAGGTTGGGGTCTCCTCGTCATAGACGGAGGTTGGGGTCTCTTCGTCATAGACGGAGGTTGGGGTCTCCTCGTCATAGACGGAGGTTGGGGTCTCCTCGTCATAGACGGAGGTTGGGGTCTCCTCGTCCTAGACGGAGGTTGGGGTCTCCTCGTCATAGACGGAGGTTGGGGGTCTCTTCGTCATAGACGGAGGTTGGGGTCTCTTCGTCATAGACGGAGGTTGGGGTCTCTTCGTCATAGACGGAGGTTGGGGTCTCCTCGTCATAGACGGAGGTTGGGGTCTCCTCGTCATAGACGGAGGTTGGGGTCTCCTCGTCATAGACGGAGGTTGGGGTCTCGTCATAGACGGAGGTTGGGGTCTCCTCGTCATAGACGGAGGTTGGGGTCTCTTCGTCATAGACGGAGGTTGGGGTCTCCTCGTCATAGACGGAGGTTGGGGTCTCCTCGTCCTAGACGGAGGTTGGGGTCTCCTCGTCCTAGACGGAGGTTGGGGTCTCCTCGTCATAGACGGAGGTTGGGGTCTCCTCGTCCTAGACGGAGGTTGGGGTCTCCTCGTCCTAGACGGAGGTTGGGGTCTCCTCGTCATAGGCGGAGGTTGGGGTCTTTTCGTCATAGGCGGAGGTTGGGGTCTCCTAGTCATAGACGGAGGTTGGAGTCTGTGACAGAACCCACTGTCACTGTGTTTTGGGGGGGCTGTGGGCTGGCCTCCTACCCAAAGACTATGGCCCAGAAGAGAACGAGAGACTTGGGGACAAAATGGCTTTGGGATAATATAATACCTGGATGTATCCCTTCTCCCCCATCCCCCTCTTGTTGTTGTGTTTAGTTATGTTGGGTCACGTAGGTGTGGAGACACCTCCCGGCGGGGGATGTGTAAGGAGGGGCTGCCTGCTTATCATAATCCCTCTGGCAAGAGACGCTAAGCAATGAGCGGCACCATCGGGAGAAGATCCTTCCCTCCTCCACAGAGATGTACTGGACGCAGTACCAAGCGTGAAAGTGGTTCCTGAGGGAACGACCGCGAGATGAGTGGAAGACGGAGCTCAGAAGATTGGTCCAGGAGGAGATGAGGCTGGACGCCAGCTACAGAGCCCTCTAGTGGTTCGCGGCTCAACTGTGGCCAGGTACAGCAGATGGCAGCCCTACAGAAGGCGTTGGCTATGGCAGCGTGGGACTGCTCCATCAAAAAATGTACGGAATAGACCCTTCCTCCATTGGAGCCCGGCCCCCAGCCATCCATTGGAGCCAGGCCCCCAGCCATCCATTGGAGCCGGGCCCCCAGCCATCCATTGGAGCCGGGCCCCCAGCCATCCATTGGAGCCCGGCTCCCAGCCATCCATTGGAGCCCGGCTCCCAGCCATCCATTGGAGCCCGGCTCCTAGCCATCCATTGGAGCCCGGCTCCTAGCCATCCATTGGAGCCCGGCTCCTAGCCATCCATTGGAGCCCGGCCCCTAGCCATCCATTGGAGCCCGGCCCCTAGCCATCCATTGGAGCCCGGCCCCCAGCCATCCATTGGAGCCCGGCCCCCAGCCATCCATTGGAGCCCGGCCCCCAGCCATCCATTGGAGCCGGGCCCCTAGCCATCCATTGGAGCCGGGCCCCCAGCCATCCATTGGAGCCCGGCTCCCAGCCATCCTTTGGAGCCCGGCTCCTAGCCATCCATTGGAGCCCGGCCCCTAGCCATCCATTGGAGCCCGGCCCCCAGCCATCCATTGGAGCCGGGCCCCCAGCCATCCATTGGAGCCGGGCCCCCAGCCATCCATTGGAGCCGGGCCCCCAGCCATCCATTGGAGCCGGGCCCCCAGCCATCCATTGGAGCCGGGCCCCCAGCCATCCATTGGAGCCTGGCCACCAGCCATCCATTGGAGCCTGGCCCCTAGCCATCCATTGGAGCCGGGCCCCCAGCCATCCATTGGAGCCGTTCCCCTAGCCATCCATTGGAGCCGGGCCCCCAGCCATCCATTGGAGCCGGGCCCCCAGCCATCCATTGGAGCCGGGCCCCCAGCCATCCATTGGAGCCAGGCCCCCAGCCATCCATTGGAGCCGTTCCCCTAGCCATCCATTGGAGCCGGGCCCCCAGCCATCCATTGGATCTCATCCCCCATCCTTTGAAATATGACCCCCAGCTTTAGGAATGAATGGGGTGAGTGGTGCACATGCTCAGTAGGCTCAGAACACGGCTGTGACTTCTCTGTGCCACAGCTGGCCTCACAGGAGAGGTCTCCAGAGCTGGGATGACGGTAAGTATTTATAGGTGGGGGATGGAAAGGACATGTACACCTGATAGTGGGAGCTGTTCAGTCTGCCTGGATCTGATGTGGAGGACATTGTCCCGTCATCCTGCAATGTATAGAGTGAACATTTAAAGCTGAAATAAACCCATCAATTTACCTGATCTAACAAGGTATAGCATGAATGATAAATGTCACAGTTGCTTGTGCTCTCAACTGAACTATCAAGCCATCAGTTGGCTGACGTCATAACTGATCACATGTGCAGTACCATGGCAACTGAAGATCAAACAAGATGGCAGCTTCCTTAGTTGTAGAGGAGAGGAGGGTTTAGTTCCACTATGAAACAGATCTGTGTACATGTCGGATGTAATTCATAGAAAAAACATTAATAGACATCACTCACCACACCGGCACAACCGCAAGGAGCCTTATATTACACATTAGTGACAGTTATTTTCAGCCAATGACATCTGAAAATTCCAGACACATGGCTGAAAATCAAGGTTGTTCTCCAGATAAAGCTTTATGAATGAAGCCGGATCTGTCTTCTGCTTCCAGTATTACGATGAAGTCTTCAGAGCGCGCTGCGGAAACCTGAAAATCGCCCAGCAGGGTATATGCGGCACAATTCCCAGCATCCTCCAAGTCCACAGGTGAGAGCCGAGGAGGAGGAGATCGGGTGGGAACAGTTATAGTTGGGGGTTGGACAGGTCACAGGAGGAGGAGGAGATCGGGTGGGAACAGTTATAGTTGGGGGTTGGACAGGTCACAGGAGGAGGAGGAGGAGATTGGGTGGAGAACAGTTATAGTAGGGTGTTGGACAGGTCACAGGAGGAGGAGGAGGAGATTGGGTGGAGAACAGTTATAGTAGGTGGTTGGACAGGTCACAGGAGGAGGAGGAGGAGATTGGGTGGAGAACAGTTATAGTAGGGGGTTGGACAGGTCACAGGAGGAGGAGGAGATTGGGTGGGAACAGTTATAGTAGGTGGTTGGACAGGTCACAGGAGGAGGAGGAGGAGATTGGGTGGAGAACAGTTATAGTTGGGGGTTGGACAGGTCACAGGAGGAGGAGGAGATCGGGTGGGAACAGTTATAGTTGGGGGTTGGACAGGTCACAGGAGGAGGAGGAGATTGGGTGGGAACAGTTATAGTTGAGGGTTGGACAGGTCACAGGAGGAGATTGGGTGGGAACAGTTATAGTAGCGGGTTGGACAGGTCACAGGAGGGGGAGGAGATTGGGTGGGAACAGTTATAGTTGGGGGTTGGACAGGTCACAGGAGGAGGAGGAGATTGGGTGGAGAACAGTTAAATTAGGGGGTTGGACAGGTCACAGGAGGGGGAGGAGATTGGGTGGAGAACAGTTATAGTAGGGGGTTGGACAGGTCACAGGAGGGGGAGGAGATTGGGTGGAGAACAGTTATAGTCGGGGGTTGGACAGGTCACAGGAGGAGGAGGAGATTGGGTGGAGAACAGTTATAGTCGGGGGTTGGACAGGTCACAGGAGGAGATTGGGTGGAGAACAGTTATAGTAGCGGGTTGGACAGGTCACAGGAGGAGGAGGAGATTGGGTGGAGAACAGTTAAATTAGGGGGTTGGACAGGTCACAGGAGGGGGAGGAGATTGGGTGGAGAACAGTTATAGTAGGGGGTTGGACAGGTCACAGGAGGGGGAGGAGATTGGGTGGAGAACAGTTATAGTCGGGGGTTGGACAGGTCACAGGAGGAGATTGGGTGGAGAACAGTTATAGTAGCGGGTTGGACAGGTCACAGGAGGGGGAGGAGATTGGGTGGGAACAGTTATAGTAGGGGGTTGGACAGATCACAGGAGGAGGAGGAGATTGGGTGGAGAACAGTTATAGTAGGGGGTTGGACAGGTCACAGGAGGAGGAGGAGATTGGGTGGGAACAGTTATAGTCGGGGGTTGGACAGGTCACAGGAGGGGGAGGAGATTGGGTGGAGAACAGTTATAGTCGGGGGTTGGACAGGTCACAGGAGGAGATTGGGTGGAGAACAGTTATAGTAGCGGGTTGGACAGGTCACAGGAGGGGGAGGAGATTGGGTGGGAACAGTTATAGTAGGGGGTTGGACAGATCACAGGAGGAGGAGGAGATTGGGTGGAGAACAGTTATAGTAGGGTGTTGGACAGGTCACAGGAGGAGGAGGAGATTGGGTGGAGAACAGTTATAGTAGGTGGTTGGACAGGTCACAGGAGGAGGAGGAGGAGATTGGGTGGAGAACAGTTATAGTTGGGGGTTGGACAGGTCACAGGAGGAGGAGGAGATTGGGTGGAGAACAGTTATAGTTGGGGGTTGGACAGGTCACAGGAGGAGGAGGAGATTGGGTGGGAACAGTTATAGTCGGGGGTTGGACAGGTCACAGGAGGGGGAGGAGATTGAGTGGAGAACAGTTATAGTCGGGGGTTGGACAGGTCACAGGAGGAGATTGGGTGGAGAACAGTTATAGTAGCGGGTTGGACAGGTCACAGGAGGGGGAGGAGATTGGGTGGGAACAGTTATAGTAGGGGGTTGGACAGATCACAGGAGGAGGAGGAGATTGGGTGGAGAACAGTTATAGTAGGGTGTTGGACAGGTCACAGGAGGAGGAGGAGATTGGGTGGGAACAGTTATAGTCGGGGGTTGGACAGGTCACAGGAGGAGGAGATTGGGTGGAGAACAGTTATAGTCGGGGGTTGGACAGGTCACAGGAGGAGGAGGAGATTGGGTGGAGAACAGTTATAGTAGCGGGTTGGACAGGTCACAGGAGGAGGAGGAGATTGGGTGGAGAACAGTTATAGTAGGGTGTTGGACAGGTCACAGGAGGAGGAGGAGATCGGGTGGGAACAGTTATAGTAGGTGGTTGGACAGGTCACAGGAGGGGGAGGAGATTGGGTGGGAACAGTTATAGTAGGGGGTTGGACAGGTCACAGGAGGGGGAGGAGATTGGGTGGGAACAGTTATAGTAGGGGGTTGGACAGGTCACAGGAGGGGGAGGAGATTGGGTGGGAACAGTTATAGTAGGTGGTTGGACAGGTCACAGGAGGGGGAGGAGATTGGGTGGGAACAGTTATAGTAGGGGGTTGGACAGGTCACAGGAGGAGGAGGAGATTGGGTGGAGAACAGTTATAGTAGGGTGTTGGACAGGTCACAGGAGGAGGAGGAGATCGGGTGGGAACAGTTATAGTAGGTGGTTGGACAGGTCACAGGTGGAGGAGGAGATTGGGTGGAGAACAGTTATAGTTGGGGGTTGGACAGGTCACAGGAGGAGGAGGAGATTGGGTGGAGAACAGTTATAGTAGGTGGTTGGACAGGTCACAGGAGGGGGAGGAGATTGGGTGGGAACAGTTATAGTAGGGGGTTGGACAGGTCACAGGAGGGGGAGGAGATTGGGTGGGAACAGTTATAGTCGGGGGTTGGACAGGTCACAGGAGGGGGAGGAGATTGGGTGGAGAACAGTTATAGTAGGTGGTTGGACAGGTCACAGGAGGGGGAGGAGATTGGGTGGAGAACAGTTAAAGTAGGTGGTTGGACAGGTCACAGGAGGAGGAGGAGATTGGGTGGAGAACAGTTATAGTAGGTGGTTGGACAGGTCACAGGAGGAGGAGTAGATTGGGTGGAGAACAGTTATAGTAGGTGGTTGGACAGGTCACAGGAGGAGGAGGAGATTGGGTGGGAACAGTTATAGTCGGGGGTTGGACAGGTCACAGGTGGGGGAGGAGATTGGGTGGAGAACAGTTATAGTTGGGTGTTGGACAGGTCACAGGAGGGGGAGGAGATTGGGTGGAGAACAGTTATAGTTGGGTGTTGGACAGGTCACAGGAGGAGGAGGAGATTGGGTGGGAACAGTTATAGTCGGGGGTTGGACAGGTCACAGGAAGGGGAGGAGATTGGGTGGAGAACAGTTATAGTAGGTGGTTGGACAGGTCACAGGAGGAGGAGGAGATTGGGTGGGAACAGTTATAGTTGGGGGTTGGACAGGTCACAGGAAGGGGAGGAGATTGGGTGGAGAACAGTTATAGTAGGGGGTTGGACAGGTCACAGGAGGAGGAGGAGGAGATTGGGTGGAGAACAGTTATAGTAGGGGGTTGGACAGGTCACAGGAGGAGGAGGAGATCGGGTGGAGAACAGTTATAGTAGGTGGTTGGACAGGTCACAGGAGGAGGAGGAGATCGGGTGGGAACAGTTATAGTAGGGGGTTGGACAGGTCACAGGAAGGGGTGGAGATTGGGTGGGAACAGTTATTTTAGGGGGTTGGACAGGTCACAGGAGGAGGAGGAGATTGGGTGGGAACAGTTATAGTTGGGGGTTGGACAGGTCACAGGAGGAGGAGGAGATTGGGTGGGAACAGTTATAGTTGGGGGTTGGACAGGTCACAGGAGGGGGAGGAGATTGGGTGGAGAACAGTTATAGTAGGTGGTTGGACAGGTCACAGGAGGAGGAGGAGGAGATTGGGTGGAGAACAGTTATAGTAGGTGGTTGGACAGGTCACAGGAGGGGGAGGAGATTGGGTGGGAACAGTTATAGTAGGTGGTTGGACAGGTCACAGGAGGAGGAGGAGATCGGGTGGGAACAGTTATAGTTGGGGGTTGGACAGGTCACAGGAGGAGGAGGAGATCGGGTGGGAACAGTTATAGTAGGGGGTTGGACAGGTCACAGGTGGGGGAGGAGATTGGGTGGAGAACAGTTATAGTAGGTGGTTGGACAGGTCACAGGAGGGGGAGGAGATTGGGTGGGAACAGTTATAGTAGGTGGTTGGACAGGTCACAGGAGGGGGAGGAGATTGGGTGGGAACAGTTATAGTAGGGGGTTGGACAGGTCACAGGAGGAGGAGGAGATCGGGTGGAGAACAGTTATAGTTGGGGGTTGGACAGGTCACAGGAGGAGGAGGAGATCGGGTGGGAACAGTTATAGTAGGGGGTTGGACAGGTCACAGGTGGGGGAGGAGATTGGGTGGAGAACAGTTATAGTAGGTGGTTGGACAGGTCACAGGAGGGGGAGGAGATTGGGTGGGAACAGTTATAGTAGGTGGTTGGACAGGTCACAGGAGGGGGAGGAGATTGGGTGGGAACAGTTATAGTAGGGGGTTGGACAGGTCACAGGAGGGGGAGGAGATTGGGTGGGAACAGTTATAGTAGGGGGTTGGACAGGTCACAGGAGGAGGAGGAGATTGGGTGGAGAACAGTTATTGTCGGGGGTTGGACAGGTCACAGGAGGAGGAGGAGATTGGGTGGGAACAGTTATAGTTGAGGGTTGGACAGGTCACAGGAGGGGGAGGAGATTGGGTGGAGAACAGTTAAAGTAGGTGGTTGGACAGGTCACAGGAGGAGGAGGAGATTGGGTGGAGAACAGTTATAGTAGGTGGTTGGACAGGTCACAGGAGGAGGAGGAGATTGGGTGGAGAACAGTTATAGTAGGTGGTTGGACAGGTCACAGGAGGAGGAGGAGGAGATTGGGTGGAGAACAGTTATAGTTGGGGGTTGGACAGGTCACAGGAGGAGGAGGAGATTGGGTGGAGAACAGTTATAGTTGGGGGTTGGACAGGTCACAGGAGGAGGAGGAGATTGGGTGGGAACAGTTATAGTTGAGGGTTGGACAGGTCACAGGAGGGGGAGGAGATTGGGTGGAGAACAGTTAAAGTAGGTGGTTGGACAGGTCACAGGAGGAGGAGGAGATTGGGTGGAGAACAGTTATAGTTGGGGGTTGGACAGGTCACAGGAGGAGGAGGAGATTGGGTGGAGAACAGTTATAGTTGGGGGTTGGACAGGTCACAGGAGGAGGAGGAGATTGGGTGGGAACAGTTATAGTAGGTGGTTGGACAGGTCACAGGAGGAGGAGGAGGAGATTGGGTGGAGAACAGTTATAGTTGGGGGTTGGACAGGTCACAGGAGGAGGAGGAGATTGGGTGGAGAACAGTTATAGTAGGTGGTTGGACAGGTCACAGGAGGAGGAGATTGGGTGGAGAACAGTTATAGTTGGGGGTTGGACAGGTCACAGGAGGAGGAGGAGATTGGGTGGAGAACAGTTATAGTTGGGGGTTGGACAGGTCACAGGAGGAGGAGGAGATTGGGTGGGAACAGTTATAGTTGAGGGTTGGACAGGTCACAGGAGGAGGAGGAGATTGGGTGGAGAACAGTTATAGTAGGGGGTTGGACAGGTCACAGGAGGAGGAGGAGGAGATTGGGTGGAGAACAGTTATAGTTGGGGGTTGGACAGGTCACAGGAGGAGGAGGAGATTGGGTGGGAACAGTTATAGTAGGTGGTTGGACAGGTCACAGGAGGAGGAGGAGGAGATCGGGTGGGAACAGTTATAGTAGGTGGTTGGACAGGTCACAGGAGGAGGAGGAGATTGGGTGGAGAACAGTTATAGTAGGTGGTTGGACAGGTCACAGGAGGAGGAGGAGGAGATTGGGTGGAGAACAGTTATAGTAGGTGGTTGGACAGGTCACAGGAGGAGGAGGAGGAGATTGGGTGGAGAACAGTTATAGTAGGGGGTTGGACAGGTCACAGGAGGAGGAGGAGATTGGGTGGGAACAGTTATAGTTGAGGGTTGGACAGGTCACAGGAGGAGGAGGAGATTGGGTGGGAACAGTTATAGTCGGGGGTTGGACAGGTCACAGGAGGGGGAGGAGATTGGGTGGGAACAGTTATAGTCGGGGGTTGGACAGGTCACAGGAGGAGGAGGAGATTGGGTGGAGAACAGTTATAGTAGGTGGTTGGACAGGTCACAGGAGGAGGAGGAGATTGGGTGGAGAACAGTTATAGTAGGTGGTTGGACAGGTCACAGGAGGGGGAGGAGATTGGGTGGGAACAGTTATAGTTGGGGGTTGGACAGGTCACAGGAGGAGGAGGAGATTGGGTGGAGAACAGTTATAGTCGGGGTTGGAAAGGTCACTTTGTGGGGGCGGAGCAGTGACTCTTTGAGGGCGGAACAGTGACTCTGTTGGGGGTGGAGCAGTGATTTTGTGTTATGTTGTAGGTCTCTTCTGTTATCTCCGGATGGAGGAGGGCGGAGCAGTGATAGTGTAGGGGGCGGAGCAGTGACTTTGTGGGGGGCGGAGCAGTGACTTTGTGTGTTATGTTCTAGGTCTCTTCTGATGACTCTGGGTGGAGGGCGGAGCACTGACTGTGTGAGGGCGGAGCAGTGACTCTGTGTAATGTTGTAGGTCTCTTCTGATGTCTTTGGTGGGAGGAGGGTGGAGCAGTGACTCTGTGGAGGTGGAGCAGTGACTCTGTGGGGGCGGAGCAGTGACTCTGTGGGGGCGGAGCAGTGACTCTGTGTTATGTTGTAGGTCCCTTCTGATGTCTCTGGTGGGAGGAGGGCGGAGCAGTGACTCTGTGGGGGCGGAGCAGTGACTCTGTGTTATGTTGTAGGTCTCTTCTGATGTCTCTGTTGGGAGGAGCAGTGACTCTGTGGGGGTGGAGCAGTGACTCTGTGGGGGCGGAGCAGTGACTCTGTGGGGGCGGAGCAGTGACTCTGTATTATGTTGTAGGTCCCTTCTGATGTCTATGGTGGGAGGAGCAGTGACTCTGTGGGGGCGGAGCAGTGACTTTGTATTATGTTGTAGGTCCCTTCTGATGTCTTTGGTGGGAGGAGGGCGGAGCAGTGACCCTGTGGGGGCGGACCAGTGACTCTGTATTATGTTGTCGGTCCCTTCTGATGTCTCTGGTGGGAGGAGAGCGGAGCAGTGACTCTGTGGGGGCGGAACAGTGACTCTGTGGGGGTGGAGCAGTGACTCTGTATTATGTTGTAGGTCCCTTCTGATGTCTATGGTGGGAGGAGGGAGGAGCAGTGACTCTGTGGGGGCGGAGCAGTGACTCTGTGGGGGCGGAGCAGTGACTCTGTGGGGGCGGAGCAGTGACTCTGTGGGGGCGGAGCAGTGACTCTGTATTATGTTGTAGGTCCCTTCTGATGTCTCTGGAACGGAACTCGTCTGGCTCTGGATTTGAGAAGTTCTCGCAGTATTTGCAGCTGTATAAGAAGCACGCGGACTGTATAGACGCCACACGTTGTACATTGCAGGTATTCACCATATAACTTTCCATAACATTAATCTATCCCTTCCTAGAGAAGAGGGGGCAGATATCACTCCTCACCTATGAAGCAGGCTATTTCTGACGTACAGGTGAGGGGGTTGGATCTCTGGTTGTAGAGGTGAGGGGGTTGGATCTATGGTTGTAGAGGTGAGGGGGTTGGATCTCTGGTTGTAGAGGTGAGGGGGTTGGATCTCTGGTTGTAGAGGTGAGGGGGTTGGATCTCTGGTTGTAGAGGTGAGGGGGGATGAGATCTCTGGGTGTAGAGGTGAGGGGGGATGAGATCTCTGGGTGTAGAGGTGAGGGGGGATGAGATCTCTGGGTGTAGAGGTGAGGGGGGATGAGATCTCTGGGTGTAGAGGTGAGGGGGTTGGATCTCTGGGTGTAGAGGTGAGGGGGGATGAGATCTCTGGGTGTAGAGGTGAGGGGGGATGAGATCTCTGGGTGTAGAGGTGAGGGGGGATGAGATCTCTGGGTGTAGAGGTGAGGGGGGATGAGATCTCTGGGTGTAGAGGTGAGGGGGGTTGGATCTCTGGGTGTAGAGGTGAGGGGGTTGGATCTCTGGGTGTAGAGGTGAGGGGGGATGAGATCTCTGGGTGTAGAGGTGAGGGGGGATGAGATCTCTGGGTGTAGAGGTGAGGGGGGATGAGATCTCTGGGTGTAGAGGTGAGGGGGTTGGATCTCTGGGTGTAGAGGTGAGGGGGTTGGATCTCTGGGTGTAGAGGTGAGGGGGTTGGATCTCTGGGTGTAGAGGTGAGGGGGTTGGATCTCTGGGTGTAGAGGTGAGGGGGTTGGATCTCTGGGTGTAGAGGTGAGGGGGTTGGATCTCTGGGTGTAGAGGTGAGGGGGTTGGATCTCTGGGTGTAGAGGTGAGGGGGGATGAGATCTCTGGTTGTAGAGGTGAGGGGGGATGAGATCTCTGGGTGTAGAGGTGAGGGGGTTGGATCTCTGGGTGTAGAGGTGAGGGGGTTGGATCTCTGGGTGTAGAGGTGAGGGGGTTGGATCTCTGGGTGTAGAGGTGAGGGGGGATGAGATCTCTGGGTGTAGAGGTGAGGGGGTTGGATCTCTGGGTGTAGAGGTGAGGGGGGATGAGATCTCTGGGTGTAGAGGTGAGGGGGATGAGATCTCTGGGTGTAGAGGTGAGGGGGATGAGATCTCTGGGTGTAGAGGTGAGGGGGATGAGATCTCTGGGTGTAGAGGTGAGGGGGGATGAGATCTCTGGGTGTAGAGGTGAGGGGGGATGAGATCTCTGGGTGTAGAGGTGAGGGGGTTGGATCTCTGGGTGTAGAGGTGAGGGGGTTGGATCTCTGGGTGTAGAGGTGAGGGGGTTGGATCTCTGGGTGTAGAGGTGAGGGGGGATGAGATCTCTGGGTGTAGAGGTGAGAGGGTTGGATCTCTGGGTGTAGAGGTGAGGGGGTTGGATCTCTGGGTGTAGAGGTGAGGGGGGATGAGATCTCTGGGTGTAGAGGTGAGGGGGGATGAGATCTCTGGGTGTAGAGGTGAGGGGGGATGAGATCTCTGGGTGTAGAGGTGAGGGGGGATGAGATCTCTGGGTGTAGAGGTGAGGGGGTTGGATCTCTGGGTGTAGAGGTGAGGGGGGTTGGATCTCTGGGTGTAGAGGTGAGGGGGTTGGATCTCTGGGTGTAGAGGTGAGGGGGTTGGATCTCTGGGTGTAGAGGTGAGGAGGATGAGATCTCTGGGTGTAGAGGTGAGGGGGGATGAGATCTCTGGGTGTAGAGGTGAGGGGGGATGAGATCTCTGGGTGTAGAGGTGAGGGGGGATGAGATCTCTGGGTGTAGAGGTGAGGGGGTTGGATCTCTGGGTGTAGAGGTGAGGGGGGATGAGATCTCTGGGTGTAGAGGTGAGGGGGTTGGATCTCTGGGTGTAGAGGTGAGGGGGTTGGATCTCTGGGTGTAGAGGTGAGGGGGGATGAGATCTCTGGGTGTAGAGGTGAGGGGGTTGGATCTCTGGGTGTAGAGGTGAGGGGGGATGAGATCTCTGGGTGTAGAGGTGAGGGGGTTGGATCTCTGGGTGTAGAGGTGAGGTGGTTGGATCTCTGGGTGTAGAGGTGAGGGGGGATGAGATCTCTGGGTGTAGAGGTGAGGGGGGATGAGATCTCTGGGTGTAGAGGTGAGGGGGTTGGATCTCTGGGTGTAGAGGTGAGAGGGTTGGATCTCTGGGTGTAGAGGTGAGGGGGTTGGATCTCTGGGTGTAGAGGTGAGGGGGGATGAGATCTCTGGGTGTAGAGGTGAGGGGGGATGAGATCTCTGGGTGTAGAGGTGAGGGGGTTGGATCTATGGTTGTAGAGGTGAGGGGGTTGGATCTCTGGGTGTAGAGGTGAGGGGGGATGAGATCTCTGGGTGTAGAGGTGAGGGGGGATGAGATCTCTGGGTGTAGAGGTGAGGGGGTTGGATCTCTGGGTGTAGAGGTGAGGGGGGATGAGATCTCTGGGTGTAGAGGTGAGGGGGGATGAGATCTCTGGGTGTAGAGGTGAGGGGGTTGGATCTCTGGGTGTAGAGGTGAGGGGGGATGAGATCTCTGGGTGTAGAGGTGAGGGGGGATGAGATCTCTGGGTGTAGAGGTGAGGGGGGATGAGATCTCTGGGTGTAGAGGTGAGGGGGGATGAGATCTCTGGGTGTAGAGGTGAGGGGGGATGAGATCTCTGGGTGTAGAGGTGAGGGGGTTGGATCTCTGGGTGTAGAGGTGAGGGGGGATGAGATCTCTGGGTGTAGAGGTGAGGGGGTTGGATCTCTGGGTGTAGAGGTGAGGGGGTTGGATCTCTGGGTGTAGAGGTGAGGGGGATGAGATCTCTGGGTGTAGAGGTGAGGGGGGATGAGATCTCTGGGTGTAGAGGTGAGGGGGTTGGATCTCTGGGTGTAGAGGTGAGGGGGTTGGATCTCTGGGTGTAGAGGTGAGGGGGTTGGATCTCTGGGTGTAGAGGTGAGGGGGTTGGATCTCTGGGTGTAGAGGTGAGGGGGTTGGATCTCTGGGTGTAGAGGTGAGGGGGTTGGATCTCTGGGTGTAGAGGTGAGGGGGGATGAGATCTCTGGGTGTAGAGGTGAGGGGGTTGGATCTCTGGGTGTAGAGGTGAGGGGGTTGGATCTCTGGGTGTAGAGGTGAGGGGGGATGAGATCTCTGGGTGTAGAGGTGAGGGGGGATGAGATCTCTGGGTGTAGAGGTGAGGGGGATGAGATCTCTGGGTGTAGAGGTGAGGGGGGATGAGATCTCTGGGTGTAGAGGTGAGGGGGTTGGATCTCTGGGTGTAGAGGTGAGGGGGGATGAGATCTCTGGGTGTAGAGGTGAGGGGGGATGAGATCTCTGGGTGTAGAGGTGAGGGGGTTGGATCTCTGGGTGTAGAGGTGAGGGGGTTGGATCTCTGGGTGTAGAGGTGAGGGGGTTGGATCTCTGGGTGTAGAGGTGAGGTGGTTGGATCTCTGGGTGTAGAGGTGAGGGGGGATGAGATCTCTGGGTGTAGAGGTGAGGGGGGATGAGATCTCTGGGTGTAGAGGTGAGGGGGATGAGATCTCTGGGTGTAGAGGTGAGGGGGGATGAGATCTCTGGGTGTAGAGGTGAGGGGGGATGAGATCTCTGGGTGTAGAGGTGAGGGGGTTGGATCTCTGGGTGTAGAGGTGAGGGGGGTGAGATCTCTGGGTGTAGAGGTGAGGGGGGATGAGATCTCTGGGTGTAGAGGTGAGGGGGGATGAGATCTCTGGGTGTAGAGGTGAGGGGGGATGAGATCTCTGGGTGTAGAGGTGAGGGGGTTGGATCTCTGGGTGTAGAGGTGAGGGGGTTGGATCTCTGGGTGTAGAGGTGAGGGGGGATGAGATCTCTGGGTGTAGAGGTGAGGGGGTTGGATCTCTGGGTGTAGAGGTGAGGGGGGTGAGATCTCTGGGTGTAGAGGTGAGGGGGGATGAGATCTCTGGGTGTAGAGGTGAGGGGGGATGAGATCTCTGGGTGTAGAGGTGAGGGGGGATGAGATCTCTGGGTGTAGAGGTGAGGGGGGATGAGATCTCTGGGTGTAGAGGTGAGGGGGATGAGATCTCTGGGTGTAGAGGTGAGGGGGTTGGATCTCTGGGTGTAGAGGTGTGGGGGTTGGATCTCTGGGTGTAGAGGTGAGGGGGGATGAGATCTCTGGGTGTAGAGGTGAGGGGGTTGGATCTCTGGGTGTAGAGGTGAGGGGGTTGGATCTCTGGGTGTAGAGGTGAGGGGGGATGAGATCTCTGGGTGTAGAGGTGAGGGGGTTGGATCTCTGGGTGTAGAGGTGAGGGGGTTGGATCTCTGGGTGTAGAGGTGAGGGGGGATGAGATCTCTGGGTGTAGAGGTGAGGGGGGATGAGATCTCTGGGTGTAGAGGTGAGGGGGTTGGATCTCTGGGTGTAGAGGTGAGGGGGGATGAGATCTCTGGGTGTAGAGGTGAGGGGGGATGAGATCTCTGGGTGTAGAGGTGAGGGGGTTGGATCTCTGGGTGTAGAGGTGAGGGGGGATGAGATCTCTGGGTGTAGAGGTGAGGGGGGATGAGATCTCTGGGTGTAGAGGTGAGGGGGGATGAGATCTCTGGGTGTAGAGGTGAGGGGGGATGAGATCTCTGGGTGTAGAGGTGAGGGGGTTGGATCTCTGGGTGTAGAGGTGAGGGGGTTGGATCTCTGGGTGTAGAGGTGAGGGGGGATGAGATCTCTGGGTGTAGAGGTGAGGGGGGATGAGATCTCTGGGTGTAGAGGTGAGGGGGGATGAGATCTCTGGGTGTAGAGGTGAGGGGGTTGGATCTCTGGGTGTAGAGGTGAGGGGGGATGAGATCTCTGGGTGTAGAGGTGAGGGGGTTGGATCTCTGGGTGTAGAGGTGAGGGGGTTGGATCTCTGGGTGTAGAGGTGAGGGGGTTGGATCTCTGGGTGTAGAGGTGAGGGGGGATGAGATCTCTGGGTGTAGAGGTGAGGGGGGATGAGATCTCTGGGTGTAGAGGTGAGGGGGTTGGATCTCTGGGTGTAGAGGTGAGGGGGTTGGATCTCTGGGTGTAGAGGTGAGGGGGGATGAGATCTCTGGGTGTAGAGGTGAGGGGGTTGTATCTCTGGGTGTAGAGGTGAGGGGGGATGAGATCTCTGGGTGTAGAGGTGAGGGGGGATGAGATCTCTGGGTGTAGAGGTGAGGGGGGATGAGATCTCTGGGTGTAGAGGTGAGGGGGGATGAGATCTCTGGGTGTAGAGGTGAGGGGGTTGGATCTCTGGGTGTAGAGGTGAGGGGGGATGAGATCTCTGGGTGTAGAGGTGAGGGGGGATGAGATCTCTGGGTGTAGAGGTGAGGGGGTTGGATCTCTAGGTGTAGAGGTGAGGGGGTTGGATCTCTGGGTGTAGAGGTGAGGGGGGATGAGATCTCTGGGTGTAGAGGTGAGGGGGGATGAGATCTCTGGGTGTAGAGGTGAGGGGGGTTGGATCTCTGGGTGTAGAGGTGAGGGGGTTGGATCTCTGGGTGTAGAGGTGAGGGGGGATGAGATCTCTGGGTGTAGAGGTGAGGGGGTTGGATCTCTGGGTGTAGAGGTGAGGGGGTTGGATCTCTGGGTGTAGAGGTGAGGGGGTTGGATCTCTGGGTGTAGAGGTGAGGGGGGATGAGATCTCTGGGTGTAGAGGTGAGGGGGTTGGATCTCTGGGTGTAGAGGTGAGGGGGGATGAGATCTCTGGGTGTAGAGGTGAGGGGGATGAGATCTCTGGGTGTAGAGGTGAGGGGGGATGAGATCTCTGGGTGTAGAGGTGAGGGGGTTGGATCTCTGGGTGTAGAGGTGAGGGGGTTGGATCTCTGGGTGTAGAGGTGAGGGGGTTGGATCTCTGGGTGTAGAGGTGAGGGGGTTTGGATCTCTGGGTGTAGAGGTGAGGGGGGATGAGATCTCTGGGTGTAGAGGTGAGGGGGATGAGATCTCTGGGTGTAGAGGTGAGGGGGATGAGATCTCTGGGTGTAGAGGTGAGGGGGTTGGATCTCTGGGTGTAGAGGTGAGGGGGGATGAGATCTCTGGGTGTAGAGGTGAGGGGGTTGGATCTCTGGGTGTAGAGGTGAGGGGGGATGAGATCTCTGGGTGTAGAGGTGAGGGGGGATGAGATCTCTGGGTGTAGAGGTGAGGGGGGATGAGATCTCTGGGTGTAGAGGTGAGGGGGTTGGATCTCTGGGTGTAGAGGTGAGGGGGTTGGATCTCTGGGTGTAGAGGTGAGGGGGTTGGATCTCTGGGTGTAGAGGTGAGGGGGTTGGATCTCTGGGTGTAGAGGTGAGGGGGGATGAGATCTCTGGGTGTAGAGGTGAGGGGGGATGAGATCTCTGGGTGTAGAGGTGAGGGGGGATGAGATCTCTGGGTGTAGAGGTGAGGGGGGATGAGATCTCTGGGTGTAGAGGTGAGGGGGTTGGATCTCTGGGTGTAGAGGTGAGGGGGGATGAGATCTCTGGGTGTAGAGGTGAGGGGGGATGAGATCTCTGGGTGTAGAGGTGAGGGGGTTGGATCTCTAGGTGTAGAGGTGAGGGGGTTGGATCTCTGGGTGTAGAGGTGAGGGGGGATGAGATCTCTGGGTGTAGAGGTGAGGGGGGATGAGATCTCTGGGTGTAGAGGTGAGGGGGGTTGGATCTCTGGGTGTAGAGGTGAGGGGGTTGGATCTCTGGGTGTAGAGGTGAGGGGGGATGAGATCTCTGGGTGTAGAGGTGAGGGGGTTGGATCTCTGGGTGTAGAGGTGAGGGGGTTGGATCTCTGGGTGTAGAGGTGAGGGGGGATGAGATCTCTGGGTGTAGAGGTGAGGGGGGATGAGATCTCTGGGTGTAGAGGTGAGGGGGGATGAGATCTCTGGGTGTAGAGGTGAGGGGGTTGGATCTCTGGGTGTAGAGGTGAGGGGGGATGAGATCTCTGGGTGTAGAGGTGAGGGGGATGAGATCTCTGGGTGTAGAGGTGAGGGGGTTGGATCTCTGGGTGTAGAGGTGAGGGGGTTGGATCTCTGGGTGTAGAGGTGAGGGGGTTGGATCTCTGGGTGTAGAGGTGAGGGGGTTGGATCTCTGGGTGTAGAGGTGAGGGGGGATGAGATCTCTGGGTGTAGAGGTGAGGGGGTTGGATCTCTGGGTGTAGAGGTGAGGGGGGATGAGATCTCTGGGTGTAGAGGTGAGGGGGTTGGATCTCTGGGTGTAGAGGTGAGGGGGTTGGATCTCTGGGTGTAGAGGTGAGGGGGGATGAGATCTCTGGGTGTAGAGGTGAGGGGGGATGAGATCTCTGGGTGTAGAGGTGAGGGGGTTGTATCTCTGGGTGTAGAGGTGAGGGGGGATGAGATCTCTGGGTGTAGAGGTGAGGGGGGATGAGATCTCTGGGTGTAGAGGTGAGGGGGGATGAGATCTCTGGGTGTAGAGGTGAGGGGGGATGAGATCTCTGGGTGTAGAGGTGAGGGGGTTGGATCTCTGGGTGTAGAGGTGAGGGGGTTGGATCTCTGGGTGTAGAGGTGAGGGGGTTGGATCTCTGGGTGTAGAGGTGAGGGGGGATGAGATCTCTGGGTGTAGAGGTGAGGGGGGATGAGATCTCTGGGTGTAGAGGTGAGGGGGGATGAGATCTCTGGGTGTAGAGGTGAGGGGGTTGGATCTCTGGGTGTAGAGGTGAGGGGGGATGAGATCTCTGGGTGTAGAGGTGAGGGGGGATGAGATCTCTGGGTGTAGAGGTGAGGGGGGATGAGATCTCTGGGTGTAGAGGTGAGGGGGTTGGATCTCTGGGTGTAGAGGTGAGGGGGTTGGATCTCTGGGTGTAGAGGTGAGGGGGGATGAGATCTCTGGGTGTAGAGGTGAGGGGGGATGAGATCTCTGGGTGTAGAGGTGAGGGGGTTGGATCTCTGGGTGTAGAGGTGAGGGGGTTGGATCTCTGGGTGTAGAGGTGAGGGGGTTGGATCTCTGGGTGTAGAGGTGAGGGGGTTGGATCTCTGGTTGTAGAGGTGAGGGGGTTGGATCTCTGGTTGTAGAGGTGAGGGGGTTGGATCTCTGGGTGTAGAGGTGAGGGGGTTGGATCTCTGGGTGTAGAGGTGAGGAGGTTGGATCTCTGGGTGTAGAGGTGAGGGGGTTGGATCTCTGGGTGTAGAGGTGAGGGGGTTGGATCTCTAGGTGTAGAGGTGAGGGGGTTGGATCTCTGGGTGTAGAGGTGAGGGGGTTGGATCTCTGGGTGTAGAGGTGAGGGGGTTGGATCTCTGGGTGTAGAGGTGAGGGGGTTGGATCTCTGGGTGTAGAGGTGAGGGGGTTGGATCTCTGGGTGTAGAGGTGAGGGGGGATGAGATCTCTGGGTGTAGAGGTGAGGGGGGATGAGATCTCTGGGTGTAGAGGTGAGGGGGATGAGATCTCTGGGTGTAGAGGTGAGGGGGGATGAGATCTCTGGGTGTAGAGGTGAGGGGGTTGGATCTCTGGGTGTAGAGGTGAGGGGGGATGAGATCTCTGGGTGTAGAGGTGAGGGGGTTGGATCTCTGGGTGTAGAGGTGAGGGGGGATGAGATCTCTGGGTGTAGAGGTGAGGGGGTTGGATCTCTGGGTGTAGAGGTGAGGGGGTTGGATCTCTGGGTGTAGAGGTGAGGGGGGATGAGATCTCTGGGTGTAGAGGTGAGGGGGGATGAGATCTCTGGGTGTAGAGGTGAGGGGGGATGAGATCTCTGGGTGTAGAGGTGAGGGGGATGAGATCTCTGGGTGTAGAGGTGAGGGGGGATGAGATCTCTGGGTGTAGAGGTGAGGGGGTTGGATCTCTGGGTGTAGAGGTGAGGGGGTTGGATCTCTGGGTGTAGAGGTGAGGGGGGATGAGATCTCTGGGTGTAGAGGTGAGGGGGGATGAGATCTCTGGGTGTAGAGGTGAGGGGGGATGAGATCTCTGGGTGTAGAGGTGAGGGGGATGAGATCTCTGGGTGTAGAGGTGAGGGGGTTGGATCTCTGGGTGTAGAGGTGAGGGGGTTGGATCTCTGGGTGTAGAGGTGAGGGGGTTGGATCTCTGGGTGTAGAGGTGAGGGGGTTGGATCTCTGGGTGTAGAGGTGAGGGGGGATGAGATCTCTGGGTGTAGAGGTGAGGGGGTTGGATCTCTGGGTGTAGAGGTGAGGGGGCTGGATCTCTGGGTGTAGAGGTGAGGGGGGATGAGATCTCTGGGTGTAGAGGTGAGGGGGGATGAGATCTCTGGGTGTAGAGGTGAGGGGGTTGGATCTCTGGGTGTAGAGGTGAGGGGGGATGAGATCTCTGGGTGTAGAGGTGAGGAGGTTGGATCTCTGGGTGTAGAGGTGAGGGGGGATGAGATCTCTGGGTGTAGAGGTGAGGGGGTTGGATCTCTGGGTGTAGAGGTGAGGGGGTTGGATCTCTGGGTGTAGAGGTGAGGGGGTTGGATCTCTGGGTGTAGAGGTGAGGGGGTTGGATCTCTGGGTGTAGAGGTGAGGGGGTTGGATCTCTGGGTGTAGAGGTGAGGGGGGATGAGATCTCTGGGTGTAGAGGTGAGGGGGGATGAGATCTCTGGGTGTAGAGGTGAGGGGGTTGGATCTCTGGGTGTAGAGGTGAGGGGGTTGGATCTCTGGGTGTAGAGGTGAGGGGGTTGGATCTCTGGGTGTAGAGGTGAGGGGGGATGAGATCTCTGGGTGTAGAGGTGAGGGGGTTGGATCTCTGGGTGTAGAGGTGAGGGGGGATGAGATCTCTGGGTGTAGAGGTGAGGGGGTTGGATCTCTGGGTGTAGAGGTGAGGGGGTTGGATCTCTGGGTGTAGAGGTGAGGGGGTTGGATCTCTGGGTGTAGAGGTGAGGGGGGATGAGATCTCTGGGTGTAGAGGTGAGGGGGTTGGATCTCTGGGTGTAGAGGTGAGGGGGTTGGATCTCTGGGTGTAGAGGTGAGGGGGTTGGATCTCTGGGTGTAGAGGTGAGGGGGTTGGATCTCTGGGTGTAGAGGTGAGGGGGGATGAGATCTCTGGGTGTAGAGGTGAGGGGGGATGAGATCTCTGGGTGTAGAGGTGAGGGGGTTGGATCTCTGGGTGTAGAGGTGAGGGGGGATGAGATCTCTGGGTGTAGAGGTGAGGGGGTTGGATCTCTGGGTGTAGAGGTGAGGGGGGATGAGATCTCTGGGTGTAGAGGTGAGGGGGGATGAGATCTCTGGGTGTAGAGGTGAGGGGGTTGGATCTCTGGGTGTAGAGGTGAGGGGGGATGAGATCTCTGGGTGTAGAGGTGAGGGGGTTGGATCTCTGGGTGTAGAGGTGAGGGGGGATGAGATCTCTGGGTGTAGAGGTGAGGGGGTTGGATCTCTGGGTGTAGAGGTGATGGGGGGTTGGATCTCTGGGTGTAGAGGTGAGGGGGGATGAGATCTCTGGGTGTAGAGGTGAGGGGGTTGGATCTCTGGGTGTAGAGGTGAGGGGGGATGAGATCTCTGGGTGTAGAGGTGAGGGGGGATGAGATCTCTGGGTGTAGAGGTGAGGGGGTTGGATCTCTGAGTGTAGAGGTGAGGGGGTTGGATCTATGGTTGTAGAGGTGATGGGTGGTTGGATCTCTGGGTGTAGAGGTGAGGGGGTTGGATCTCTGGGTGTAGAGGTGAGGGGGTTGGATCTCTGGGTGTAGAGGTGAGGGGGGATGAGATCTCTGGGTGTAGAGGTGAGGGGGTTGGATCTCTGGGTGTAGAGGTGAGGGGGGATGAGATCTCTGGGTGTAGAGGTGAGGGGGGATGAGATCTCTGGGTGTAGAGGTGAGGGGGTTGGATCTCTGGGTGTAGAGGTGAGGGGGTTGGATCCCTGGGTGTAGAGGTGAGGGGGTTGGATCTCTGGGTGTAGAGGTGAGGGGTTTGATCTCTGGGTGTAGAGGTGAGGGGGTTGGATCTCTGGGTGTAGAGGTGAGGGGGGATGAGATCTCTGGGTGTAGAAGTGAGGGGGGATGAGATCTCTGGGTGTAGAGGTGAGGGGGTTGGATCTCTGGGTGTAGAGGTGAGGGGGGATGAGATCTCTGGGTGTAGAGGTGAGGGGGGATGAGATCTCTGGGTGTAGAGGTGAGGGGGTTGGATCTCTGGGTGTAGAGGTGAGGGGGTTGGATCTCTGGGTGTAGAGGTGAGGGGGTTGGATCTCTGGGTGTAGAGGTGAGGGGGTTGGATCTCTGAGTGTAGAGGTGAGGGGGTTGGATCTATGGTTGTAGAGGTGATGGGTGGTTGGATCTCTGGGTGTAGAGGTGAGGGGGGATGAGATCTCTGGGTGTAGAGGTGAGGGGGTTGGATCTCTGGGTGTAGAGGTGATGGGGGGTTGGATCTCTGGGTGTAGAGGTGAGGGGGGATGAGATCTCTGGGTGTAGAGGTGAGGGGGTTGGATCTCTGGGTGTAGAGGTGAGGGGGGATGAGATCTCTGGGTGTAGAGGTGAGGGGGTTGGATCTCTGGGTGTAGAGGTGAGGGGGGATGAGATCTCTGGGTGTAGAGGTGAGGGGGGATGAGATCTCTGGGTGTAGAGGTGAGGGGGTTGGATCTATGGTTGTAGAGGTGATGGGTGGTTGGATCTCTGGGTGTAGAGGTGAGGGGGTTGGATCTCTGGGTGTAGAGGTGAGGGGGTTGGATCTCTGGGTGTAGAGGTGAGGGGGGATGAGATCTCTGGGTGTAGAGGTGAGGGGGTTGGATCTCTGGGTGTAGAGGTGAGGGGGGATGAGATCTCTGGGTGTAGAGGTGAGGGGGGATGAGATCTCTGGGTGTAGAGGTGAGGGGGGATGAGATCTCTGGGTGTAGAGGTGAGGGGGGATGAGATCTCTGGGTGTAGAGGTGAGGGGGTTGGATCTCTGGGTGTAGAGGTGAGGGGGGATGAGATCTCTGGGTGTAGAGGTGAGGGGGGATGAGATCTCTGGGTGTAGAGGTGAGGGGGGATGAGATCTCTGGGTGTAGAGGTGAGGGGGGATGAGATCTCTGGGTGTAGAGGTGAGGGGGTTGGATCTCTGAGTGTAGAGGTGAGGGGGTTGGATCTATGGTTGTAGAGGTGATGGGTGGTTGGATCTCTGGGTGTAGAGGTGAGGGGGTTGGATCTCTGGATGTAGAGGTGAGGGGGGATGAGATCTCTGGGTGTAGAGGTGAGGGGGGATGAGATCTCTGGGTGTAGAGGTGAGGGGGTTGGATCTCTGGGTGTAGAGGTGAGGGGGTTGGATCTCTGGGTGTAGAGGTGAGGGGGGATGAGATCTCTGGGTGTAGAGGTGAGGGGGGATGAGATCTCTGGGTGTAGAGGTGAGGGGGGATGAGATCTCTGGGTGTAGAGGTGAGGGGGGATGAGATCTCTGGGTGTAGAGGTGAGGGGGGTTGGATCTCTGGGTGTAGAGGTGAGGGGGGATGAGATCTCTGGGTGTAGAGGTGAGGGGGGATGAGATCTCTGGGTGTAGAGGTGAGGGGGGATGAGATCTCTGGGTGTAGAGGTGAGGGGGTTGGATCTCTGGGTGTAGAGGTGAGGGGGTTGGATCTCTGGGTGTAGAGGTGAGGGGGTTGGATCTCTGGGTGTAGAGGTGAGGGGGTTGGATCTCTGGGTGTAGAGGTGAGGGGGTTGGATCTCTGGGTGTAGAGGTGAGGGGGGATGAGATCTCTGGGTGTAGAGGTGAGGGGGTTGGATCTCTGGGTGTAGAGGTGAGGGGGTTGGATCTCTGGGTGTAGAGGTGAGGGGGTTGGATCTCTAGGTGTAGAGGTGAGGGGGTTGGATCTCTGGGTGTAGAGGTGAGGGGGTTGGATCTCTGGGTGTAGAGGTGAGGGGGTTGGATCTCTGGGTGTAGAGGTGAGGGGGTTGGATCTCTGGGTGTAGAGGTGAGGGGGGATGAGATCTCTGGGTGTAGAGGTGAGGGGGGATGAGATCTCTGGGTGTAGAGGTGAGGGGGGATGAGATCTCTGGGTGTAGAGGTGAGGGGGGATGAGATCTCTGGGTGTAGAGGTGAGGGGGGTTGGATCTCTGGGTGTAGAGGTGAGGGGGTTGGATCTCTGGGTGTAGAGGTGAGGGGGGATGAGATCTCTGGGTGTAGAGGTGAGGGGGTTGGATCTCTGGGTGTAGAGGTGAGGGGGGATGAGATCTCTGGGTGTAGAGGTGAGGGGGTTGGATCTCTGGGTGTAGAGGTGAGGGGGGATGAGATCTCTGGGTGTAGAGGTGAGGGGGTTGGATCTCTGGGTGTAGAGGTGAGGGGGGATGAGATCTCTGGGTGTAGAGGTGAGGGGGGATGAGATCTCTGGGTGTAGAGGTGAGGGGGTTGGATCTCTGGGTGTAGAGGTGAGGGGGGATGAGATCTCTGGGTGTAGAGGTGAGGGGGTTGGATCTCTGGGTGTAGAGGTGAGGGGGGATGAGATCTCTGGGTGTAGAGGTGAGGGGGTTGGATCTCTGGGTGTAGAGGTGAGGGGGGATGAGATCTCTGGGTGTAGAGGTGAGGGGGTTGGATCTCTGGGTGTAGAGGTGAGGGGGGATGAGATCTCTGGGTGTAGAGGTGAGGGGGTTGGATCTCTGGGTGTAGAGGTGAGGGGGGATGAGATCTCTGGGTGTAGAGGTGAGGGGGGATGAGATCTCTGGGTGTAGAGGTGAGGGGGTTGGATCTCTGGGTGTAGAGGTGAGGGGGGATGAGATCTCTGGGTGTAGAGGTGAGGGGGGATGAGATCTCTGGGTGTAGAGGTGAGGGGGTTGGATCTCTGGGTGTAGAGGTGAGGGGGGATGAGATCTCTGGTTGTAGAGGTGAGGGGGTTTGATCTCTGGGTGTAGAGGTGAGGGGGTTGGATCTCTGGGTGTAGAGGTGAGGGGGTTGGATCTATGGTTGTAGAGGTGATGGGTGGTTGGACATAGGAAGATGGTATTTTATGAGGGTATAATTTTCCCTTTCCTGAATGAGAAGTGTGATTGGTTCCCCGGACACGGGTTTTTATTCTAGACCCAGACAAAGAAGAATAAATCTTTTGCGCGATTCAAGAAATTGCAAGAATCGCGTCCAGAATTTCAAGGCCGACCCCTGGAAGAGCTTCTAGAACTTCCTCTTCATCGATTGGTCAGGTAAGTTGTCTTGTGCAGAAGTTTAGACACGTCTGCTGACACCACGTGTTGTGTGGGTGATAAAATCCCACAAACAGACCTCCCACCTGGACCCAGAACTGAGTGGACTTGTTGGACCCAAATCCAATTTTTAAAGAAGTTTAATTGCTTTGTTTGGACCTCTGTCCTTTTCTCTTCCCCCCGTGTCACCTCTCTCTCCTCCCCTTCTCCCCGTGTCACCTCTCTCTCCTCCCCTTCTCCCTGTGTCACCTCTCTCTCCTCCCCTTCTCCCTGTGTCACCTCTCTCTCCTCCCCTTCTCCCTGTGTCACCTCTCTCTCCTCCCCTTCTCCCCGTGTCACCTCTCTCTCCTCCCCTTCTCCCTGTGTCACCTCTCTCTCCTCCCCTTCTCCCTGTGTCACCTCTCTCTCCTCCCCTTCTCCCTGTGTCACCTCTCTCTCCTCCCCTTCTCCCTGTGTCACCTCTCTCTCCTCCCCTTCTCCCTGTGTCACCTCTCTCTCCTCCCCTTCTCCCTGTGTCACCTCTCTCTCCTCCCCTTCTCCCTGTGTCACCTCTCTCTCCTCCCCTTCTCCCTGTGTCACCTCTCTCTCCTCCCCTTCTCCCTGTGTCACCTCTCTCTCCTCCCCTTCTCCCGTGTCACCTCTCTCTCCTCCCCTTCTCCCTGTGTCACCTCTCTCTCCTCCCCTTCTCCCTGTGTCACCTCTCTCTCCTCCCCTTCTCCCTGTGTCACCTCTCTCTCCTCCCCTTCTCCCTGTGTCACCTCTCTCTCCTCCCCTTCTCCCTGTGTCACCTCTCTCTCCTCCCCTTCTCCCTGTGTCACCTCTCTCTCCTCCCCTTCTCCCTGTGTCACCTCTCTCTCCTCCCCTTCTCCCTGTGTCACCTCTCTCTCCTCCCCTTCTCCCTGTGTCACCTCTCTCTCCTCCCCTTCTCCCTGTGTCACCTCTCTCTCCTCCCCTTCTCCCTGTGTCACCTCTCTCTCCTCCCCTTCTCCCTGTGTCACCTCTCTCTCCTCCCCTTCTCCCTGTGTCACCTCTCTCTCCTCCCCTTCTCCCCGTGTCACCTCTCTCTCCTCCCCTTCTCCCTGTGTCACCTCTCTCTCCTCCCCTTCTCCCTGTGTCACCTCTCTCTCCTCCCCTTCTCCCTGTGTCACCTCTCTCTCCTCCCCTTCTCCCTGTGTCACCTCTCTCTCCTCCCACTTCTCCCTGTGTCACCTCTCTCTCCTCCCCTTCTCCCTGTGTCACCTCTCTCTCCTCCCCCTCTCCCTGTGTCACCTCTCTCTCCTCCCCTTCTCCCTGTGTCACCTCTCTCTCCTCCCCTTCTCCCTGTGTCACCTCTCTCTCCTCCCCTTCTCCCTGTGTCACCTCTCTCTCCTCCCCTTCTCCCTGTGTCACCTCTCTCTCCTCCCCTTCTCCCCGTGTCACCTCTCTCTCCTCCCCTTCTCCCTGTGTCACCTCTCTCTCCTCCCCTTCTCCCTGTGTCACCTCTCTCTCCTCCCCTTCTCCCTGTGTCACCTCTCTCTCCTCCCCTTCTCCCCGTGTCACCTCTCTCTCCTCCCCTTCTCCCTGTGTCACCTCTCTCTCCTCCCCTTCTCCCTGTGTCACCTCTCTCTCCTCCCCCTTCTCCCTGTGTCACCTCTCTCTCCTCCCCTTCTCCCCGTGTCACCTCTCTCTCCTCCCCCTCTCCCTGTGTCACCTCTCTCTCCTCCCCTTCTCCCCGTGTCACCTCTCTCTCCTCCCCTTCTCCCCGTGTCACCTCTCTCTCCTCCCCTTCTCCCTGTGTCACCTCTCTCTCCTCCCCTTCTCCCTGTGTCACCTCTCTCTCCTCCCCTTCTCCCTGTGTCACCTCTCTCTCCTCCCCTTCTCCCTGTGTCACCTCTCTCTCCTCCCCCTTCTCCCTGTGTCACCTCTCTCTCCTCCCCCTTCTCCCTGTGTCACCTCTCTCTCCTCCCCTTCTCCCTGTGTCACCTCTCTCTCCTCCCCCATGTCACACCCCTCTCCTTCCCCCTACTCTCTGTGTCACACCTCTCTCCTCCCCCTCTCCCTGTGTCACCTCTCTCTCCTCCCCCATGTCACACCCCTCTCCTTCCCCCTACTCTCTGTGTCACACCTCTCTCCTCCCCCTCTCCCCCGTGTCACCCCTCTCTCCTCCCCCTCTCCCCCCGTGTCACCTCTCTCTCCTCCCCCTTCTCCCCCATGTCACCTCTCTCTCCTCCCCCTTCTCCCTGTGTCACCTCTCTCTCCTCCCCCATGTCACCCCTCTCTCCTCCCCCGTGTCACCCCTCTCTCCTCCCCCTCTCCCCCGTGTCACCCCTCTCTCCTCCCCCGTGTCACCCCTCTCTCCTCCCCCGTGTCACCCCTCTCTCCTCCCCCGTGTCACCCCTCTCTCCTCCCCCTCTCCCCCGTGTCACCCCTCTCTCCTCCCCCGTGTCACCCCTCTCTCCTCCCCCGTGTCACCCCTCTCTCCTCCCCCGTGTCACCCCTCTCTCCTCCCCCTTCTCCATATCTCCCCTCTCTCCTCTCCCTTCTTCCCCGTGTCACCCCTCTCTCCTCCCCCTCTCCCCCGTGTCACCCCTCTCTCCTCCCCCGTGTCACCCCTCTCTCCTCCCCCGTCTCACCCCTCTCTCCTCCCCCGTCTCACCCCTCTCTCCTCCCCCTCTCCCCCGTGTCACCCCTCTCTCCTCCCCCGTGTCACCCCTCTCTCCTCCCCCGTGTCACCCCTCTCTCCTCCCCCTTCTCCATATCTCCCCTCTCTCCTCTCCCTTCTTCCCCGTGTCACCTCTCTCTCCTCCCCCATGTCACACCCCTCTCCTTCCCCCTACTCTCTGTGTCACACCTCTCTCCTCCCCCTCTCCCCCGTGTCACCCCTCTCTCCTCCCCCTCTCCCCCGTGTCACCTCTCTCTCCTCCCCCTTCTCCCCCATGTCACCTCTCTCTCCTCCCACTTCTCCCTGTGTCACCTCTCTCTCCTCCCCCATGTCACACCCCTCTCCTTCCCCCTACTCCCTGTGTCACCCCTCTCTCCTCCCCCTCTCCCCCGTGTCACCCCTCTCTCCTCCCCCTCTCCCCGTGTCACCCCTCTCTCCTCCCCCTCTCCCCCGTGTCACCCCTCTCTCCTCCCCCGTGTCACCCCTCTCTCCTCCCCCGTGTCACCCCTCTCTCCTCCCCCTCTCCCTCGTGTCACCCCTCTCTCCTCCCCCTCTCCCCCGTGTCACCCCTCTCTCCTCCCCCGTGTCACCCCTCTCTCCTCCCCCGTGTCACCCCTCTCTCCTCCCCCTCTCCCCTCCCCCTCTCCCCCGTGTCACCCCTCTCTCCTCCCCCGTGTCACCCCTCTCTCCTCCCCCGTGTCACCCCTCTCTCCTCCCCCTTCTCCATATCACCCCTCTCTCCTCCCCCTCTCCCCCGTGTCACCCCTCTCTCCTCCCCCGTGTCACCCCTCTCTCCTCCCCCGTGTCACCCCTCTCTCCTCCCCTTCTCCCCCGTGTCACCCCTCTCTCCTCCCCCGTGTCACCCCTCTCTCCTCCCCCGTGTCACCCCTCTCTCCTCCCCCTTCTCCATATCTCCCCTCTCTCCTCTCCCTTCTTCCCCGTGTCACCTCTCTCTCCTCCCCCATGTCACACCCCTCTCCTTCCCCCTACTCCCTGTGTCACACCTCTCTCCTCCCCCTCTCCCCCGTGTCACCCCTCTCTCCTCCCCCTCTCCCCCGTGTCACCCCCCTCTCCTCCCCCTCTCCCTCGTGTCACCCCCTCTCTCCTCCCCCTCTCCCCCGTGTCCCCCCCTCTCTCCTCCCCCGTTTCACCCCTCTCTCCTCCCCCGTGTCACCCCTCTCTCCTCCCCCTCTCCCCCGTGTCACCCCTCTCTCCTCCCCCGTGTCACCCCTCTCTCCTCCCCCGTGTCACCCCCTCTCTCCTCCCCCGTGTCACCCCTCTCTCCTCTCCCTTCTTCCCCGTGTCACCCCTCTCTCCTCCCCCTTCTCCATATCACCCCTCTCTCCTCTCCCTTCTTCCCCGTGTCACCTCTCTCTCCTCCCCCATGTCACACCCCTCTCCTTCCCCCTACTCTCTGTGTCACACCTCTCTCCTCCCCCTCTCCCCCGTGTCACCCCTCTCTCCTCCCCCCTCTCCCCCGTGTCACCCCCTCTCTCCCTCCCCCTTCTCCCCCATGTCACCTCTCTCTCCTCCCCCTTCTCCCCCCGTGTCACCCCTCTCTCCTCCCCCTCTCCCCCGTGTCCACCCCTCTCTCCTCCCCCTCTCCCCCGTGTCACCCCTCTCTCCTCCCCCTCTCCCCCGTGTCACCCCTCTCTCCTCCCCCGTGTCACCCCTCTCTCCTCCCCCGTGTCACCCCTCTCTCCCTCCCCCGTGTCACCCCTCTCTCCTCCCCCTCTCCCCCGTGTCACCCCTCTCTCCTCCCCCTCTCCCCGTGTCACCCCTCTCTCCTCCCCCTCTCCCCCGTGTCACCCCTCTCTCCTCCCCCGTGTCACCCCTCTCTCCTCCCCCTCTCCCTCGTGTCACCCCTCTCTCCTCCCCCTCTCCCCGTGTCACCCCTCTCTCCTCCCCCGTGTCACCCCTCTCTCCTCCCCCGTGTCACCCCTCTCTCCTCCCCCGTGTCACCCCTCTCCTCCTCCCCCTCTCCCCCCCGTGTCACCCCTCTCTCCTCCCCCGTGTCACCCCTCTCTCCTCCCCCGTGTCACCCCTCTCTCCTCCCCCCCGTGTCACCCCTCTCTCCTCCCCCGTGTCACCCCCTCTCTCCTCCTCCGTGTCACCCCTCTCTCCTCTCCCTTCTTCCCCGTGTCACCCCTCTCTCCTCCCCCTTCTCCATATCACCCCTCTCTCCTCTCCCTTCTCCATATCACCCCTCTCTCCTCTCCCTTCTTCCCCGTGTCACCTCTCTCTCCTCCCCCTTCTCCCCCATGTCACCTCTCTCTCCTCCCCCTTCTCCCTGTGTCACCTCTCTCTCCTCCCCCATGTCACACCCCTCTCCTTCCCCCTACTCTCTGTGTCACACCTCTCTCCTCCCCCTCTCCCCCGTGTCACCCCTCCTCTCCTCCCCCTCTCCCCTGTGTCACCTCTCTCTCCTCCCCCTTCTCCCCCATGTCACCCTCTCTCTCCTCCCCCCTTCTCCCTGTGTCACCTCTCTCTCCTCCCCATGTCACACCCCTCTCCTTCCCCGTACTCCCTGTGTCACACCTCTCTCCTCCCCCGTGTCACCCCTCTCTCCTCCCCCTCTCCCCCGTGTCACCCCTCTCTCCTCCCCCTCTCCCCCGTGTCACCCCTCTCTCCTCCCCCTCTCCCCCGTGTCACCTCTCTCTCCTCCCCCATGTCACACCCCTCTCCTTCCCCTACTCCCTGTGTCACACCTCTCCTCCTCCCCCTCTCCCCCGTGTCACCCCTCTCTCCTCCCCCTCTCCCCCGTGTCAACCCTCTCTCCTCCCCCTCTCCCCCGTGTCACCCCCTCTCTCCTCCCCCGTGTCACCCCTCTCTCCTCCCCCTCTCCCCCGTGTCACCTCTCTCTCCTCCCCCATGTCACACCCCTCTCCTTCCCCCTACTCCCTGTGTCACACCTCTCTCCTCCCCCTCTCCCCCGTGTCACCCCTCTCTCCTCCCCCTCTCCCCCGTGTCACCCCTCTCTCCTCCCCCCTCTCCCCCCGTGTCACCCCTCTCTCTCCTCCCCTTCTCCTTGTGTCACCTCTCTCTCCTCCCCCATGTCACACCCCTCTCCTTCCCCCTACTCCTGTGTCACACCTCTCTCCTCCCCCTCTCCCCCGTGTCACCCCTCTCTCCTCCCCCTCTCCCCGTGTCACCCCTCTCTCCTCCCCCTCTCCCCCGTGTCACCTCTCTCCTCCTCCCCCTTCTCCCCCATGTCACCTCTCTCTCCTCCCCCCTTCTCCCTGTGTCACTTCTCTCTCCTCCCCCATGTCACACCCCTCTCCTTCCCCCTACTCCCTGTGTCACACCTCTCTCCTCCCCCTCCTCCCCCGTGTCACCCCTCTCTCCTCCCCCTCTCCCCCGTGTCACCCCTCTCTCCTCCCCCTCTCCCCCGTGTCACCCCTCTCTCCTCCCCCTCTCCCCCGTGTCACCCCTCTCTCCTCCCCCTCTCCCCCGTGTCACCCCCTCTCTCCTCCCCCGTGTCACCCCTCTCTCCTCCCCCTCTCCCTCGTGTCACCCCTCCTCTCCTCCCCCTCTCCCCCGTGTCACCCCTCTCTCCTCCCCCTCTCCCCTCGTGTCCACCCCTCTCTCCTCCCCCTCTCCCCCGTGTCACCCCTCTCTCCTCCCCCTCTCCCCCGTGTCACCCCTCTCTCCTACCCCTCTCCCCCGTGTCACCCCCTCTCTCCTCCCCCTCTCCCCCGTGTCACCCCTCTCTCCTCCCCCTCTCCCCCGTGTCACCCCCTCTCTCCTCCCCCTCTCCCCCGTGTCACCCCTCTCTCCTCCCCCGTCTCACCCCTCTCTCCTCCCCCGTCTCACCCCCTCTCTCCTCCCCGTCTCACCCTCTCTCCTCCCCCTCCTCCCCCGTGTCACCCCTCTCTCCTCCCCCGTGTCACCCCTCTCCTCTCCCCCCGTGTCACCCCTCTCTCCTCCCCCTTCTCCATATCTCCCCTCTCTCCTCTCCCTTCTTCCCCGTGTCACCTCTCTCTCCTCCCCCATGTCACACCCCTCTCCTTCCCCCTACTCTCTGTGTCACACCTCTCTCCTCCCCCTCTCCCCCGTGTCACCCCTCTCTCCCTCCCCCTCTCCCCCGTGTCACCTCTCTCTCCTCCCCCTTCTCCCCCATGTCACCTCTCTCTCCTCCCACTTCTCCCTGTGTCACCTCTCTCTCCTCCCCCATGTCACACCCCTCTCCTTCCCCCTACTCCCTGTGTCACCCCTCTCTCCTCCCCCTCTCCCCCGTGTCACCCCTCTCTCCTCCCCCTCTCCCCGTGTCACCCCTCTCTCCTCCCCCTCTCCCCCGTGTCACCCCTCTCTCCTCCCCCGTGTCACCCCTCTCTCCTCCCCCGTGTCACCCCTCTCTCCTCCCCCCTCTCCCTCGTGTCACCCCTCTCATCCTCCCCCTCTCCCCCGTGTCACCCCTCTCTCCTCCCCCGTGTCACCCCTCTCTCCTCCCCCGTGTCACCCCTCTCTCCTCCCCCGTGTCACCTCTCTCTCCTCCCCTTCTCCCTGTGTCACCTCTCTCTCCTCCCCTTCTCCCTGTGTCACCTCTCTCTCCTCCCCTTCTCCCCGTGTCACCTCTCTCTCCTCCCCTTCTCCCTGTGTCACCTCTCTCTCCTCCCCTTCTCCCCGTGTCACCTCTCTCTCCTCCCCCTTCTCCCTGTGTCACCTCTCTCTCCTCCCCTTCTCCCCGTGTCACCTCTCTCTCCTCCCCCTCTCCCTGTGTCACCTCTCTCTCCTCCCCTTCTCCCCGTGTCACCTCTCTCTCCTCCCCTTCTCCCCGTGTCACCTCTCTCTCCTCCCCTTCTCCCCGTGTCACCTCTCTCTCCTCCCCTTCTCCCCGTGTCACCTCTCTCTCCTCCCCCTTCTCCCTGTGTCACCTCTCTCTCCTCCCCTTCTCCCTGTGTCACCTCTCTCTCCTCCCCTTCTCCCTGTGTCACCTCTCTCTCCTCCCCTCTCCCTGTGTCACCTCTCTCTCCTCACCTTCTCCCTGTGTCACCTCTCTCTCCTCCCCTTCTCCTGTGTCACCTCTCTCTCCTCCCCCTCTCCCTGTGTCACCTCTCTCTCCTCCCCTTCTCCCTGTGTCACCTCTCTCCTCCTCCCCCTCTCCCTGTGTCACCTCTCTCTCCTCCCCTTCTCCCTGTGTCACCTCTCTCTCCTCCCCCTCTCCCTGTGTCACCTCTCTCTCCTCCCCTTCTCCCTGTGTCACCTCTCTCTCCTCCCCTTCTCCCTGTGTCACCTCTCTCCTCCCCTTCTCCCTGTGTCACCTCTCTCTCCTCCCCCTCTCCCTGTGTCACCTCTCTCTCCTCCCCTTCTCCCTGTGTCACCTCTCTCTCCTCCCCTTCTCCCTGTGTCACCTCTCTCTCCTCCCCTTCTCCCTGTGTCACCTCTCTCTCCTCCCCTTCTCCCTGTGTCACCTCTCTCTCCTCCCCCTCTCCCTGTGTCACCTCTCTCTCCTCCCCTTCTCCCTGTGTCACCTCTCTCTCCTCCCCTTCTCCCTGTGTCACCTCTCTCCTCCTCCCCTTCTCCCTGTGTCACCTCTCTCTCCTCCCTTCTCCCTGTGTCACCTCTCTCTCCCCCCCTTCTCCCTGTGTCACCTCTCTCTCCTCCCCTTCTCCCTGTGTCACCTCTCTCTCCTCCCCTTCTCCCTGTGTCACCTCTCTCTCCTCCCCTTCTCCCTGTGTCACCTCTCTCTCCTCCCCCTCTCCCTGTGTCACCTCTCTCTCCTCCCCTTCTCCCTGTGTCACCTCTCTCTCCTCCCCCTCTCCCTGTGTCACCTCTCTCTCCTCCCCTTCTCCCTGTGTCACCTCTCTCTCCTCCCCCTCTCCCTGTGTCACCTCTCTCTCCTCCCCTTCTCCCGTGTCACCTCTCTCTCCTCCCCCTTCTCCCCGTGTCACCTCTCTCTCCTCCCCTTCTCCCTGTGTCACCTCTCTCTCCTCCCCTTCTCCCTGTGTCACCTCTCTCTCCTCCCCCTCTCCCTGTGTCACCTCTCTCCTCCCCTTCTCCCTGTGTCACCTCTCTCTCCTCCCCCTCTCCCTGTGTCACCTCTCTCTCCTCCCCTTCTCCCTGTGTCACCTCTCTCTCCTCCCCTTCTCCCTGTGTACCTCTCTCTCCTCCCCTTCTCCCTGTGTCACCTCTCTCTCCTCCCCTTCTCCCTGTGTCACCTCTCTCTCCTCCCCTTCTCCCTGTGTCACCTCTCTCTCCTCCCCTTCTCCCTGTGTCACCTCTCTCTCCTCCCCTTCTCCCTGTGTCACCTCTCTCTCCTCCCTTCTCCCTGTGTCACCTCTCTCTCCTCCCCTTCTCCCTGTGTCACCTCTCTCTCCTCCCCTTCTCCCTGTGTCACCTCTCTCTCCTCCCCTTCTCCCTGTGTCACCTCTCTCTCCTCCCCTTCTCCCTGTGTCACCTCTCTCTCCTCCCCTTCTCCCTGTGTCACCTCTCTCTCCTCCCCTTCTCCCTGTGTCACCTCTCTCTCCTCCCCTTCTCCCCGTGTCACCTCTCTCTCCTCCCCTTCTCCCCGTGTCACCTCTCTCTCCTCCCCTTCTCCCTGTGTCACCTCTCTCTCCTCCCCTTCTCCCTGTGTCACCTCTCTCTCCTCCCCTTCTCCCTGTGTCACCTCTCTCTCCTCCCCTTCTCCCTGTGTCACCTCTCTCTCCTCCCTTCTCCCTGTGTCACCTCTCTCTCCTCCCCTTCTCCCCGTGTCACCTCTCTCTCCTCCCCTTCTCCCTGTGTCACCTCTCTCCTCCCCTTCTCCCTGTGTCACCTCTCTCTCCTCCCCTTCTCCCTGTGTCACCTCTCTCTCCTCCCCTTCTCCCCTGTGTCACCTCTCTCTCCTCCCCTTCTCCCTGTGTCACCTCTCTCTCCTCCCCTTCTCCCTGTGTCACCTCTCTCTCCTCCCCCTTCTCCCTGTGTCACCTCTCTCTCCTCCCCCTTCTCCCGTGTCACCTCTCTCTCCCTCCCCCTCTCCCCTGTGTCACCTCTCTCTCCTCCCCTTCTCCCCGTGTCACCTCTCTCTCCTCCCCTTCTCCCCGTGTCACCTCTCTCTCCTCCCCTTCTCCCTGTGTCACCTCTCTCTCCTCCCCTTCTCCCTGTGTCACCTCTCTCTCCTCCCCCTTCTCCCTGTGTCACCTCTCTCTCCTCCCCCTTCTCCCTGTGTCACCTCTCTCTCCTCCCCTTCTCCCTGTGTCACCTCTCTCTCCTCCCCCATGTCACACCCCTCTCCTTCCCCCTACTCTCTGTGTCACACCTCTCTCCTCCCCCTCTCCCTGTGTCACCTCTCTCTCCTCCCCCATGTCACACCCCTCTCCTTCCCCCTACTCTCTGTGTCACACCTCTCTCCTCCCCCTCTCCCCCGTGTCACCCCTCTCTCCTCCCCCTCCCCCTTCTCCCCCGTGTCACCTCTCTCTCCTCCCCCTTCTCCCCCATGTCACCTCTCTCTCCTCCCCCTTCTCCCTGTGTCACCTCTCTCTCCTCCCCCATGTCACCCCTCTCTCCTCCCCCGTGTCACCCCTCTCTCCTCCCCCTCTCCCCCGTGTCACCCCCTCTCTCCTCCCCGTGTCACCCCTCTCTCCTCCCCCGTGTCACCCCTCTCTCCTCCCCCGTGTCACCCCTCTCTCCTCCCCCTCTCCCCCGTGTCACCCCTCTCTCCTCCCCCGTGTCACCCCTCTCTCCTCCCCCGTGTCACCCCTCTCTCCTCCCCCGTGTCACCCCTCTCTCCTCCCCCTTCTCCATATCTCCCCTCTCTCCTCTCCCTTCTTCCCCGTGTCACCCCTCTCTCCTCCCCCTCTCCCCCGTGTCACCCCTCTCTCCTCCCCCGTGTCACCCCCTCTCACCTCCCCCGTCTCACCCCTCTCTCCTCCCCCGTCTCACCCCTCTCCTCCCCCTCTCCCCCGTGTCACCCCTCTCTCCTCCCCCGTGTCACCCCTCTCTCCTCCCCCGTGTCACCCCTCTCTCTCCTCCCCCTTCTCCATATCTCCCCTCTCTCCTCTCCCTTCTTCCCCGTGTCACCTCTCTCTCCTCCCCCATGTCACACCCCTCTCCTTCCCCCTACTCTCTGTGTCACACCTCTCTCCTCCCCCTCTCCCCCGTGTCACCCCTCTCTCCTCCCCCTCTCCCCCGTGTCACCTCTCTCTCCTCCCCCTTCTCCCCCATGTCACCTCTCTCTCCTCCCACTTCTCCCTGTGTCACCTCTCTCTCCTCCCCCATGTCACACCCCTCTCCTTCCCCCTACTCCCTGTGTCACCCCTCTCTCCTCCCCCTCTCCCCCGTGTCACCCCTCTCTCCTCCCCCTCTCCCCGTGTCACCC
Organism: Rana muscosa; assembly: GCA_029206835.1. Taxonomy (NCBI): domain Eukaryota; kingdom Metazoa; phylum Chordata; class Amphibia; order Anura; family Ranidae; genus Rana; species Rana muscosa. The sequence continues at coordinate 1,299,206,092 of CM055116.1, read as the reverse complement.
CTCTCTCCCCCTCTCCCCCGTGTCACCCCTCTCTCCTCCCCCGTGTCACCCCTCTCTCCTCCCCCGTGTCACCCCTCTCTCCTCCCCCTCTCCCTCGTGTCACCCCTCTCTCCTCCCCCTCTCCCCCGTGTCACCCCTCTCTCCTCCCCCGTGTCACCCCTCTCTCCTCCCCGTGTCACCCCTCTCTCCTCCCCCTCTCCCCTCCCCCTCTCCCCCGTGTCACCCCTCTCTCCTCCCCCGTGTCACCCCTCTCTCCTCCCCGTGTCACCCCTCTCTCCTCCCCCTTCTCCATATCACCCCTCTCTCCTCCCCCTCTCCCCCGTGTCACCCTCTCTCCTCCCCCGTGTCACCCCTCTCTCCTCCCCCGTGTCACCCCTCTCTCCTCCCCTTCTCCCCCGTGTCACCCCTCTCTCCTCCCCCGTGTCACCCCTCTCTCCTCCCCCGTGTCACCCCTCTCTCCTCCCCCTTCTCCATATCTCCCCTCTCTCCTCTCCCTTCTTCCCCGTGTCACCTCTCTCTCCTCCCCCATGTCACACCCCTCTCCTTCCCCCTACTCCCTGTGTCACACCTCTCTCCTCCCCCTCTCCCCCGTGTCACCCCTCTCTCCTCCCCCTCTCCCCCGTGTCACCCCACTCTCCTCCCCCTCTCCCTCGTGTCACCCCTCTCTCCTCCCCCTCTCCCCCGTGTCCCCCCTCTCTCCTCCCCCGTTTCACCCCTCTCTCCTCCCCCGTGTCACCCCTCTCTCCTCCCCCTCTCCCCCGTGTCACCCCTCTCTCCTCCCCCGTGTCACCCCTCTCTCCTCCCCCGTGTCACCCCTCTCTCCTCCCCCGTGTCACCCCTCTCTCCTCTCCCTTCTTCCCCGTGTCACCCCTCTCTCCTCCCCCTTCTCCATATCACCCCTCTCTCCTCTCCCTTCTTCCCCGTGTCACCTCTCTCTCCTCCCCCATGTCACACCCCTCTCCTTCCCCCTACTCTCTGTGTCACACCTCTCTCCTCCCCCTCTCCCCCGTGTCACCCTCTCTCCTCCCCCTCTCCCCCGTGTCACCCCTCTCTCCTCCCCCTTCTCCCCCATGTCACCACCCCTCTCTCCTCCCCCTCTCCCCCGTGTCACCCCTCTCTCCTCTCCCTTCTTCCCCGTGTCACCCCTCTCTCCTCCCCCTTCTCCATATCACCCCTCTCTCCTCTCCCTTCTCCATATCACCCCTCTCTCCTCTCCCTTCTTCCCCGTGTCACCTCTCTCTCCTCCCCCTTCTCCCCCATGTCACCTCTCTCTCCTCCCCCTTCTCCCTGTGTCACCTCTCTCTCCTCCCCCATGTCACACCCCTCTCCTTCCCCCTACTCTCTGTGTCACACCTCTCTCCTCCCCCTCTCTCCCCCGTGTCACCCCTCTCTCCTCCCCCTCTCCCCTGTGTCACCTCTCTCTCCTCCCCCTTCTCCCCCATGTCACCTCTCTCTCCTCCCCCTTCTCCCTGTGTCACCTCTCTCTCCTCCCCCATGTCACACCCCCTCTCCTTCCCCGTACTCCCTGTGTCACACCTCTCTCCTCCCCCGTGTCACCCCTCTCTCCTCCCCCCTCTCCCCCGTGTCACCCCTCTCTCCTCCCCCTCTCCCCCGTGTCACCCCTCTCTCCTCCCCCTCTCCCCCGTGTCACCTCTCTCTCCTCCCCCATGTCACACCCCTCTCCTTCCCCCTACTCCCTGTGTCACACCTCTCTCCTCCCCCTCTCCCCCGTGTCACCCCTCTCTCCTCCCCCTCTCCCCCGTGTCAACCCTCTCTCCTCCCCCTCTCCCCCGTGTCACCCCTCTCTCCTCCCCCGTGTCACCCCTCTCTCCTCCCCCTCTCCCCGTGTCACCTCTCTCTCCTCCCCCATGTCACACCCCTCTCCTTCCCCCTACTCCCTGTGTCACACCTCTCTCCTCCCCCTCTCCCCCGTGTCACCCCTCTCTCCTCCCCCTCTCCCCCGTGTCACCCCTCTCTCCTCCCCCTCTCCCCCGTGTCACCCCTCTCTCCTCCCCTTCTCCCTGTGTCACCTCTCTCTCCTCCCCCATGTCACACCCCTCTCCTTCCCCCTACTCCCTGTGTCACACCTCTCTCCTCCCCCTCTCCCCCGTGTCACCCCTCTCTCCTCCCCCTCTCCCCGTGTCACCCCTCTCTCCTCCCCCTCTCCCCCGTGTCACCTCTCTCTCCTCCCCCTTCTCCCCCATGTCACCTCTCTCTCCTCCCCCTTCTCCCTGTGTCACTTCTCTCTCCTCCCCCATGTCACACCCCTCTCCTTCCCCCTACTCCCTGTGTCACACCCTCTCTCCTCCCCCCTCTCCCCCCGTGTCACCCCTCTCTCCTCCCCCTCTCCCCCGTGTCACCCCTCTCTCCTCCCCCTCTCCCCCGTGTCACCCCTCTCTCCTCCCCCTCTCCCCCGTGTCACCCCTCTCTCCTCCCCCCTCTCCCCCGTGTCACCCCTCTCTCCTCCCCCGTGTCACCCCTCTCTCCTCCCCCCTCTCCCTCGTGTCACCCCTCTCTCCTCCCCCTCTCCCCCGTGTCACCCCTCTCTCCTCCCCCTCTCCCCCCGTGTCACCCCTCTCTCCTACCCCTCTCCCCCGTGTCACCCCCTCTCTCCTCCCCCTCTCCCCCGTGTCACCCCTCTCTCCTCCCCCTCTCCCCCGTGTCACCCCTCTCTCCTCCCCCTCTCCCCCGTGTCACCCCTCTCTCCTCCCCCGTCACCCCTCTCTCCTCCCCCGTCTCACCCTCTCTCCTCCCCGTCTCACCCCTCTCTCCTCCCCCTCTCCCCCGTCTCACCCCTCTCTCCTCCCCCGTGTCACCCCTCTCTCCTCCCCCGTGTCACCCCTCTCTCCTCCCCCTTCTCCATATCTCCCCTCTCTCCTCTCCCTTCTTCCCCGTGTCACCTCTCTCTCCTCCCCCATGTCACACCCCTCTCCTTCCCCCTACTCTCTGTGTCACACCTCTCTCCTCCCCCTCTCCCCCGTGTCACCCCTCTCTCCTCCCCCTCTCCCCCGTGTCACCTCTCTCTCCTCCCCCTTCTCCCCCATGTCACCTCTCTCTCCTCCCACTTCTCCCTGTGTCACCTCTCTCTCCTCCCCCATGTCACACCCCTCTCCTTCCCCCTACTCCCTGTGTCACCCCTCTCTCCTCCCCCTCTCCCCCGTGTCACCCCTCTCTCCTCCCCCTCTCCCCGTGTCACCCCTCTCTCCTCCCCCTCTCCCCCGTGTCACCCCTCTCTCCTCCCCCGTGTCACCCCTCTCTCCTCCCCCGTGTCACCCCTCTCTCCTCCCCCTCTCCCTCGTGTCACCCCTCTCTCCTCCCCCCTCTCCCCGTGTCACCCCTCTCTCCTCCCCCGTGTCACCCCTCTCTCCTCCCCCGTGTCACCCCTCTCTCCTCCCCCGTGTCACCTCTCTCTCCTCCCCTTCTCCCTGTGTCACCTCTCTCTCCTCCCCTTCTCCCTGTGTCACCTCTCTCTCCTCCCCTTCTCCCCGTGTCACCTCTCTCTCCTCCCCTTCTCCCTGTGTCACCTCTCTCTCCTCCCCTTCTCCCTGTGTCACCTCTCTCTCCTCCCCCTTCTCCCTGTGTCACCTCTCTCTCCTCCCCTTCTCCCCGTGTCACCTCTCTCTCCTCCCCCTCTCCCTGTGTCACCTCTCTCTCCTCCCCTTCTCCCCGTGTCACCTCTCTCTCCTCCCCTTCTCCCCGTGTCACCTCTCTCTCCTCCCCCTTCTCCCCGTGTCACCTCTCTCTCCTCCCCCTTCTCCCTGTGTCACCTCTCTCTCCTCCTCCCCTTCTCCCTGTGTCACCTCTCTCTCCTCCCCTTCTCCCTGTGTCACCTCTCTCTCCTCCCCCTCTCCCTGTGTCACCTCTCTCTCCTCCCCTTCTCCCTGTGTCACCTCTCTCTCCTCCCCTTCTCCCTGTGTCACCTCTCTCTCCTCCCCTTCTCCCTGTGTCACCTCTCTCTCCTCCCCTTCTCCCTGTGTCACCTCTCTCTCCTCCCCCTCTCCCTGTGTCACCTCTCTCTCCTCCCCCTTCTCCCTGTGTCACCTCTCTCTCCTCCCCCTCTCCCTGTGTCACCTCTCTCTCCTCCCCTTCTCCCTGTGTCACCTCTCTCTCCTCCCCCTCTCCCTGTGTCACCTCTCTCTCCTCCCCTTCTCCCTGTGTCACCTCTCTCTCCTCCCCTTCTCCCTGTGTCACCTCTCTCCTCCCCTTCTCCCTGTGTCACCTCTCTCTCCTCCCCCTCTCCCTGTGTCACCTCTCTCTCCTCCCCTTCTCCCTGTGTCACCTCTCTCTCCTCCCCTTCTCCCTGTGTCACCTCTCTCTCCTCCCCTTCTCCCTGTGTCACCTCTCTCTCCTCCCCTTCTCCCTGTGTCACCTCTCTCTCCTCCCCTTCTCCCTGTGTCACCTCTCTCTCCTCCCCCTCTCCCTGTGTCACCTCTCTCTCCTCCCCTTCTCCCTGTGTCACCTCTCTCTCCTCCCCTTCTCCCTGTGTCACCTCTCTCTCCTCCCCTTCTCCCTGTGTCACCTCTCTCTCCTCCCCTTCTCCCTGTGTCACCTCTCTCTCCCCCCCCTTCTCCCTGTGTCACCTCTCTCTCCTCCCCTTCTCCCTGTGTCACCTCTCTCTCCTCCCCTTCTCCCTGTGTCACCTCTCTCTCCTCCCCTTCTCCCTGTGTCACCTCTCTCTCCTCCCCCTCTCCCTGTGTCACCTCTCTCTCCTCCCCTTCTCCCTGTGTCACCTCTCTCTCCTCCCCCTCTCCCTGTGTCACCTCTCTCTCCTCCCCTTCTCCCTGTGTCACCTCTCTCTCCTCCCCCTCTCCCTGTGTCACCTCTCTCTCCTCCCCTTCTCCCCGTGTCACCTCTCTCTCCTCCCCCTTCTCCCCCGTGTCACCTCTCTCTCCTCCCCTTCTCCCTGTGTCACCTCTCTCTCCTCCCCTTCTCCCTGTGTCACCTCTCTCTCCTCCCCCTCTCCCTGTGTCACCTCTCTCTCCTCCCCTTCTCCCTGTGTCACCTCTCTCTCCTCCCCCTCTCCCTGTGTCACCTCTCTCTCCTCCCCTTCTCCCTGTGTCACCTCTCTCTCCTCCCCTTCTCCCTGTGTACCTCTCTCTCCTCCCCTTCTCCCTGTGTCACCTCTCTCTCCTCCCCTTCTCCCTGTGTCACCTCTCTCTCCTCCCCTTCTCCCTGTGTCACCTCTCTCTCCTCCCCTTCTCCCTGTGTCACCTCTCTCTCCTCCCCTTCTCCCTGTGTCACCTCTCTCTCCTCCCCTTCTCCCTGTGTCACCTCTCTCTCCTCCCCCTCTCCCTGTGTCACCTCTCTCTCCTCCCCTTCTCCCTGTGTCACCTCTCTCTCCTCCCCCTCTCCCTGTGTCACCTCTCTCTCCTCCCCTTCTCCCTGTGTCACCTCTCTCTCCTCCCCTTCTCCCTGTGTCACCTCTCTCTCCTCCCCTTCTCCCTGTGTCACCTCTCTCTCCTCCCCTTCTCCCTGTGTCACCTCTCTCTCCTCCCCTTCTCCCTGTGTCACCTCTCTCTCCTCCCCTTCTCCCTGTGTCACACCTCTCTCCTCCCCTTCTCCCTGTGTCACCTCTCTCTCCTCCCCCATGTCACACCCCTCTCCTTCCCCCTACTCCTGTGTCACACCTCTCTCCTCCCCCGTGTCACCCCTCTCTCCTCCCCCTTCTCCCCCATGTCACCTCTCTCTCCTCCCCCTTCTCCCCCATGTCACCTCTCTCTCCTCCCCCATGTCACACCCCTCTCCTTCCCCCTACTCTCTGTGTCACACCTCTCTCCTCCCCCTCTCCCCCGTGTCACCCCTCTCTCCTCCCCCTCTCCCCCGTGTCACCTCTCTCTCCTCCCCCTTCTCCCCCATGTCACCTCTCTCTCCTCCCCCTTCTCCCTGTGTCACCTCTCTCTCCTCCCCCTTCTCCCTGTGTCACCCCTCTCTCCTCCCCCTCTCCCCCGTGTCACCCCTCTCTCCTCCCCCTCTCCCCCGTGTCACCCCTCTCTCCTCCCCCGTGTCACCCCTCTCTCCTCCCCCTCTCCCCCGTGTCACCCCTCTCTCCTCCCCCGTGTCACCCCTCTCTCCTCCCCCTCTCCCTCGTGTCACCCCTCTCTCCTCCCCCTCTCCCCCGTGTCACCCCTCTCTCCTCCCCCGTGTCACCCCTCTCTCCTCCCCCTCTCCCCCGTGTCACCCCTCTCTCCTCCCCCGTGTCACCCCTCTCCTCCCCCCGTGTCACCCCTCTCTCCTCCCCCTCTCCCCCGTGTCACCCCTCTCTCCTCCCCCGTGTCACCCCCTCTCTCCTCCCCCGTGTCACCCCTCTCTCCTCCCCCTCTCCCCCGTGTCACCCCTCTCTCCTCCCCCGTGTCACCCCTCTCTCCTCCCCCGTGTCACCCCTCTCTCCTCTCCCTTCTTCCCCGTGTCACCTCTCTCTCCTCCCCCATGTCACACCCCTCTCCTTCCCCCTACTCTCTGTGTCACACCTCTCTCCTCTCCCCCGTGTCACCCCTCTCTCCTCCCCCTCTCCCCCGTGTCACCTCTCTCTCCTCCCCCTTCTCCCTGTGTCACCTCTCTCTCCTCCCCCATGTCACACCCCTCTCCTTCCCCCTACTCCCTGTGTCACCCCTCTCTCCTCCCCCTCTCCCCCGTGTCACCCCTCTCTCCTCCCCCTCTCCCCCGTGTCACCCCTCTCTCCTCCCCCGTGTCACCCCTCTCTCCTCCCCCGTGTCACCCCTCTCTCCTCCCCCTCTCCCCCGTGTCACCCCTCTCTCCTCCCCCTCTCCCCCGTGTCACCCCTCTCTCCTCCCCCGTGTCACCCCTCTCTCCTCTCCCTTCTTCCCGTGTCACCCCTCTCTCCTCCCCCTTCTCCATATCACCCCTCTCTCCTCTCCCTTCTTCCCCGTGTCACCTCTCTCTCCTCCCCCATGTCACACCCCTCTCCTTCCCCCTACTCTCTGTGTCACACCTCTCTCCTCCCCCTCTCCCCCGTGTCACCCCTCTCTCCTCCCCCTCTCCCCTGTGTCACCTCTCTCTCCTCCCCCTTCTCCCCCATGTCACCTCTCTCTCCTCCCCCTTCTCCCTGTGTCACCTCTCTCTCCTCCCCCATGTCACACCCCTCTCCTTCCCCCTACTCCCTGTGTCACCCCTCTCTCCTCCCCCTCTCCCCCGTGTCACCCCTCTCTCCTCCCCCTCTCCCTCGTGTCACCCCTCTCTCCTCCCCCTCTCCCCCGTGTCACCCCTCTCTCCTCCCCCGTGTCACCCCTCTCTCCTCCCCCGTGTCACCCCTCTCTCCTCCCCCTCTCCCCCGTGTCACCCCTCTCTCCTCCCTCGTGTCACCCCTCTCTCCTCCCCCGTGTCACCCCTCTCTCCTCCCCCGTGTCACCCCTCTCTCCTCCCCCGTGTCACCCCTCTCTCCTCTCCCTTCTTCCCCGTGTCACCTCTCTCTCCTCCCCCATGTCACACCCCTCTCCTTCCCCCTACTCCCTGTGTCACACCTCTCTCCTCCCCCTCTCCCCCGTGTCACCCCTCTCTCCTCCCCCTCTCCCCCGTGTCACCCCTCTCTCCTCCCCCTCTCCTCCCCCTCTCCCCCGTGTCACCCCTCTCTCCCAGAACTGAGTGGACTTGTTGGACCCAAATCCAATTTTTAAAGAAGTTTAATTGCTTTGTTTGGACCTCTGTCCTTTTCTCTTCCCCCCGTGTCACCCCTCTCTCCTCCCCTTCTCCCTGTGTCACCTCTCTCTCCTCCCCCATGTCACACCCCTCTCCTTCCCCCTACTCTCTGTGTCACACCTCTCTCCTCCCCCTCTCCCCCGTGTCACCTCTCTCTCCTCCCCCTTCTCCCCCATGTCACCTCTCTCTCCTCCCCCTTCTCCCTGTGTCACCTCTCTCTCCTCCCCCTTCTCCCCCATGTCACCTCTCTCTCCTCCCCCTTCTCCCTGTGTCACCCCTCTCTCCTCCCCCTCTCCCCCGTGTCACCCCTCTCTCCTCCCCCTCTCCCCCGTGTCACCCCTCTCTCCTCCCCCGTGTCACCCCTCTCTCCTCCCCCTCTCCCCCGTGTCACCCCTCTCTCCTCCCCCGTGTCACCCCTCTCTCCTCCCCCTCTCCCTCGTGTCACCCCTCTCTCCTCCCCCTCTCCCCCCGTGTCACCCCTCTCTCCTCCCCCGTGTCACCCCTCTCTCCTCCCCCTCTCCCCCGTGTCACCCCTCTCTCCTCCCCGTGTCACCCCTCTCTCCTCCCCCTCTCCCCCGTGTCACCCCTCTCTCCTCCCCCGTGTCACCCCCTCTCCTCCCCCGTGTCACCCCTCTCTCCTCCCCCTCTCCCCCGTGTCACCCCTCTCTCCTCCCCCGTGTCACCCCTCTCTCCTCCCCCCGTGTCACCCCTCTCTCCTCTCCCTTCTTCCCCGTGTCACCTCTCTCTCCTCCCCCATGTCACACCCCCTCTCCTTCCCCCTACTCTCTGTGTCACACCTCTCTCCTCTCCCCCGTGTCACCCCTCTCTCCTCCCCCTCTCCCCCGTGTCACCTCTCTCTCCTCCCCCTTCTCCCTGTGTCACCTCTCTCTCCTCCCCCATGTCACACCCCTCTCCTTCCCCCTACTCCCTGTGTCACCCCTCTCTCCTCCCCCCTCTCCCCGTGTCACCCCTCTCTCCTCCCCCTCTCCCCCGTGTCACCCCTCTCTCCTCCCCCCGTGTCACCCCTCTCTCCTCCCCCGTGTCACCCCTCTCTCCTCCCCCTCTCCCCCGTGTCACCCCTCTCTCCTCCCCCTCTCCCCCGTGTCACCCCTCTCTCCTCCCCCGTGTCACCCCTCTCTCCTCTCCCTTCTTCCCGTGTCACCCCTCTCTCCTCCCCCTTCTCCATATCACCCCTCTCTCCTCTCCCTTCTTCCCCGTGTCACCTCTCTCTCCTCCCCCATGTCACACCCCTCTCCTTCCCCCTACTCTCTGTGTCACACCTCTCTCCTCCCCCTCTCCCCCGTGTCACCCCTCTCTCCTCCCCCTCTCCCCTGTGTCACCTCTCTCTCCTCCCCCTTCTCCCCCATGTCACCTCTCTCTCCTCCCCCTTCTCCCTGTGTCACCTCTCTCTCCTCCCCCATGTCACACCCCTCTCCTTCCCCCTACTCCCTGTGTCACCCCTCTCTCCTCCCCCTCTCCCCCGTGTCACCCCTCTCTCCTCCCCCTCTCCCTCGTGTCACCCCTCTCTCCTCCCCCTCTCCCCCGTGTCACCCCTCTCTCCTCCCCCGTGTCACCCCTCTCTCCTCCCCCGTGTCACCCCTCTCTCCTCCCCCGTGTCACCCCTCTCTCCTCCCCCTCTCCCCCGTGTCACCCCTCTCTCCTCCCCCGTGTCACCCCCTCTCTCCTCCCCCGTGTCACCCCTCTCTCCTCCCCCGTGTCACCCCTCTCTCCTCCCCCCGTGTCACCCCTCTCTCCTCTCCCTTCTTCCCCGTGTCACCTCTCTCTCCTCCCCCATGTCACACCCCTCTCCTTCCCCCCTACTCCCTGTGTCACACCTCTCTCCTCCCCCTCTCCCCCGTGTCACCCCTCTCTCCTCCCCCTCTCCCCCGTGTCACCTCTCTCTCCTCCCCCTTCTCCCCCATGTCACCTCTCTCTCCTCCCCCTTCTCCCTGTGTCACCTCTCTCTCCTCCCCCATGTCACACCCCTCTCCTTCCCCCTACTCTCTGTGTCACACCTCTCTCCTCCCCCTCTCCCCCGTGTCACCCCTCTCTCCTCCCCCTCTCCCCCGTGTCACCTCTCTCTCCTCCCCCTTCTCCCCCATGTCACCTCTCTCTCCTCCCCCTTCTCCCTGTGTCACCTCTCTCTCCTCCCCCATGTCACACCCCTCTCCTTCCCCCTACTCCCTGTGTCACACCTCTCTCCTCCCCCTCTCCCCCGTGTCACCCCTCTCTCCTCCCCCTCTCCCCCCGTGTCACCCCTCTCTCCTCCCCCGTGTCACCCCTCTCTCCTCCCCCTCTCCCTCGTGTCACCCCTCTCTCCTCCCCCTCTCCCCCGTGTCACCCCTCTCTCCTCCCCCGTGTCACCCCTCTCTCCTCCCCCTCTCCCCCGTGTCACCCCTCTCTCCTCCCCCGTGTCACCCCTCTCTCCTCCCCCGTGTCACCCCTCTCTCCTCCCCCGTGTCACCCCTCTCTCCTCCCCCTCTCCCCCGTGTCACCCCTCTCTCCTCCCCCGTGTCACCCCTCTCTCCTCCCCCGTGTCACCCCTCTCTCCTCTCCCTTCTTCCCCGTGTCACCCCTCTCTCCTCCCCCTTCTCCATATCACCCCTCTCTCCTCTCCCTTCTTCCCCGTGTCACCTCTCTCTCCTCCCCCATGTCACACCCCTCTCCTTCCCCCTACTCTCTGTGTCACACCTCTCTCCTCCCCCTCTCCCCCGTGTCACCTCTCTCTCCTCCCCCTTCTCCCCCGTGTCACCCCTCTCTCCTCCCCCTCTCCCCCGTGTCACCCCTCTCTCCTCCCCCTCTCCCCCGTGTCACCCCTCTCTCCTCCCCCTCTCCCCCGTGTCACCCCTCTCTCCTCCCCCGTGTCACCCCTCTCTCCTCCCCCGTGTCACCCCTCTCTCCTCCCCCTCTCCCCCGTGTCACCCCTCTCTCCTCCCCCTCTCCCCCGTGTCACCCCCTCTCTCCTCCCCCGTGTCACCCCTCTCTCCTCCCCCTCTCCCTCGTGTCACCCCTCTCTCCTCCCCCTCTCCCTCGTGTCACCCCTCTCTCCTCCCCCTCTCCCCCGTGTCACCCCTCTCTCCTCCCCCTCTCCCCCGTGTCACCCCTCTCTCCTCCCCCTCTCCCCCGTGTCACCCCTCTCTCCTCCCCCTCTCCCCCGTGTCACCCCTCTCTCCTCCCCCTCTCCCCCGTGTCACCCCTCTCTCCTCCCCCGTGTCACCCCTCTCTCCTCCCCCGTGTCACCCCTCTCTCCTCCCCCTCTCCCCCGTGTCACCCCTCTCTCCTCCCCCTCTCCCCCGTGTCACCCCTCTCTCCTCCCCCGTGTCACCCCTCTCTCCTCCCCCTCTCCCTCGTGTCACCCCTCTCTCCTCCCCCTCTCCCTCGTGTCACCCCTCTCTCCTCCCCCTCTCCCCCGTGTCACCCCTCTCTCCTCCCCCGTGTCACCCCTCTCTCCTCCCCCGTGTCACCCCTCTCTCCTCCCCCGTGTCACCCCTCTCTCCTCCCCCTCTCCCCCGTGTCACCCCTCTCTCCTCCCCCGTGTCACCCCTCTCTCCTCCCACTCTCCCCCGTGTCACCCCTCTCTCCTCCTCCGTGTCACCCCTCTCTCCTCTCCCTTCTTCCCCGTGTCACCCCTCTCTCCTCCCCCTTCTCCATATCACCCCTCTCTCCTCTCCCTTCTCCATATCACCCCTCTCTCCTCTCCCTTCTTCCCCGTGTCACCTCTCTCTCCTCCCCCTTCTCCCCCATGTCACCTCTCTCTCCTCCCCCTTCTCCCTGTGTCACCTCTCTCTCCTCCCCCATGTCACACCCCTCTCCTTCCCCCTACTCCCTGTGTCACACCTCTCTCCTCCCCCTCTCCCCCGTGTCACCCCTCTCTCCTCCCCCTCTCCCCCGTGTCACCCCTCTCTCCTCCCCCTCTCCCCCGTGTCACCTCTCTCTCCTCCCCCATGTCACACCCCTCTCCTTCCCCCTACTCCCTGTGTCACACCTCTCTCCTCCCCCTCTCCCCCCGTGTCACCCCTCTCTCCTCCCCCTCTCCCCCGTGTCACCTCTCTCTCCTCCCCCTTCTCCCCCGTGTCACCTCTCTCTCCTCCCCCTCCTCCCTGTGTCACCTCTCTCTCCTCCCCCATGTCACACCCCTCTCCTTCCCCCTACTCCCTGTGTCACACCTCTCTCCTCCCCCTCTCCCCCGTGTCACCCCTCTCTCCTCCCCCTCTCCCCCGTGTCACCCCTCTCTCCTCCCCCTCTCCCCCGTGTCACCTCTCTCTCCTCCCCCATGTCACACCCCTCTCCTTCCCCCTACTCCCTGTGTCACACCTCTCTCCTCCCCCTCTCCCCCGTGTCACCCCTCTCTCCTCCCCCTCTCCCCCGTGTCACCCCTCTCTCCTCCCCCTCTCCCCCGTGTCACCCCTCTCTCCTCCCCCCTCTCCCCCGTGTCACCCCTCTCTCCTCCCCCTCTCCCCCGTGTCACCCCTCTCTCCTCCCCCTCTCCCCCGTGTCACCCCTCTCTCCCAGAACTGAGTGGACTTGTTGGACCCAAATCCAATTTTTAAAGAAGTTTAATTGCTTTGTTTGGACCTCTGTCCTTTTCTCTTCCCCCCGTGTCACCCCTCTCTCCTCCCCTTCTCCCTGTGTCACCTCTCTCTCCTCCCCCATGTCACACCCCTCGCCTTCCCCCTACTCCCTGTGTCACACCTCTCTCCTCCCCCTCTCCCCCGTGTCACCCCTCTCTCCTCCCCCTCTCCCCCGTGTCACCCCTCTCTCCTCCCCCTCTCCCCCGTGTCACCTCTCTCTCCTCCCCCTTCTCCCCCATGTCACCTCTCTCTCCTCCCCCTTCTCCCTGTGTCACCTCTCTCTCCTCCCCCATGTCACACCCCTCTCCTTCCCCCTACTCCCTGTGTCACACCTCTCTCCTCCCCCCTCTCCCCCGTGTCACCCCTCTCTCCTCCCCCTCTCCCCCGTGTCACCCCTCTCTCCTCCCCCTCTCCCCCGTGTCACCCCTCTCTCCTCCCCCTCTCCCCCGTGTCACCCCTCTCTCCTCCCCCTCTCCCCCGTGTCACCCCTCTCTCCTCCCCCTCTCCCCCATGTCACCCCTCTCTCCTCCCCCTCTCCCCCGTGTCACCCCTCTCTCCTCCCCCGTGTCACCCCTCTCTCCTCCCCCGTGTCACCCCTCTCTCCTCCCCCGTCTCACCCCTCTCTCCTCCCCCGTGTCACCCCTCTCTCCTCCCCCGTGTCACCCCTCTCTCCTCCCCCTTCTCCATATCTCCCCTCTCTCCTCTCCCTTCTTCCCCGTGTCACCCCTCTCTCCTCCCCCTCTCCCCCGTGTCACCCCTCTCTCCTCCCCCGTGTCACCCCTCTCTCCTCCCCCGTCTCACCCCTCTCTCCTCCCCCGTCTCACCCTCTCTCCTCCCCCTCTCCCCCGTGTCACCCCTCTCTTCTCCCCCGTGTCACCCCTCTCTCCTCCCCCGTGTCACCCCCTCTCTCCTCCCCCTTCTCCATATCTCCCCTCTCTCCTCTCCCTTCTTCCCCGTGTCACCTCTCTCTCCTCCCCCATGTCACACCCCTCTCCTTCCCCCTACTCTCTGTGTCACACCTCTCTCCTCCCCCTCTCCCCCGTGTCACCCCTCTCTCCTCCCCCTCTCCCCCGTGTCACCTCTCTCTCCTCCCCCTTCTCCCCCATGTCACCTCTCTCTCCTCCCACTTCTCCCTGTGTCACCTCTCTCTCCTCCCCCATGTCACACCCCTCTCCTTCCCCCTACTCCCTGTGTCACCCCTCTCTCCTCCCCCTCTCCCCCGTGTCACCCCTCTCTCCTCCCCCTCTCCCCGTGTCACCCCTCTCTCCTCCCCCTCTCCCCCGTGTCACCCCTCTCTCCTCCCCCGTGTCACCCCTCTCTCCTCCCCCGTGTCACCCCTCTCTCCTCCCCCTCTCCCTCGTGTCACCCCTCTCTCCTCCCCCTCTCCCCCGTGTCACCCCTCTCTCCTCCCCCGTGTCACCCCTCTCTCCTCCCCCGTGTCACCCCTCTCTCCTCCCCCGTGTCACCCCTCTCTCCTCCCCCTCTCCCCTCCCCCTCTCCCCCGTGTCACCCCTCTCTCCTCCCCCGTGTCACCCCTCTCTCCTCCCCCGTGTCACCCCTCTCTCCTCCCCCGTGTCACCCCTCTCTCCTCCCCCTTCTCCATATCACCCCCTCTCTCCTCCCCCTCTCCCCCGTGTCACCCCTCTCTCCTCCCCCGTGTCACCCCTCTCTCCTCCCCCGTGTCACCCCTCTCTCCTCCCCTTCTCCCCGGTGTCACCCCCTCTCTCCTCCCCCGTGTCACCCCTCTCTCCTCCCCCGTGTCACCCCTCTCTCCTCCCCCTTCTCCATATCTCCCCTCTCTCCTCTCCCTTCTTCCCCGTGTCACCTCTCTCTCCTCCCCCATGTCACACCCCTCTCCTTCCCCCTACTCCCTGTGTCACACCTCTCTCCTCCCCCTCTCCCCCGTGTCACCCCTCTCTCCTCCCCCTCTCCCCCGTGTCACCCCACTCTCCTCCCCCTCTCCCTCGTGTCACCCCTCTCTCCTCCCCCTCTCCCCCGTGTCACCCCTCTCTCTCCCCCGTTTCACCCCTCTCTCCTCCCCGTGTCACCCCTCTCTCCTCCCCCTCTCCCCCGTGTCACCCCTCTCTCCTCCCCCGTGTCACCCCTCTCTCCTCCCCCGTGTCACCCCTCTCTCCTCCCCCGTGTCACCCCTCTCTCCTCCCCCGTGTCACCCCTCTCTCCTCTCCCTTCTTCCCCGTGTCACCCCTCTCTCCTCCCCCTTCTCCATATCACCCCTCTCTCCTCTCCCTTCTTCCCCGTGTCACCTCTCTCTCCTCCCCCATGTCACACCCCTCTCCTTCCCCCTACTCTCTGTGTCACACCTCTCTCCTCCCCCTCTCCCCCGTGTCACCCCTCTCTCCTCCCCCTCTCCCCCGTGTCACCCCTCTCTCCTCCCCCTTCTCCCCCATGTCACCTCTCTCTCCTCCCCCGTGTCACCCCTCTCTCCTCCCCCTCTCCCCCGTGTCACCCCTCTCTCCTCCCCCTCTCCCCCGTGTCACCCCTCTCTCCTCCCCCGTGTCACCCCTCTCTCCTACCCCGTGTCACCCCTCTCTCCTCCCCCGTGTCACCCCTCCTCCTCCTCCCCCCCCCTCTCCCCCGTGTCACCCCTCTCTCCTCCCCCTCTCCCCCGTGTCACCCCTCTCTCCTCCCCCTCTCCCCCGTGTCACCCCTCTCTCCTCCCCCGTGTCACCCCTCTCTCCTCCCCCTCTCCCTCGTGTCACCCCTCTCTCCTCCCCCTCTCCCCGTGTCACCCCTCTCTCCTCCCCCGTGTCACCCCTCTCTCCTCCCCCGTGTCACCCCTCTCTCCTCCCCGTGTCACCCCTCTCTCCTCCCCCTCTCCCCCGTGTCACCCCTCTCTCCTCCCCCGTGTCACCCCTCTCTCCTCCCCCGTGTCACCCCTCTCTCCTCCCCCGTGTCACCCCTCTCTCCTCCCCCTCTCCCCCGTGTCACCCCTCTCTCCTCCTCCGTGTCACCCCTCTCTCCTCTCCCTTCTTCCCCGTGTCACCCCTCTCTCCTCCCCCTTCTCCATATCACCCCTCTCTCCTCTCCCTTCTCCATATCACCCCTCTCTCCTCTCCCTTCTTCCCCGTGTCACCTCTCTCTCCTCCCCCTTCTCCCCCATGTCACCTCTCTCTCCTCCCCCTTCTCCCTGTGTCACCTCTCTCTCCTCCCCCATGTCACACCCCTCTCCTTCCCCCTACTCTCTGTGTCACACCTCTCTCCTCCCCCTCTCCCCCGTGTCACCCCTCTCTCCTCCCCCTCTCCCCCGTGTCACCTCTCTCTCCTCCCCCTTCTCCCCCATGTCACCTCTCTCTCCTCCCCCTTCTCCCTGTGTCACCTCTCTCTCCTCCCCCATGTCACACCCCTCTCCTTCCCCCTACTCCCTGTGACCTCTCTCCTCCCCCTCTCCCCCGTGTCACCCCTCTCTCCTCCCCCTCTCCCCCGTGTCACCCCTCTCTCCTCCCCCGTGTCACCCCTCTCTCCTCCCCCTCTCCCTCGTGTCACCCCTCTCTCCTCCCCCTCTCCCCCGTGTCACCCCTCTCTCCTCCCCCGTGTCACCCCTCTCTCCTCCCCCTCTCCCCCGTGTCACCCCTCTCTCCTCCCCCGTGTCACCCCTCTCTCCTCCCCCGTGTCACCCCTCTCTCCTCCCCGTGTCACCCCTCTCTCCTCCCCCGTGTCACCCCTCTCTCCTCCCCCTCCTCCCCGTGTCACCCCTCTCTCCTCCCCCGTGTCACCCCTCTCTCCTCCCCCGTGTCACCCCTCTCTCCTCTCCCTTCTTCCCCGTGTCACCCCTCTCTCCTCCCCCTTCTCCATATCACCCCTCTCTCCTCTCCCTTCTTCCCCGTGTCACCTCTCTCTCCTCCCCCATGTCACACCCCTCTCCTTCCCCCTACTCTCTGTGTCACACCTCTCTCCTCCCCCTCTCCCCCGTGTCACCCCTCTCTCCTCCCCTCTCCCCCGTGTCACCCCTCTCTCCTCCCCCTTCTCCCCCATGTCACCTCTCTCTCCTCCCCCTTCTCCCCCGTGTCACCCCTCTCTCCTCCCCCTCTCCCCCGTGTCACCCCTCTCTCCTCCCCCCTCTCCCCCGTGTCACCCCTCTCTCCTCCCCCTCTCCCCCGTGTCACCCCTCTCTCCTCCCCGTGTCACCCCTCTCTCCTCCCCCGTGTCACCCCTCTCTCCTCCCCCTCTCCCCCGTGTCACCCCTCTCTCCTCCCCCTCTCTCCCGTGTCACCCCTCTCTCCTCCCCCGTGTCACCCCTCTCTCCTCCCCCTCTCCCTCGTGTCACCCCTCTCTCCTCCCCCTCTCCCTCGTGTCACCCCTCTCTCCTCCCCCTCTCCCCCGTGTCACCCCTCTCCTCCCCCCGTGTCACCCCTCTCTCCTCCCCCGTGTCACCCCTCTCTCCTCCCCCGTGTCACCCCTCTCTCCTCCCCCTCTCCCCCGTGTCACCCCTCTCTCCTCCCCCGTGTCACCCCTCTCTCCTCCCACTCTCCCCCGTGTCACCCCTCTCTCCTCCTCCGTGTCACCCCTCTCTCCTCTCCCTTCTTCCCCGTGTCACCCCTCTCTCCTCCCCCTTCTCCATATCACCCCTCTCTCCTCTCCCTTCTCCATATCACCCCTCTCTCCTCTCCCTTCTTCCCCGTGTCACCTCTCTCTCCTCCCCCTTCTCCCCCATGTCACCTCTCTCTCCTCCCCCTTCTCCCTGTGTCACCTCTCTCTCCTCCCCCATGTCACACCCCTCTCCTTCCCCCTACTCCCTGTGTCACACCTCTCTCCTCCCCCTCTCCCCCGTGTCACCCCTCTCTCCTCCCCCTCTCCCCCGTGTCACCCCTCTCTCCTCCCCCTCTCCCCCGTGTCACCTCTCTCTCCTCCCCCATGTCACACCCCTCTCCTTCCCCCTACTCCCTGTGTCACACCTCTCTCCTCCCCCTCTCCCCCGTGTCACCCCTCTCTCCTCCCCCTCTCCCCCGTGTCACCTCTCTCTCCTCCCCCTTCTCCCCCGTGTCACCTCTCTCTCCTCCCCCTTCTCCCTGTGTCAACCTCTCTCTCCTCCCCCATGTCACACCCCTCTCCTTCCCCCTACTCCCTGTGTCACACCTCTCTCCTCCCCCTCTCCCCCGTGTCACCCCTCTCTCCTCCCCCTCTCCCCCGTGTCACCCCTCTCTCCTCCCCCTCTCCCCCGTGTCACCTCTCTCTCCTCCCCCATGTCACACCCCTCTCCTTCCCCCTACTCCCTGTGTCACACCTCTCTCCTCCCCCTCTCCCCCGTGTCACCCCTCTCTCCTCCCCCTCTCCCCCGTGTCACCCCTCTCTCCTCCCCCTCTCCCCCGTGTCACCCCTCTCTCCTCCCCCTCTCCCCCGTGTCACCCCTCTCTCCTCCCCCTCTCCCCCGTGTCACCCCTCTCTCCCAGAACTGAGTGGACTTGTTGGACCCAAATCCAATTTTTAAAGAAGTTTAATTGCTTTGTTTGGACCTCTGTCCTTTTCTCTTCCCCCCGTGTCACCCCTCTCTCCTCCCCTTCTCCCTGTGTCACCTCTCTCTCCTCCCCCATGTCACACCCCTCGCCTTCCCCCTACTCCCTGTGTCACACCTCTCTCCTCCCCCTCTCCCCCCCGTGTCACCCCTCTCTCCTCCCCCTCTCCCCCGTGTCACCCCTCTCTCCTCCCCCTCTCCCCCGTGTCACCTCTCTCTCCTCCCCCTTCTCCCCCATGTCACCTCTCTCTCCTCCCCCTTCTCCCTGTGTCACCTCTCTCTCCTCCCCCATGTCACACCCCTCTCCTTCCCCCTACTCCCTGTGTCACACCTCTCTCCTCCCCCTCTCCCCCGTGTCACCCCTCTCTCCTCCCCCTCTCCCCCGTGTCACCCCTCTCTCCTCCCCCTCTCCCCCGTGTCACCCCTCTCTCCTCCCCCTCTCCCCCGTGTCACCCCTCTCTCCTCCCCCTCTCCCCCGTGTCACCCCTCTCTCCTCCCCCTCTCCCCCATGTCACCCCTCTCTCCTCCCCCTCTCCCCCGTGTCACCCCTCTCTCCTCCCCCGTGTCACCCCTCTCTCCTCCCCCGTGTCACCCCTCTCTCCTCCCCCTCTCCCCCGTGTCACCCCTCTCTCCTCCCCCGTGTCACCCCTCTCTCCTCCCCCGTGTCACCCCTCTCTCCTCCCCCGTGTCACCCCTCTCTCCTCCCCCGTGTCACCCCTCTCTCCTCCCCCTTCTCCATATCTCCCCTCTCTCCTCTCCCTTCTTCCCCGTGTCACCCCTCTCTCCTCCCCCTCTCCCCCGTGTCACCCCTCTCTCCTCCCCCGTGTCACCCCTCTCTCCTCCCCCGTCTCACCCCTCTCTCCTCCCCCGTCTCACCCCTCTCTCCTCCCCCTCTCCCCCGTGTCACCCCTCTCTCCTCCCCCGTCTCACCCCTCTCTCCTCCCCCGTCTCACCCCTCTCTCCTCCCCCTTCTCCATATCTCCCCTCTCTCCTCTCCCTTCTTCCCCGTGTCACCTCTCTCTCCTCCCCCATGTCACACCCCTCTCCTTCCCCCTACTCTCTGTGTCACACCTCTCTCCTCCCCCTCTCCCCCGTGTCACCCCTCTCTCCTCCCCCTCTCCCCCGTGTCACCTCTCTCTCCTCCCCCTTCTCCCCCATGTCACCTCTCTCTCCTCCCACTTCTCCCTGTGTCACCTCTCTCTCCTCCCCCATGTCACACCCCTCTCCTTCCCCCTACTCCCTGTGTCACCCCTCTCTCCTCCCCCTCTCCCCCGTGTCACCCCTCTCTCCTCCCCCTCTCCCCGTGTCACCCCTCTCTCCTCCCCCTCTCCCCCGTGTCACCCCTCTCTCCTCCCCCGTGTCACCCCTCTCTCCTCCCCCTCTCCCTCGTGTCACCCCTCTCTCCTCCCCCTCTCCCCCGTGTCACCCCTCTCTCCTCCCCCGTGTCACCCCTCTCTCCTCCCCCGTGTCACCCCTCTCTCCTCCCCCGTGTCACCCCTCTCTCCTCCCCCTCTCCCCTCCCCCTCTCCCCCGTGTCACCCCTCTCTCCTCCCCCGTGTCACCCCTCTCTCCTCCCCCGTGTCACCCCTCTCTCCTCCCCCTTCTCCATATCACCCCTCTCTCCTCCCCCTCTCCCCCGTGTCACCCCTCTCTCCTCCCCCGTGTCACCCCTCTCTCCTCCCCCGTGTCACCCCTCTCTCCTCCCCTTCTCCCCCGTGTCACCCCTCTCTCCTCCCCGTGTCACCCCTCTCTCCTCCCCCGTGTCACCCCTCTCTCCTCCCCCTTCTCCATATCTCCCCTCTCTCCTCTCCCTTCTTCCCCGTGTCACCTCTCTCTCCTCCCCCATGTCACACCCCTCTCCTTCCCCCTACTCCCTGTGTCACACCTCTCTCCTCCCCCTCTCCCCCGTGTCACCCCTCTCTCCTCCCCCTCTCCCCCGTGTCACCCCACTCTCCTCCCCCTCTCCCTCGTGTCACCCCTCTCTCCTCCCCCTCTCCCCCGTGTCCCCCCTCTCTCCTCCCCCGTTTCACCCCTCTCTCCTCCCCCGTGTCACCCCTCTCTCCTCCCCCTCTCCCCCGTGTCACCCCTCTCTCCTCCCCCGTGTCACCCCTCTCTCCTCCCCCGTGTCACCCCTCTCTCCTCCCCCGTGTCACCCCTCTCTCCTCTCCCTTCTTCCCCGTGTCACCCCTCTCTCCTCCCCCTTCTCCATATCACCCCTCTCTCCTCTCCCTTCTTCCCCGTGTCACCTCTCTCTCCTCCCCCATGTCACACCCCTCTCCTTCCCCCTACTCTCTGTGTCACACCTCTCTCCTCCCCCTCTCCCCCGTGTCACCCCTCTCTCCTCCCCCCTCTCCCCCGTGTCACCCCTCTCTCCTCCCCCTTCTCCCCCATGTCACCTCTCTCTCCTCCCCCTTCTCCCCCGTGTCACCCCTCTCTCCTCCCCCTCTCCCCCGTGTCACCCCTCTCTCCTCCCCCTCTCCCCCGTGTCACCCCTCTCTCCTCCCCCTCTCCCCCGTGTCACCCCTCTCTCCTCCCCCGTGTCACCCCTCTCTCCTCCCCCTCTCCCCCGTGTCACCCCTCTCTCCTCCCCCTCTCCCCCGTGTCACCCCTCTCTCCTCCCCCTCTCCCCCGTGTCACCCCTCTCTCCTCCCCCGTGTCACCCCTCTCTCCTCCCCCTCTCCCTCGTGTCACCCCTCTCTCCTCCCCCTCTCCCCGTGTCACCCCTCTCTCCTCCCCCGTGTCACCCCTCTCTCCTCCCCCGTGTCACCCCTCTCTCCTCCCCCGTGTCACCCCTCTCTCCTCCCCCGTGTCACCCCTCTCTCCTCCCCCTCTCCCCCGTGTCACCCCTCTCTCCTCCCCCGTGTCACCCCTCTCTCCTCCCCCGTGTCACCCCTCTCTCCTCCCCCGTGTCACCCCTCTCTCCTCCCCCGTGTCACCCCTCTCTCCTCCTCCGTGTCACCCCTCTCTCCTCTCCCTTCTTCCCCGTGTCACCCCTCTCTCCTCCCCCTTCTCCATATCACCCCTCTCTCCTCTCCCTTCTCCATATCACCCCTCTCTCCTCTCCCTTCTTCCCCGTGTCACCTCTCTCTCCTCCCCCTTCTCCCCCATGTCACCTCTCTCTCCTCCCCCTTCTCCCTGTGTCACCTCTCTCTCCTCCCCCATGTCACACCCCTCTCCTTCCCCCTACTCTCTGTGTCACACCTCTCTCCTCCCCCTCTCCCCCGTGTCACCCCTCTCTCCTCCCCCTCTCCCCTGTGTCACCTCTCTCTCCTCCCCCTTCTCCCCCATGTCACCTCTCTCTCCTCCCCCTTCTCCCTGTGTCACCTCTCTCTCCTCCCCCATGTCACACCCCTCTCCTTCCCCCTACTCCCTGTGTCACACCTCTCTCCTCCCCCGTGTCACCCCTCTCTCCTCCCCCTCTCCCCCGTGTCACCCCTCTCTCCTCCCCCTCTCCCCCGTGTCACCCCTCTCTCCTCCCCCTCTCCCCCGTGTCACCTCTCTCTCCTCCCCCATGTCACACCCCTCTCCTTCCCCCTACTCCCTGTGTCACACCTCTCTCCTCCCCCTCTCCCCCGTGTCACCCCTCTCTCCTCCCCCTCTCCCCCGTGTCAACCCTCTCTCCTCCCCCTCTCCCCCGTGTCACCCCTCTCTCCTCCCCCGTGTCACCCCTCTCTCCTCCCCCTCTCCCCCGTGTCACCTCTCTCTCCTCCCCCATGTCACACCCCTCTCCTTCCCCCTACTCCCTGTGTCACACCTCTCTCCTCCCCCTCTCCCCCGTGTCACCCCTCTCTCCTCCCCCTCTCCCCCGTGTCACCCCTCTCTCCTCCCCCTCTCCCCCGTGTCACCCCTCTCTCCTCCCCTTCTCCCTGTGTCACCTCTCTCTCCTCCCCCATGTCACACCCCTCTCCTTCCCCCTACTCCCTGTGTCACACCTCTCTCCTCCCCCTCTCCCCCGTGTCACCCCTCTCTCCTCCCCCTCTCCCCCGTGTCACCCCTCTCTCCTCCCCCTCTCCCCCGTGTCACCTCTCTCTCCTCCCCCTTCTCCCCCATGTCACCTCTCTCTCCTCCCCCTTCTCCCTGTGTCACCTCTCTCTCCTCCCCCATGTCACACCCCTCTCCTTCCCCCTACTCCCTGTGTCACACCTCTCTCCTCCCCCTCTCCCCCGTGTCACCCCTCTCTCCTCCCCCTCTCCCCCGTGTCACCCCTCTCTCCTCCCCCTCTCCCCCGTGTCACCCCTCTCTCCTCCCCCTCTCCCCCGTGTCACCCCTCTCTCCTCCCCCTCTCCCCCGTGTCACCCCTCTCTCCTCCCCCGTGTCACCCCTCTCTCCTCCCCCTCTCCCTCGTGTCACCCCTCTCTCCTCCCCCTCTCCCCCGTGTCACCCCTCTCTCCTCCCCCTCTCCCCCGTGTCACCCCTTTCTCCTCCCCCTCTCCCCCGTGTCACCCCTCTCTCCTCCCCCTCTCCCCGTGTCACCCCTCTCTCCTCCCCCTCTCCCCCGTGTCACCCCTCTCTCCTCCCCCTCTCCCCCGTGTCACCCCTCTCTCCTCCCCCGTCTCACCCCTCTCTCCTCCCCCGTCTCACCCCTCTCTCCTCCCCCGTCTCACCCCTCTCTCCTCCCCCTCTCCCCCGTGTCACCCCTCTCTCCTCCCCCGTGTCACCCCTCTCTCCTCCCCCGTGTCACCCCTCTCTCCTCCCCCTTCTCCATATCTCCCCTCTCTCCTCTCCCTTCTTCCCCGTGTCACCTCTCTCTCCTCCCCCATGTCACACCCCTCTCCTTCCCCCTACTCTCTGTGTCACACCTCTCTCCTCCCCCTCTCCCCCGTGTCACCCCTCTCTCCTCCCCCTCTCCCCCGTGTCACCTCTCTCTCCTCCCCCTTCTCCCCCATGTCACCTCTCTCTCCTCCCACTTCTCCCTGTGTCACCTCTCTCTCCTCCCCCATGTCACACCCCTCTCCTTCCCCCTACTCCCTGTGTCACCCCTCTCTCCTCCCCCTCTCCCCCGTGTCACCCCTCTCTCCTCCCCCTCTCCCCGTGTCACCCCTCTCTCCTCCCCCTCTCCCCCGTGTCACCCCTCTCTCCTCCCCCGTGTCACCCCTCTCTCCTCCCCCGTGTCACCCCTCTCTCCTCCCCCTCTCCCTCGTGTCACCCCTCTCTCCTCCCCCTCTCCCCCGTGTCACCCCTCTCTCCTCCCCCGTGTCACCCCTCTCTCCTCCCCCGTGTCACCCCTCTCTCCTCCCCCGTGTCACCCCTCTCTCCTCCCCCGTGTCACCTCTCTCTCCTCCCCTTCTCCCTGTGTCACCTCTCTCTCCTCCCCTTCTCCCTGTGTCACCTCTCTCTCCTCCCCTTCTCCCCGTGTCACCTCTCTCTCCTCCCCTTCTCCCTGTGTCACCTCTCTCTCCTCCCCTTCTCCCTGTGTCACCTCTCTCCTCCCCCTTCTCCCTGTGTCACCTCTCTCTCCTCCCCTTCTCCCCGTGTCACCTCTCTCTCCTCCCCCTCTCCCTGTGTCACCTCTCTCTCCTCCCCTTCTCCCCGTGTCACCTCTCTCTCCTCCCCTTCTCCCCGTGTCACCTCTCTCTCCTCCCCTTCTCCCCGTGTCACCTCTCTCTCCTCCCCTTCTCCCCGTGTCACCTCTCTCTCCTCCCCCTTCTCCCTGTGTCACCTCTCTCTCCTCCCCTTCTCCCTGTGTCACCTCTCTCTCCTCCCCTTCTCCCTGTGTCACCTCTCTCTCCTCCCCCTCTCCCTGTGTCACCTCTCTCTCCTCCCCTTCTCCCTGTGTCACCTCTCTCTCCTCCCCTTCTCCCTGTGTCACCTCTCTCTCCTCCCCCTCTCCCTGTGTCACCTCTCTCTCCTCCCCTTCTCCCTGTGTCACCTCTCTCTCCTCCCCCTCTCCCTGTGTCACCTCTCTCTCCTCC
The DNA here is from genome assembly GCA_029206835.1 of Rana muscosa. Taxonomy (NCBI): domain Eukaryota; kingdom Metazoa; phylum Chordata; class Amphibia; order Anura; family Ranidae; genus Rana; species Rana muscosa. The sequence continues at coordinate 1,299,182,486 of CM055116.1, read as the reverse complement.
CCTTCTCCCTGTGTCACCTCTCTCTCCTCCCCTTCTCCCTGTGTCACCTCTCTCTCCTCCCCCTTCTCCCTGTGTCACCTCTCTCTCCTCCCCTTCTCCCTGTGTCACCTCTCTCTCCTCCCCTTCTCCCTGTGTCACCTCTCTCTCCTCCCCCTCTCCCTGTGTCACCTCTCTCTCCTCCCCTTCTCCCTGTGTCACCTCTCTCTCCTCCCCTTCTCCCTGTGTCACCTCTCTCCTCCCCTTCTCCCTGTGTCACCTCTCTCTCCTCCCCCTCTCCCTGTGTCACCTCTCTCTCCTCCCCTTCTCCCTGTGTCACCTCTCTCTCCTCCCCTTCTCCCTGTGTCACCTCTCTCTCCTCCCCTTCTCCCTGTGTCACCTCTCTCTCCTCCCCTTCTCCCTGTGTCACCTCTCTCTCCTCCCCCTCTCCCTGTGTCACCTCTCTCTCCTCCCCTTCTCCCTGTGTCACCTCTCTCTCCTCCCCCTCTCCCTGTGTCACCTCTCTCTCCTCCCCTTCTCCCTGTGTCACCTCTCTCTCCTCCCCCTCTCCCTGTGTCACCTCTCTCTCCTCCCCTTCTCCCTGTGTCACCTCTCTCTCCTCCCCCTTCTCCCCGTGTCACCTCTCTCTCCTCCCCTTCTCCCTGTGTCACCTCTCTCTCCTCCCCTTCTCCCTGTGTCACCTCTCTCTCCTCCCCCTCTCCCTGTGTCACCTCTCTCTCCTCCCCTTCTCCCTGTGTCACCTCTCTCTCCTCCCCCTCTCCCTGTGTCACCTCTCTCTCCTCCCCTTCTCCCTGTGTCACCTCTCTCTCCTCCCCTTCTCCCTGTGTCACCTCTCTCTCCTCCCCTTCTCCCTGTGTCACCTCTCTCTCCTCCCCTTCTCCCTGTGTCACCTCTCTCTCCTCCCCTTCTCCCTGTGTCACCTCTCTCTCCTCCCCTTCTCCCTGTGTCACCTCTCTCTCCTCCCCCTCTCCCTGTGTCACCTCTCTCTCCTCCCCTTCTCCCTGTGTCACCTCTCTCTCCTCCCCTTCTCCCTGTGTCACCTCTCTCTCCTCCCCTTCTCCCTGTGTCACCTCTCTCTCCTCCCCCTCTCCCTGTGTCACCTCTCTCTCCTCCCCTTCTCCCCGTGTCACCTCTCTCTCCTCCCCTTCTCCCTGTGTCACCTCTCTCTCCTCCCCTTCTCCCTGTGTCACCTCTCTCTCCTCCCCTTCTCCCTGTGTCACACCTCTCTCCTCCCCTTCTCCCTGTGTCACCTCTCTCTCCTCCCCCATGTCACACCCCTCTCCTTCCCCCTACTCCCTGTGTCACACCTCTCTCCTCCCCCGTGTCACCCCTCTCTCCTCCCCCTTCTCCCCCATGTCACCTCTCTCTCCTCCCCCTTCTCCCTGTGTCACCTCTCTCTCCTCCCCCTTCTCCCCCATGTCACCTCTCTCTCCTCCCCCATGTCACACCCCTCTCCTTCCCCCTACTCTCTGTGTCACACCTCTCTCCTCCCCCTCTCCCCCGTGTCACCCCTCTCTCCTCCCCCTCTCCCCCGTGTCACCTCTCTCTCCTCCCCCTTCTCCCCCATGTCACCTCTCTCTCCTCCCCCTTCCCCCTGTGTCACCTCTCTCTCCTCCCCCTTCTCCCCCATGTCACCTCTCTCTCCTCCCCCTTCTCCCTGTGTCACCCCTCTCTCCTCCCCCTCTCCCCCGTGTCACCCCTCTCTCCTCCCCCTCTCCCCCGTGTCACCCCTCTCTCCTCCCCCGTGTCACCCCTCTCTCCTCCCCCTCTCCCCCGTGTCACCCCTCTCTCCTCCCCCGTGTCACCCCTCTCTCCTCCCCCTCTCCCTCGTGTCACCCCTCTCTCCTCCCCCTCTCCCCCGTGTCACCCCTCTCTCCTCCCCCGTGTCACCCCTCTCTCCTCCCCCTCTCCCCCGTGTCACCCCTCTCTCCTCCCCCGTGTCACCCCTCTCTCCTCCCCCGTGTCACCCCTCTCTCCTCCCCCTCTCCCCCGTGTCACCCCTCTCTCCTCCCCCGTGTCACCCCTCTCTCCTCCCCGTGTCACCCCTCTCTCCTCCCCCTCTCCCCCGTGTCACCCCTCTCTCCTCCCCCGTGTCACCCCTCTCTCCTCCCCCGTGTCACCCCTCTCTCCTCTCCCTTCTTCCCCGTGTCACCTCTCTCTCCTCCCCCATGTCACACCCCTCTCCTTCCCCCTACTCTCTGTGTCACACCTCTCTCCTCTCCCCCGTGTCACCCCTCTCTCCTCCCCCTCTCCCCCGTGTCACCTCTCTCTCCTCCCCCTTCTCCCTGTGTCACCTCTCTCTCCTCCCCCATGTCACACCCCTCTCCTTCCCCCTACTCCCTGTGTCACCCCTCTCTCCTCCCCCTCTCCCCCGTGTCACCCCTCTCTCATCCCCCTCTCCCCCGTGTCACCCCTCTCTCCTCCCCCGTGTCACCCCTCTCTCCTCCCCCGTGTCACCCCTCTCTCCTCCCCCTCTCCCCCGTGTCACCCCTCTCTCCTCCCCCTCTCCCCCGTGTCACCCCTCTCTCCTCCCCCGTGTCACCCCTCTCTCCTCTCCCTTCTTCCCGTGTCACCCCTCTCTCCTCCCCCTTCTCCATATCACCCCTCTCTCCTCTCCCTTCTTCCCCGTGTCACCTCTCTCTCCTCCCCCATGTCACACCCCTCTCCTTCCCCCTACTCTCTGTGTCACACCTTTCTCCTCCCCCTCTCCCCCGTGTCACCCCTCTCTCCTCCCCCTCTCCCCTGTGTCACCTCTCTCTCCTCCCCCTTCTCCCCCATGTCACCTCTCTCTCCTCCCCCTTCTCCCTGTGTCACCTCTCTCTCCTCCCCCATGTCACACCCCTCTCCTTCCCCCTACTCCCTGTGTCACCCCTCTCTCCTCCCCCTCTCCCCCGTGTCACCCCTCTCTCCTCCCCCTCTCCCTCGTGTCACCCCTCTCTCCTCCCCCTCTCCCCCGTGTCACCCCTCTCTCCTCCCCCGTGTCACCCCTCTCTCCTCCCCCGTGTCACCCCTCTCTCCTCCCCCTCTCCCCCGTGTCACCCCTCTCTCCTCCCCCGTGTCACCCCTCTCTCCTCCCCCGTGTCACCCCTCTCTCCTCCCCCGTGTCACCCCTCTCTCCTCCCCCGTGTCACCCCTCTCTCCTCTCCCTTCTTCCCCGTGTCACCTCTCTCTCCTCCCCCATGTCACACCCCTCTCCTTCCCCCTACTCCCTGTGTCACACCTCTCTCCTCCCCCTCTCCCCCGTGTCACCCCTCTCTCCTCCCCCTCTCCCCCGTGTCACCCCTCTCTCCTCCCCCTCTCCCCCGTGTCACCCCTCTCTCCCAGAACTGAGTGGACTTGTTGGACCCAAATCCAATTTTTAAAGAAGTTTAATTGCTTTGTTTGGACCTCTGTCCTTTTCTCTTCCCCCCGTGTCACCCCTCTCTCCTCCCCTTCTCCCTGTGTCACCTCTCTCTCCTCCCCCATGTCACACCCCTCTCCTTCCCCCTACTCTCTGTGTCACACCTCTCTCCTCCCCCTCTCCCCCGTGTCACCCCTCTCTCCTCCCCCTCTCCCCCCGTGTCACCTCTCTCTCCTCCCCCTTCTCCCCCATGTCACCTCTCTCTCCTCCCCCTTCTCCCTGTGTCACCTCTCTCTCCTCCCCCATGTCACACCCCTCTCCTTCCCCCTACTCCCTGTGTCACACCTCTCTCCTCCCCCTCTCCCCCGTGTCACCCCTCTCTCCTCCCCCTCTCCCCCGTGTCACCCCTCTCTCCTCCCCCGTGTCACCCCTCTCTCCTCCCCCTATCCCTCGTGTCACCCCTCTCTCCTCCCCCTCTCCCCCGTGTCACCCCTCTCTCCTCCCCCGTGTCACCCCTCTCTCCTCCCCCTCTCCCCCGTGTCACCCCTCTCTCCTCCCCCGTGTCACCCCTCTCTCCTCCCCCGTGTCACCCCTCTCTCCTCCCCCGTGTCACCCCTCTCTCCTCCCCCGTGTCACCCCTCTCTCCTCCCCCTCTCCCCCGTGTCACCCCTCTCTCCTCCCCCGTGTCACCCCTCTCTCCTCCCCCGTGTCACCCCTCTCTCCTCTCCCTTCTTCCCCGTGTCACCCCTCTCTCCTCCCCCTTCTCCATATCACCCCTCTCTCCTCTCCCTTCTTCCCCGTGTCACCCCTCTCTCCTCCCCCTTCTCCCCCATGTCACCTCTCTCTCCTCCCCCTTCTCCCCCGTGTCACCCCTCTCTCCTCCCCCTCTCCCCCGTGTCACCCCTCTCTCCTCCCCCTCTCCCCCGTGTCACCCCTCTCTCCTCCCCCTCTCCCCCGTGTCACCCCTCTCTCCTCCCCCTCTCCCCCGTGTCACCCCTCTCTCCTCCCCCTTCTCCCCCATGTCACCTCTCTCTCCTCCCCCTTCTCCCCCGTGTCACCCCTCTCTCCTCCCCCTCTCCCCCGTGTCACCCCTCTCTCCTCCCCCTCTCCCCCGTGTCACCCCTCTCTCCTCCCCCGTGTCACCCCTCTCTCCTCCCCCGTGTCACCCCTCTCTCCTCCCCCGTGTCACCCCTCTCTCCTCCCCCTCTCCCCCGTGTCACCCCTCTCTCCTCCCCCTCTCCCCCGTGTCACCCCTCTCTCCTCCCCCTCTCCCCCGTGTCACCCCTCTCTCCTCCCCCGTGTCACCCCTCTCTCCTCCCCCTCTCCCTCGTGTCACCCCTCTCTCCTCCCCCTCTCCCCCGTGTCACCCCTCTCTCCTCCCCCGTGTCACCCCTCTCTCCTCCCCCGTGTCACCCCTCTCTCCTCCCCCGTGTCACCCCTCTCTCCTCCCCCTCTCCCCCGTGTCACCCCTCTCTCCTCCCCCGTGTCACCCCTCTCTCCTCCCCCGTGTCACCCCTCTCTCCTCCCCCTCTCCCCCGTGTCACCCCTCTCTCCTCCTCCGTGTCACCCCTCTCTCCTCTCCCTTCTTCCCCGTGTCACCCCTCTCTCCTCCCCCTTCTCCATATCACCCCTCTCTCCTCTCCCTTCTCCATATCACCCCTCTCTCCTCTCCCTTCTTCCCCGTGTCACCTCTCTCTCCTCCCCCTTCTCCCCCATGTCACCTCTCTCTCCTCCCCCTTCTCCCTGTGTCACCTCTCTCTCCTCCCCCATGTCACACCCCTCTCCTTCCCCCTACTCCCTGTGTCACACCTCTCTCCTCCCCCTCTCCCCCGTGTCACCCCTCTCTCCTCCCCCTCTCCCCCGTGTCACCCCTCTCTCCTCCCCCTCTCCCCCGTGTCACCTCTCTCTCCTCCCCCATGTCACACCCCTCTCCTTCCCCCTACTCCCTGTGTCACACCTCTCTCCTCCCCCTCTCCCCCGTGTCACCCCTCTCTCCTCCCCCTCTCCCCCGTGTCACCTCTCTCTCCTCCCCCTTCTCCCCCATGTCACCTCTCTCTCCTCCCCCTTCTCCCTGTGTCACCTCTCTCTCCTCCCCCATGTCACACCCCTCTCCTTCCCCCTACTCCCTGTGTCACACCTCTCTCCTCCCCCTCTCCCCCGTGTCACCCCTCTCTCCTCCCCCGTGTCACCCCTCTCTCCTCCCCCTCTCCCCCGTGTCACCTCTCTCTCCTCCCCCATGTCACACCCCTCGCCTTCCCCCTACTCCCTGTGTCACACCTCTCTCCTCCCCCTCTCCCCCGTGTCACCCCTCTCTCCTCCCCCTCTCCCCCGTGTCACCTCTCTCTCCTCCCCCTTCTCCCCCATGTCACCTCTCTCTCCTCCCCCTTCTCCCTGTGTCACCTCTCTCTCCTCCCCCATGTCACACCCCTCTCCTTCCCCCTACTCCCTGTGTCACACCTCTCTCCTCCCCCTCTCCCCCGTGTCACCCCTCTCTCCTCCCCCTCTCCCCCGTGTCACCCCTCTCTCCTCCCCCTCTCCCCCGTGTCACCCCTCTCTCCTCCCCCTCTCCCCCGTGTCACCCCTCTCTCCTCCCCCGTGTCACCCCTCTCTCCTCCCCCTCTCCCCCGTGTCACCCCTCTCTCCTCCCCCTCTCCCCCGTGTCACCCCTCTCTCCTCCCCCTCTCCCCCGTGTCACCTCTCTCTCCTCCCCCATGTCACACCCCTCTCCTTCCCCCTACTCCCTGTGTCACACCTCTCTCCTCCCCCTCTCCCCCGTGTCACCCCTCTCTCCTCCCCCTCTCCCCCGTGTCACCTCTCTCTCCTCCCCCTTCTCCCCCATGTCACCTCTCTCTCCTCCCCCTTCTCCCTGTGTCACCTCTCTCTCCTCCCCCATGTCACACCCCTCTCCTTCCCCCTACTCCCTGTGTCACACCTCTCTCCTCCCCCTCTCCCCCGTGTCACCCCTCTCTCCTCCCCCTCTCCCCCGTGTCACCCCTCTCTCCTCCCCCTCTCCCCCGTGTCACCTCTCTCTCCTCCCCCATGTCACACCCCTCTCCTTCCCCCTACTCCCTGTGTCACACCTCTCTCCTCCCCCTCTCCCCCGTGTCACCCCTCTCTCCTCCCCCTCTCCCCCGTGTCACCCCTCTCTCCTCCCCCTCTCCCCCGTGTCACCCCTCTCTCCTCCCCCTCTCCCCCGTGTCACCCCTCTCTCCTCCCCCGTGTCACCCCTCTCTCCTCCCCCTCTCCCCCGTGTCACCCCTCTCTCCTCCCCCTCTCCCCCGTGTCACCCCTCTCTCCTCCCCCTCTCCCCCGTGTCACCCCTCTCTCCTCCCCCTCTCCCCCATGTCACCCCTCTCTCCTCCCCCTCTCCCCCGTGTCACCCCTCTCTCCTCCCCCGTGTCACCCCTCTCTCCTCCCCCGTGTCACCCCTCTCTCCTCCCCCGTCTCACCCCTCTCTCCTCCCCCTCTCCCCCGTGTCACCCCTCTCTCCTCCCCCGTCTCACCCCTCTCTCCTCCCCCGTGTCACCCCTCTCTCCTCCCCCGTGTCACCCCTCTCTCCTCCCCCTTCTCCATATCTCCCCTCTCTCCTCTCCCTTCTTCCCCGTGTCACCCCTCTCTCCTCCCCCTCTCCCCCGTGTCACCCCTCTCTCCTCCCCCGTGTCACCCCTCTCTCCTCCCCCGTCTCACCCCTCTCTCCTCCCCCGTCTCACCCCTCTCTCCTCCCCCTCTCCCCCGTGTCACCCCTCTCTCCTCCCCCGTGTCACCCCTCTCTCCTCCCCCGTGTCACCCCTCTCTCCTCCCCCTTCTCCATATCTCCCCTCTCTCCTCTCCCTTCTTCCCCGTGTCACCTCTCTCTCCTCCCCCATGTCACACCCCTCTCCTTCCCCCTACTCTCTGTGTCACACCTCTCTCCTCCCCCTCTCCCCCGTGTCACCCCTCTCTCCTCCCCCTCTCCCCCGTGTCACCTCTCTCTCCTCCCCCTTCTCCCCCATGTCACCTCTCTCTCCTCCCACTTCTCCCTGTGTCACCTCTCTCTCCTCCCCCATGTCACACCCCTCTCCTTCCCCCTACTCCCTGTGTCACCCCTCTCTCCTCCCCCTCTCCCCCGTGTCACCCCTCTCTCCTCCCCCTCTCCCCGTGTCACCCCTCTCTCCTCCCCCTCTCCCCCGTGTCACCCCTCTCTCCTCCCCCTCTCCCTCGTGTCACCCCTCTCTCCTCCCCCTCTCCCCCGTGTCACCCCTCTCTCCTCCCCCGTGTCACCCCTCTCTCCTCCCCCGTGTCACCCCTCTCTCCTCCCCCTCTCCCTCGTGTCACCCCTCTCTCCTCCCCCTCTCCCCCGTGTCACCCCTCTCTCCTCCCCCGTGTCACCCCTCTCTCCTCCCCCGTGTCACCCCTCTCTCCTCCCCCTCTCCCCTCCCCCTCTCCCCCGTGTCACCCCTCTCTCCTCCCCCGTGTCACCCCTCTCTCCTCCCCCGTGTCACCCCTCTCTCCTCCCCCGTGTCACCCCTCTCTCCTCCCCCTTCTCCATATCACCCCTCTCTCCTCCCCCTCTCCCCCGTGTCACCCCTCTCTCCTCCCCCGTGTCACCCCTCTCTCCTCCCCCGTGTCACCCCTCTCTCCTCCCCTTCTCCCCCGTGTCACCCCTCTCTCCTCCCCCGTGTCACCCCTCTCTCCTCCCCCGTGTCACCCCTCTCTCCTCCCCCTTCTCCATATCTCCCCTCTCTCCTCTCCCTTCTTCCCCGTGTCACCTCTCTCTCCTCCCCCATGTCACACCCCTCTCCTTCCCCCTACTCCCTGTGTCACACCTCTCTCCTCCCCCTCTCCCCCGTGTCACCCCTCTCTCCTCCCCCTCTCCCCCGTGTCACCCCACTCTCCTCCCCCTCTCCCTCGTGTCACCCCTCTCTCCTCCCCCTCTCCCCCGTGTCACCCCTCTCTCCTCCCCCGTGTCACCCCTCTCTCCTCCCCCGTGTCACCCCTCTCTCCTCCCCGTGTCACCCCTCTCTCCTCCCCCGTGTCACCCCTCTCTCCTCCCCCTCTCCCTCGTGTCACCCCTCTCTCCTCCCCCTCTCCCCCGTGTCACCCCTCTCTCCTCCCCCGTGTCACCCCTCTCTCCTCCCCCGTGTCACCCCTCTCTCCTCCCCCGTGTCACCCCTCTCTCCTCCCCCGTGTCACCCCTCTCTCCTCCCCCTTCTCCATATCACCCCTCTCTCCTCCCCCTCTCCCCCGTGTCACCCCTCTCTCCTCCCCCGTGTCACCCCTCTCTCCTCCCCCGTGTCACCCCTCTCTCCTCCCCTTCTCCCCCGTGTCACCCCTCTCTCCTCCCCTTCTCCCCCGTGTCACCCCTCTCTCCTCCCCCGTGTCACCCCTCTCTCCTCCCCCTTCTCCATATCTCCCCTCTCTCCTCTACCTTCTTCCCCGTGTCACCTCTCTCTCCTCCCCCATGTCACACCCCTCTCCTTCCCCCTACTCCCTGTGTCACACCTCTCTCCTCCCCCTCTCCCCCGTGTCACCCCTCTCTCCTCCCCCTCTCCCCCGTGTCACCCCTCTCTCCTCCCCCTCTCCCCCGTGTCACCCCTCTCTCCTCCCCCTCTCCCCCGTGTCACCCCTCTCTCCTCCCCCGTGTCACCCCTCTCTCCTCCCCCGTGTCACCCCTCTCTCCTCCCCCTCTCCCCCGTGTCACCCCTCTCTCCTCCCCCTCTCCCCCGTGTCACCCCTCTCTCCTCCCCCGTGTCACCCCTCTCTCCTCCCCCTCTCCCTCGTGTCACCCCTCTCTCCTCCCCCTCTCCCCCGTGTCACCCCTCTCTCCTCCCCCGTGTCACCCCTCTCTCCTCCCCCTCTCCCTCGTGTCACCCCTCTCTCCTCCCCCGTGTCACCCCTCTCTCCTCCCCCGTGTCACCCCTCTCTCCTCCCTCTCCTCCCCCGTGTCACCCCTCTCTCCTCCCCCCGTGTCACCCCTCTCTCCTCCCCCGTGTCACCCCTCTCTCCTCCCCCGTGTCACCCCTCTCTCCTCCCCCCTCTCTCCTCCCCCTTCTCCATATCACCCCTCTCTCCTCTCCCTTCTCCATATCACCCCTCTCTCCTCTCCCTTCTTCCCCGTGTCACCTCTCTCTCCTCCCCCATGTCACACCCCTCTCCTTCCCCCTACTCTCTGTGTCACACCTCTCTCCTCCCCCTCTCCCCCGTGTCACCCCTCTCTCCTCCCCCTCTCCCCCGTGTCACCTCTCTCTCCTCCCCCTTCTCCCCCATGTCACCCCTCTCTCCTCTCCCTTCTTCCCCGTGTCACCTCTCTCTCCTTCCCCATGTCACACCCCTCTCCTTCCCCCTACTCCCTGTGTCACACCTCTCTCCTCCCCCTCTCCCCCGTGTCACCCCTCTCTCCTCCCCCTCTCCCCCGTGTCACCCCTCTCTCCTCCCCCTCTCCCCCGTGTCACCCCTCTCTCCTCCCCCGTGTCACCCCTCTCTCCTCCCCCTCTCCCCCGTGTCACCCCTCTCTCCTCCCCCTCTCCCCCGTGTCACCCCTCTCTCCTCCCCCTCTCCCCCGTGTCACCCCTCTCTCCTCCCCCTCTCCCCCGTGTCACCCCTCTCTCCTCCCCCGTGTCACCCCTCTCTCCTCCCCCTCTCCCCCGTGTCACCCCTCTCTCCTCCCCCGTGTCACCCCTCTCTCCTCCCCCGTGTCACCCCTCTCTCCTCCCCCTCTCCCCCGTGTCACCCCTCTCTCCTCCCCCGTGTCACCCCTCTCTCCTCCCCCGTGTCACCCCTCTCTCCTCTCCCTTCTTCCCCGTGTCACCCCTCTCTCCTCCCCCTTCTCCATATCACCCCTCTCTCCTCTCCCTTCTTCCCCGTGTCACCTCTCTCTCCTCCCCCATGTCACACCCCTCTCCTTCCCCCTACTCTCTGTGTCACACCTCTCTCCTCCCCCTCTCCCCCGTGTCACCCCTCTCTCCTCCCCCTCTCCCCCGTGTCACCCCTCTCTCCTCCCCCGTGTCACCCCTCTCTCCTCCCCCGTGTCACCCCTCTCTCCTCCCCCGTGTCACCCCTCTCTCCTCCCCCTCTCCCTCGTGTCACCCCTCTCTCCTCCCCCGTGTCACCCCTCTCTCCTCCCCCTCTCCCCCGTGTCACCCCTCCCCGTGTCACACCTCTCTCCTCCCCCTCTCCCCCGTGTCACCCCTCTCTCCTCCCCCTCTCCCCCGTGTCGCCTCTCTCTCCTCCCCCTTCTCCCCCATGTCACCTCTCTCTCCTCCCCCTTCTCCCTGTGTCACCTCTCTCTCCTCCCCCATGTCACACCCCTCTCCTTCCCCCTACTCCCTGTGTCACACCTCTCTTCTCCCCCTCTCCCCCGTGTCACCCCTCTCTCCTCCCCCTCTCCCCCGTGTCACCCCTCTCTCCTCCCCCTCTCCCCCGTGTCACCCCTCTCTCCTCCCCCTCTCCCCCGTGTCACCCCTCTCTCCTCCCCCGTGTCACCCCTCTCTCCTCCCCCTCTCCCTCGTGTCACCCCTCTCTCCTCCCCCGTGTCACCCCTCTCTCCTCCCCCTTCTCCATATCTCCCCTCTCTCCTCTCCCTTCTTCCCCGTGTCACCTCTCTCTCCTCCCCCATGTCACACCCCTCTCCTTCCCCCTACTCTCTGTGTCACACCTCTCTCCTCCCCCTCTCCCCCGTGTCACCCCTCTCTCCTCCCCCTCTCCCCCGTGTCACCTCTCTCTCCTCCCCCTTCTCCCCCATGTCACCTCTCTCTCCTCCCACTTCTCCCTGTGTCACCTCTCCTCCCCCATGTCACACCCCTCTCCTTCCCCCTACTCCCTGTGTCACCCCTCTCTCCTCCCCCTCTCCCCCGTGTCACCCCTCTCTCCTCCCCCTCTCCCCCGTGTCACCCCTCTCTCCTCCCCCTCTCCCCGTGTCACCCCTCTCTCCTCCCCCTCTCCCCCGTGTCACCCCTCTCTCCTCCCCCGTGTCACCCCTCTCTCCTCCCCCGTGTCACCCCTCTCTCCTCCCCCTCTCCCTCGTGTCACCCCTCTCTCCTCCCCCTCTCCCCCGTGTCACCCCTCTCTCCTCCCCCGTGTCACCCCTCTCTCCTCCCCCGTGTCACCCCTCTCTCCTCCCCCGTGTCACCCCTCTCTCCTCCCCCGTGTCACCCCTCTCTCCTCCCCCTTCTCCATATCACCCCTCTCTCCTCCCCCTCTCCCCCGTGTCACCCCTCTCTCCTCCCCCGTGTCACCCCTCTCTCCTCCCCCGTGTCACCCCTCTCTCCTCCCCCGTGTCACCCCTCTCTCCTCCCCTTCTCCCCCGTGTCACCCCTCTCTCCTCCCCCGTGTCACCCCTCTCTCCTCCCCCGTGTCACCCCTCTCTCCTCCCCCTTCTCCATATCTCCCCTCTCTCCTCCCCCGTGTCACCCCTCTCTCCTCCCCCGTGTCACCCCTCTCTCCTCCCCCTTCTCCATATCTCCCCTCTCTCCTCTCCCTTCTTCCCCATGTCACCTCTCTCTCCTCCCCCATGTCACACCCCTCTCCTTCCCCCTACTCCCCGTGTCACCCCTCTCTCCTCCCCCCTCTCCCCCGTGTCACCCCTCTCTCCTCCCCCTTTCCCCCGTGTCACCCCTCTCTCCTCCCCCGTGTCACCCCTCTCTCCTCCCCCTCTCCCTCGTGTCACCCCTCTCTCCTCCCCCGTGTCACCCCTCTCTCCTCCCCCGTGTCACCCCTCTCTCCTCCCTCTCCTCCCCCGTGTCACCCCTCTCTCCTCCCCCGTGTCACCCCTCTCTCCTCCCCCGTGTCACCCGTGTCACCCCTCTCTCCTCCCCCGTGTCACCCCTCTCTCCTCCCCCGTGTCACCCCTCTCTCCTCCCCCGTGTCACCCCTCTCTCCTCCCCCTTCTCCATATCACCCCTCTCTCCTCTCCCTTCTCCATATCACCCCTCTCTCCTCTCCCTTCTTCCCCGTGTCACCTCTCTCTCCTCCCCCATGTCACACCCCTCTCCTTCCCCCTACTCTCTGTGTCACACCTCTCTCCTCCCCCTCTCCCTGTGTCACCTCTCTCTCCTCCCCCTCTCCCCCGTGTCACCTCTCTCCTTCCCCCTACTCTCTGTGTCACACCTCTCTCCTCCCCCTCTCCCTTGTGTCACCCCTCTCTCCTCCCCCTCTCCCCCGTGTCACCTCTCTCTCCTCCCCCTTCTCCCCCATGTCACCCCTCTCTCCTCTCCCTTCTTCCCCGTGTCACCTCTCTCTCCTTCCCCATGTCACACCCCTCTCCTTCCCCCTACTCCCTGTGTCACACCTCTCTCCTCCCCCTCTCCCCCGTGTCACCCCTCTCTCCTCCCCCTCTCCCCCGTGTCACCCCTCTCTCCTCCCCCTCTCCCCCGTGTCACCCCTCTCTCCTCCCCCTCTCCCCCGTGTCACCCCTCTCTCCTCCCCCGTGTCACCCCTCTCTCCTCCCCCTCTCCCTCGTGTCACCCCTCTCTCCTCCCCCTCTCCCCCGTGTCACCCCTCTCTCCTCCCCCTCTCCCCCGTGTCACCCCTCTCTCCTCCCCCTCTCCCCCGTGTCACCCCTCTCTCCTCCCCCTCTCCCCCGTGTCACCCCTCTCTCCTCCCCCTCTCCCCCGTGTCACCCCTCTCTCCTCCCCCGTGTCACCCCTCTCTCCTCCCCCGTGTCACCCCTCTCTCCTCCCCCTCTCCCCCGTGTCACCCCTCTCTCCTCCCCCGTGTCACCCCTCTCTCCTCCCCCGTGTCACCCCTCTCTCCTCCCCCGTGTCACCCCTCTCTCCTCCCCCTCTCCCCCGTGTCACCCCTCTCTCCTCCCCCGTGTCACCCCTCTCTCCTCCCCGTGTCACCCCTCTCTCCTCTCCCTTCTTCCCCGTGTCACCCTTCTCTCCTCCCCCTCGTGTCACCCCTCTCTCCTCCCCCGTGTCACCCCTCTCTCCTCCCCCTCTCCCCCGTGTCACCCCTCCCCCGTGTCACCCCTCTCTCCTCCCCCTCTCCCTCGTGTCACCCCTCTCTCCTCCCCTTCTCCCCCATGTCACCTCTCTCTCCTCCCCCTTCTCCCTGTGTCACCTCTCTCTCCTCCCCCATGTCACACCCCTCTCCTTCCCCCTACTCCCCGTGTCACCCCTCTCTCCTCCCCCTCTCCCCCGTGTCACCCCTCTCTCCTCCCCCTCTCCCCCGTGTCACCCCTCTCTCCTCCCCCTCTCCCCCGTGTCACCCCTCTCTCCTCCCCCGTGTCACCCCTCTCTCCTCCCCCTCTCTCCCGTGTCACCCCTCTCTCCTCCCCCGTGTCACCCCTCTCTCCTCCCCCTCTCCCCCGTGTCACCCCTCTCTTCTCCCCCTCTCCCCCGTGTCACCCCTCTCTCCTCCCCCTCTCCCCCGTGTCACCCCTCTCTCCTCCCCCTCTCCCCCGTGTCACCCCTCTCTCCTCCCCCGTGTCACCCCTCTCTCCTCCCCCGTGTCACCCCTCTCTCCTCTCCCTTCTTCCCCGTGTCACCCCTCTCTCCTCTCCCTTCTTCCCCGTGTCACCCCTCTCTCCTCTCCCTTCTTCCCCGTGTCACCTCTCTCTCCTCCCCCATGTCACACCCCTCTCCTTCCCCCTACTCCCTGTGTCACACCTCTCTCCTCCCCCTCTCCCCCGTGTCACCCCTCTCTCCTCCCCCTCTCCCCCGTGTCACCCCTCTCTCCTCCCCCTCTCCCCCGTGTCACCCCTCTCTCCTCCCCCTCTCCCCCGTGTCACCCCTCTCTCCTCCGCCATGTCACCCCTCTCTCCTCCCCCTCTCCCCCGTGTCACCCCTCTCTCCTCCCCCGTGTCACCCCTCTCTCCTCCCCCTCTCCCCCGTGTCACTCCTCCCCCTCTCCCCCGTGTCACCCCTCTCTCCTCCCCCGTGTCACCCCTCTCTCCTCCCCCTCTCCCCCGTGTCACCCCTCTCTCCTCCCCCGTGTCACCCCTCTCTCCTCTCCCTTCTTCCCCGTGTCACCCCTCTCTCCTCTCCCTTCTTTTCCGTATCTCTCCTCTCTCCTCGCCCTTGTTACAGTGTTACCCCTCTCTCCTCTCCCTTCTTCTCCGTATCACTCCTCTCTCCTCTCCCTTGTTCCCAGTGTTACCCCTCTCTCCTCCCCCGTGTCACCCCTCTCTCCTCCCCCTTCTCCCTGTGTCACCTCTCTCTCCTCCCCCTTCTCCCCCGTGTCACCCCTCTCTCCTCCCCCGTGTCACCCCTCTCTCCTCCCCCGTGTCACCCCTCTCTCCTCCCCCGTGTCACCCCTCTCTTCCTCCCCCTTCTCCTCATGTCACCCCTCTCTCCTCCCCCTTCTCCCCTGTGTCACCTCTCTCTCCTCCCACTTCTCCCCTGTGTCACCTCTCTCTTCTCCCCTTCTCCCTGTGTCACCTCTCTCTCCTCCCCCTTCTCCTCATGTCACCCCTCTCTCCTCCCCCTTCTCCTCATGTCACCTCTCTCTCCTCCCCCTTCTCCTCATGTCACCTCTCTCTCCTCCCCCTCTCCCCCGTGTCACCTCTCTCTTCTCCCCTTCTCCCCCATGTCACCTCTCTCTCCTCCCCCTTCTCCCTGTGTCACCTCTCTCTCCTCCCCCTTCTCCCCCGTGTCACCCCTCTCTCCTCCCCCGTGTCACCCCTCTCTCCTCCCCCGTGTCACCCCTCTCTCCTCCCCCGTGTCACCCCTCTCTTCCTCCCCCTTCTCCTCATGTCACCCCTCTCTCCTCCCCCTTCTCCCCTGTGTCACCTCTCTCTCCTCCCACTTCTCCCCTGTGTCACCTCTCTCTTCTCCCCTTCTCCCTGTGTCACCTCTCTCTCCTCCCCCTTCTCCTCATGTCACCCCTCTCTCCTCCCCCTTCTCCTCATGTCACCTCTCTCTCCTCCCCCTTCTCCTCATGTCACCTCTCTCTCCTCCCCCTCTCCCCCGTGTCACCTCTCTCTTCTCCCCTTCTCCCCCATGTCACCTCTCTCTCCTCCCCCTTCTCCCCTGTGTGACCTCTCTCTCTCTCCTCCCCCTTCTCCTTCGTGTCACCTCTCTCTCCTCCCCCTTCTCCCCTGTGTGACCTCTCTCTCTCCTCCCCCTTCTCCTTCGTGTCACCTCTCTCTCCTCCCCCCTTCTCCTCCGTGTCACCTCTCTCTCCTCCCCCCTTTTCTCTGTGTCACCCCTCTCTCCTCTCCCTTCCCCCCGTGTCACCTCTCTCTCCTCCCCTTCTCCCCCATGCCACCTCTCTCTCCTCCCCTTCTCCCCCATGTCACCTCTCTCTCCTCCCCCTTCACCCCGTGTCACCCCTCTCTCTCCTCCCCCTTCTCCCCGTGTCACCCCTCTCTCTCCTCCCCCTTCTCACCCCTCTCTCTCCTCCCCCTTCTCCCCGTGTCAAGCCTCTCTCCTCCCCCTTCTTCCCCGTGTCACCCCTCTCTCTCCTCCCCCTTCTCCCCTCTCTCTCCTCCCCCTTCTCCCCGTGTCACCCCTTTCTCCTCTCTCTGTCCTTTTTGTTTTCTCATGCTCTTTTCTGCTCCACCATTGATTTTCTGTCCTCTCTCCCTCCCCCCTTCCACCTTCTCTCCCCCCACTCTCCCTCACACATCGCTCTTCTCCTCTCATGTTTTATTTGCAGATATCGGCATTATCTGACAGATCTGGTTGGGAATATTTTTCCTGGAAGTGCGGAGTCTGTGCAGCTGAATGGTGAGTATCCCCCGTTTTATACACCAACTCTGTGCACCTCTGCAGGACCCCCGACCTCCCTGCTGGACCCCCGACCTCCCTGCAGGACCCCCGACCTCCCTGCAGGACCCCCGACCTCCCTGCAGGACCCCCGACCTCCCTGCAGGACCCCCGACCTCCCTGCAGGACCTTCATAGCCCTCCATTCTGCATCAGCAAAACTCTGACACGTCTCACAGGCTCTAGAGGTACCCAGACTGACCTCCTCGCCTGCATTACCCTCCATAGAAAGCAGCCAGCCCACCAACCATTCCAGAGATCTTCATAGGACCTCCTCCTCGCTGTGTCTTTGTAGGACCTCCTCCTCGCTGTGTCTTTGTAGGACCTCCTCCTCGCTGTGTCTTTGTAGGACCTCCTCCTCGCTGTGTCTTTATAGGACCCCCTCCTCGCTGTGTCTTTGTAGGACCCCCTCCTCGCTGTGTCTTTGTAGGACCCCCTCCTTGCTGTGTCTTTGTAGGACCCCCTCCTCGCTGTGTCTTTGTAGGACCCCCTCCTCGCTGTGTCTTTGTAGGACCTCCTCCTCGCTGTGTCTTTGTAGGACCCCCTCCTCGCTGTGTCTTTGTAGGACCCCCTCCTCGCTGTGTCTTTGTAGGACCCCCTCCTCGCTGTGTCTTTGTAGGACCCCCTCCTCGCTGTGTCTTTGTAGGACCCCCTCCTCGCTGTGTCTTTGTAGGACCCCCTCCTCGCTGTGTCTTTGTAGGACCCCCTCCTCGCTGTGTCTTTGTAGGACCCCCTCCTCGCTGTGTCTTTGTAGGACCCCCTCCTCGCTGTGTCTTTGTAGGACCTCCTCCTCACTTTGTCTTTGTAGGACCTCCTCCTCGCTGTGTCTTTGTAGGACCTCCTCCTCGCTGTGTCTTTGTAGGACCTCCTCCTCGCTGTGTCTTTGTAGGACCCCCTCCTCGCTGTGTCTTTGTAGGACCCCCTCCTCGCTTTGTCTTTGTAGGACCTCCTCCTCGCTGTGTCTTTGTAGGACCTCCTCCTCGCTGTGTCTTTGTAGGACCTCCTCCTCGCTGTGTCTTTGTAGGACCTCCTCCTCGCTGTGTCTTTGTAGGACCTCCTCCTCGCTGTGTCTTTGTAGGACCTCCTCCTCGCTGTGTCTTTGTAGGACCTCCTCCTCACTGTGTCTTTGTAGGACCCCCTCCTCGCTGTGTCTTTGTAGGACCCCCTCCTCGCTGTGTCTTTGTAGGACCCCCTCCTCGCTGTGTCTTTGTAGGACCCCCTCCTCGCTGTGTCTTTGTAGGACCCCCTCCTCGCTGTGTCTTTGTAGGACCTCCTCCTCGCTGTGTCTTTGTAGGACCCCCTCCTCGCTGTGTCTTTGTAGGACCCCCTCCTCGCTGTGTCTTTGTAGGACCTCCTCCTCGCTGAGTCTTTGTAGGACCCCCTCCTCGCTGTGTCTTTGTAGGACCTCCTCCTCGCTCCTCCTCGCTGTGTCTTTGTAGGACCCCCTCCTCGCTGTGTCTTTGTAGGACCTCCTCCTCGCTGTGTCTTTGTAGGACCTCCTCCTCGCTGTGTCTTTGTAGGACCCCCTCCTCGCTGTGTCTTTGTAGGACCTCCTCCTCGCTGAGTCTTTGTAGGAGCCCCTCCTCGCTGTGTCTTTGTAGGACCTCCTCCTCGCTCCTCCTCGCTGTGTCTTTGTAGGACCCCCTCCTCGCTGTGTCTTTGTAGGACCTCCTCCTCGCTGTGTCTTTGTAGGACCCCCTCCTTGCTGTGTCTTTGTAGGACCTCCTCCTCGCTGTGTCTTTGTAGGACCCCCTCCTCGCTGTGTCTTTGTAGGACCCCCTCCTCACTTTGCCTTTGTAGGACCTCCTCCTCGCTGTGTCTTTGTAGGACCTCCTCCTCGCTGTGTCTTTGTAGGACCCCCTCCTCGCTGTGTCTTTGTAGGACCTCCTCCTCGCTGAGTCTTTGTAGGACCCCCTCCTCGCTGTGTCTTTGTAGGACCTCCTCCTCGCTCCTCCTCGCTGTGTCTTTGTAGGACCCCCTCCTCGCTGTGTCTTTGTAGGACCTCCTCCTCGCTGTGTCTTTGTAGGACCCCCTCCTCGCTGTGTCTTTGTAGGACCTCCTCCTCGCTGTGTCTTTGTAGGACCCCCTCCTCGCTGTGTCTTTGTAGGACCCCCTCCTCACTTTGCCTTTGTAGGACCTCCTCCTCGCTGTGTCTTTGTAGGACCCCCTCCTCGCTGTGTCTTTGTAGGACCCCCTCCTCACTTTGCCTTTGTAGGACCTCCTCCTCGCTGTGTAGAGTAATCTTCCTTCTCTCACAGGTGCTCTTCATGCGGTGTCTGCAGCGTGTGAGTACATAGAGAACGCTCAGCAGCTTCAGGAGAACGAGGTGCAGCTTCAGAGAGTTCAGAAACTGCTAAAAGGGAGAAGAGTCCGAATTGCCACCCCAGGTGAGGCCACACCATGTGTCTGCAGGATTGTCCAATCAGATCATGTACAATTTATTACCAAAAGTATTGGGACGCCTGCCTTTACACACACATGAACTTCAATGGCATCCCAGTCTCGGTCCGGAGGGTTCAGTATTGAGTTGGCTCCGCCCTATGCAGATATAACATCTTCACCTCTTCTGGGAAGGATGTCCACAAGGTTTAGGAGGGTGTCTATGGGAAGGCCGCCCACAAGGTTTAGGAGGGTGTCTATGGGAAGGCCGCCCACAAGGTTTAGGAGGGTGTCTATGGGAAGGCCGCCCACAAGGTTTAGGAGGGTGTCTATGGGAAGGCCGTCCACAAGGTTTAGGAGGGTGTCTATGGGAAGGCCGCCCACAAGGTTTAGGGGTGTGTCTATGGGAAGGCCGCCCACAAGGTTTAGGAGGGTGTCTATGGGAAGGCCGCCCACAAGGTTTAGGAGGGTGTCTATGGGAAGGCCGCCCACAAGGTTTAGGAGGGTGTCTATGGGAAGGCCGCCCACAAGGTTTAGGAGGGTGTTTATGGGAAGGCCGCCCACAAGGTTTAGGAGGGGGTCTATGGGAAGGCCGCCCACAAGGTTTAGGAGGGTGTCTATGGGAAGGCCGTCCACAAGGTTTAGGAGGGTGTCTATGGGAAGGCCGCCCACAAGGTTTAGGAGGGTGTCTATGGGAAGGCCGCCCACAAGGTTTAGGGGTGTGTCTATGGGAAGGCCGCCCACAAGGTTTAGGAGGGTGTCTATGGGAAGGCCGCCCACAAGGTTTAGGAGGGTGTCTATGGGAAGGCCGCCCACAAGGTTTAGGAGGGTGTCTATGGGAAGGCCGCCCACAAGGTTTAGGAGGGTGTCTATGGGAAGGCCGCCCACAAGGTTTAGGAGGGTGTCTATGGGAAGGCCGCCCACAAGGTTTAGGAGGGTGTCTATGGGAAGGCCGCCCACAAGGTTTAGGAGGGTGTCTATGGGAAGGCCGCCCACAAGGTTTAGGAGGGTGTCTATGGGAAGGCCGCCCACAAGGTTTAGGAGGGTGTCTATGGGAAGGCCGCCCACAAGGTTTAGGAGGGTGTCTATGGGAAGGCCGCCCACAAGGTTTAGGAGGGTGTCTATGGGAAGGCCGCCCACAAGGTTTAGGAGGGTGTCTATGGGAAGGCCGTCCACAAGGTTTAGGAGGGTGTCTATGGGAAGGCCACCCACAAGGTTTAGGAGGGTGTCTATGGGAAGGCCGCCCACAAGGTTTAGGGGTGTGTCTATGGGAAGGCCGCCCACAAGGTTTAGGAGGGTGTCTATGGGAAGGCCGCCCACAAGGTTTAGGAGGGTGTCTATGGGAAGGCCGCCCACAAGGTTTAGGAGGGTGTCTATGGGAAGGCCGCCCACAAGGTTTAGGAGGGTGTCTATGGGAAGGCCGCCCACAAGGTTTAGGAGGGTGTCTATGGGAAGGCCGCCCACAAGGTTTAGGGGTGTGTCTATGGGAAGGCCACCCACAAGGTTTAGGAGGGTGTCTATGGGAAGGCCGCCCACAAGGTTTAGGAGGGTGTCTATGGGAAGGCCGCCCACAAGGTTTAGGAGGGTGTCTATGGGAAGGCCGCCCACAAGGTTTAGGAGGGTGTCTATGGGAAGGCCGCCCACAAGGTTTAGGAGGGTGTCTATGGGAAGGCCGCCCACAAGGTTTAGGAGGGTGTCTATGGGAAGGCCGCCCACAAGGTTTAGGGGTGTGTCTATGGGAAGGCCGCCCACAAGGTTTAGGGGTGTGTCTATGGGAAGGCCACCCACAAGGTTTAGGAGGGTGTCTATGGGAAGGCCGCCCACAAGGTTTAGGAGGGTGTCTATGGGAAGGCCGCCCACAAGGTTTAGGAGGGTGTCTATGGGAAGGCCGCCCACAAGGTTTAGGAGGGTGTCTATGGGAAGGCCGCCCACAAGGTTTAGGAGGGTGTCTATGGGAAGGCCGCCCACAAGGTTTAGGAGGGTGTCTATGGGAAGGCCGCCCACAAGGTTTAGGGGTGTGTCTATGGGAAGGCCACCCACAAGGTTTAGGAGGGTGTCTATGGGAAGGCCGCCCACAAGGTTTAGGAGGGTGTCTATGGGAAGGCCGCCCACAAGGTTTAGGAGGGTGTCTATGGGAAGGCCGCCCACAAGGTTTAGGAGGGTGTCTATGGGAAGGCCGCCCACAAGGTTTAGGAGGGGGTCTATGGGAAGGCCGCCCACAAGGTTTAGGAGGGGGTCTATGGGAAGGCCGCCCACAAGGTTTAGGAGGGGGTCTATGGGAAGGCCGCCCACAAGGTTTAGGAGGGGGTCTATGGGAAGGCCGCCCACAAGGTTTAGGAGGGGGTCTATGGGAAGGCCGCCCACAAGGTTTAGGAGGGGGTCTATGGGAAGGCCGCCCACAAGGTTTAGGAGGGGGTCTATGGGAAGGCCGCCCACAAGGTTTAGGAGGGGGTCTATGGGAAGGCCGCCCACAAGGTTTAGGAGGGTGTCTATGGGAAGGCCGCCCACAAGGTTTAGGAGGGTGTCTATGGGAAGGCCGCCCACAAGGTTTAGGAGGGTGTCTATGGGAAGGCCGCCCACAAGGTGTAGGAGGGTGTCTATGGGAAGGCCGCCCACAAGGTTTAGGAGGGGGTCTATGGGAAGGCCGCCCACAAGGTTTAGGAGGGTGTCTATGGGAAGGCCGCCCACAAGGTTTAGGAGGGTGTCTATGGGAAGGCCGCCCACAAGGTTTAGGAGGGTGTCTATGGGAAGGCCGCCCACAAGGTTTAGGAGGGTGTCTATGGGAAGGCCGCCCACAAGGTTTAGGAGGGGGTCTATGGGAAGGCCGCCCACAAGGTTTAGGAGGGTGTCTATGGGAAGGCCGCCCACAAGGTTTAGGAGGGTGTCTATGGGAAGGCCGTCCACAAGGTTTAGGAGGGTGTCTATGGGAAGGCCGCCCACAAGGTTTAGGGGTGTGTCTATGGGAAGGCCGCCCACAAGGTTTAGGAGGGTGTCTATGGGAAGGCCGCCCACAAGGTTTAGGAGGGTGTCTATGGGAAGGCCGCCCACAAGGTTTAGGAGGGTGTCTATGGGAAGGCCGCCCACAAGGTTTAGGAGGGTGTCTATGGGAAGGCCGCCCACAAGGTTTAGGAGGGGGTCTATGGGAAGGCCGCCCACAAGGTTTAGGAGGGTGTCTATGGGAAGGCCGTCCACAAGGTTTAGGAGGGTGTCTATGGGAAGGCCGCCCACAAGGTTTAGGAGGGTGTCTATGGGAAGGCCGCCCACAAGGTTTAGGGGTGTGTCTATGGGAAGGCCGCCCACAAGGTTTAGGAGGGTGTCTATGGGAAGGCCGCCCACAAGGTTTAGGAGGGTGTCTATGGGAAGGCCGCCCACAAGGTTTAGGAGGGTGTCTATGGGAAGGCCGCCCACAAGGTTTAGGAGGGTGTCTATGGGAAGGCCGCCCACAAGGTTTAGGAGGGTGTCTATGGGAAGGCCGCCCACAAGGTTTAGGAGGGTGTCTATGAGAAGGCCGCCCACAAGGTTTAGGAGGGTGTCTATGGGAAGGCCGCCCACAAGGTTTAGGAGGGTGTCTATGGGAAGGCCGCCCACAAGGTTTAGGAGGGTGTCTATGGGAAGGCCGCCCACAAGGTTTAGGAGGGTGTCTATGGGAAGGCCGCCCACAAGGTTTAGGAGGGTGTCTATGGGAAGGCCGTCCACAAGGTTTAGGAGGGTGTCTATGGGAAGGCCACCCACAAGGTTTAGGAGGGTGTCTATGGGAAGGCCGCCCACAAGGTTTAGGAGGGGGTCTATGGGAAGGCCGCCCACAAGGTTTAGGAGGGGGTCTATGGGAAGGCCGCCCACAAGGTTTAGGAGGGGGTCTATGGGAAGGCCGCCCACAAGGTTTAGGAGGGGGTCTATGGGAAGGCCGCCCACAAGGTTTAGGAGGGGGTCTATGGGAAGGCCGCCCACAAGGTTTAGGAGGGGGTCTATGGGAAGGCCGCCCACAAGGTTTAGGAGGGGGTCTATGGGAAGGCCGCCCACAAGGTTTAGGAGGGTGTCTATGGGAAGGCCGCCCACAAGGTTTAGGAGGGTGTCTATGGGAAGGCCGCCCACAAGGTTTAGGAGGGTGTCTATGGGAAGGCCGCCCACAAGGTGTAGGAGGGTGTCTATGGGAAGGCCGCCCACAAGGTTTAGGAGGGGGTCTATGGGAAGGCCGCCCACAAGGTTTAGGAGGGTGTCTATGGGAAGGCCGCCCACAAGGTTTAGGAGGGTGTCTATGGGAAGGCCGCCCACAAGGTTTAGGAGGGTGTCTATGGGAAGGCCGCCCACAAGGTTTAGGAGGGGGTCTATGGGAAGGCCGCCCACAAGGTTTAGGAGGGTGTCTATGGGAAGGCCGCCCACAAGGTTTAGGAGGGTGTCTATGGGAATTCCGCCCACAAGGTTTAGGAGGGTGTCTATGGGAAGGCCGCCCACAAGGTTTAGGAGGGTGTCTATGGGAAGGCCGCCCACAAGGTTTAGGGGTGTGTCTATGGGAAGGCCGTCCACAAGGTTTAGGAGGGGGTCTATGGGAAGGCCGTCCACAAGGTTTAGGAGGGTGTCTATGGGAAGGCCGCCCACAAGGTTTAGGAGGGTGTCTATGGGAAGGCCGTCCACAAGGTTTAGGAGGGGGTCTATGGGAAGGCCGCCCACAAGGTTTAGGGGTGTGTCTATGGGAAGGCTGCCCACAAGGTTTAGGAGGGTGTCTATGGGAAGGCCGCCCACAAGGTTTAGGAGGGTGTCTATGGGAAGGCCGCCCACAAGGTTTAGGAGGGTGTCTATGGGAAGGCCGCCCACAAGGTTTAGGGTAGTGTCTATGGGAAGGCCGTCCACAAGGTTTAGGAGGGTGTCTATGGGAAGGCCGCCCACAAGGTTTAGGAGGGTGTCTATGGGAAGGCCGCCCACAAGGTTTAGGAGGGTGTCTATGGGAAGGCCGCCCACAAGGTTTAGGAGGGTGTCTATGGGAAGGCCGCCCACAAGGTTTAGGAGGGTGTCTATGGGAAGGCCGCCCACAAGGTTTAGGAGGGTGTCTATGGGAAGGCCGTCCACAAGGTTTAGGAGGGTGTCTATGGGAAGGCCGCCCACAAGGTTTAGGAGGGTGTCTATGGGAAGGCCGCCCACAAGGTTTAGGAGGGTGTCTATGGGAAGGCCGCCCACAAGGTTTAGGAGGGTGTCTATGGGAAGGCCGCCCACAAGGTTTAGGAGGGTGTCTATGGGAAGGCCGCCCACAAGGTTTAGGAGGGTGTCTATGGGAAGGCCGTCCACAAGGTTTAGGAGGGTGTCTATGGGAAGGCCACCCACAAGGTTTAGGAGGGTGTCTATGGGAAGGCCGCCCACAAGGTTTAGGGGTGTGTCTATGGGAAGGCCGCCCACAAGGTTTAGGAGGGTGTCTATGGGAAGGCCGCCCACAAGGTTTAGGAGGGTGTCTATGGGAAGGCCGCCCACAAGGTTTAGGAGGGTGTCTATGGGAAGGCCGCCCACAAGGTTTAGGAGGGTGTCTATGGGAAGGCCGCCCACAAGGTTTAGGAGGGTGTCTATGGGAAGGCCACCCACAAGGTTTAGGAGGGTGTCTATGGGAAGGCCGCCCACAAGGTTTAGGAGGGTGTCTATGGGAAGGCCGCCCACAAGGTTTAGGAGGGGGTCTATGGGAAGGCCGCCCACAAGGTTTAGGAGGGTGTCTATGGGAAGGCCGCCCACAAGGTTTAGGAGGGTGTCTATGGGAAGGCCGCCCACAAGGTTTAGGGGTGTGTCTATGGGAAGGCCACCCACAAGGTTTAGGAGGGTGTCTATGGGAAGGCCGCCCACAAGGTTTAGGAGGGTGTCTATGGGAAGGCCGCCCACAAGGTTTAGGAGGGTGTCTATGGGAAGGCCGTCCACAAGGTTTAGGAGGGGGTCTATGGGAAGGCCGCCCACAAGGTTTAGGAGGGTGTCTATGGGAAGGCCGCCCACAAGGTTTAGGAGGGGGTCTATGGGAAGGCCGCCCACAAGGTTTAGGAGGGGGTCTATGGGAAGGCCGCCCACAAGGTTTAGGAGGGGGTCTATGGGAAGGCCGTCCACAAGGTTTAGGAGGGGGTCTATGGGAAGGCCGCCCACAAGGTTTAGGAGGGGGTCTATGGGAAGGCCGCCCACAAGGTTTAGGAGGGGGTCTATGGGAAGGCCGCCCACAAGGTTTAGGAGAGTGTCTATGGGAAGGCCGCCCACAAGGTTTAGGAGGGGGTCTATGGGAAGGCCGCCCACAAGGTTTAGGAGGGGGTCTATGGGAAGGCCGCCCACAAGGTTTAGGAGGGGGTCTATGGGAAGGCCGCCCACAAGGTTTAGGAGGGGGTCTATGGGAAGGCCGTCCACAAGGTTTAGGAGGGGGTCTATGGGAAGGCCGCCCACAAGGTTTAGGGGTGTGTCTATGGGAAGGCTGCCCACAAGGTTTAGGAGGGTGTCTATGGGAAGGCCACCCACAAGGTTTAGGGGTGTGTCTATGGGAAGGCTGCCCACAAGGTTTAGGAGGGTGTCTATGGGAAGGCCGCCCACAAGGTTTAGGAGGGTGTCTATGGGAAGGCCGCCCACAAGGTTTAGGAGGGTGTCTATGGGAAGGCCGCCCACAAGGTTTAGGGGAGTGTCTATGGGAAGGCCGTCCACAAGGTTTAGGAGGGTGTCTATGGGAAGGCCGCCCACAAGGTTTAGGAGGGTGTCTATGGGAAGGCCGCCCACAAGGTTTAGGAGGGTGTCTATGGGAAGGCCGCCCACAAGGTTTAGGAGGGTGTCTATGGGAAGGCCGCCCACAAGGTTTAGGAGGGTGTCTATGGGAAGGCCGCCCACAAGGTTTAGGAGGGTGTCTATGGGAAGGCCGTCCACAAGGTTTAGGAGGGTGTCTATGGGAAGGCCGCCCACAAGGTTTAGGAGGGTGTCTATGGGAAGGCCGCCCACAAGGTTTAGGAGGGTGTCTATGGGAAGGCCGCCCACAAGGTTTAGGAGGGTGTCTATGGGAAGGCCGCCCACAAGGTTTAGGAGGGTGTCTATGGGAAGGCCGCCCACAAGGTTTAGGAGGGTGTCTATGGGAAGGCCGCCCACAAGGTTTAGGAGGGTGTCTATGGGAAGGCCGCCCACAAGGTTTAGGAGGGTGTCTATGGGAAGGCCGCCCACAAGGTTTAGGAGGGTGTCTATGGGAAGGCCGCCCACAAGGTTTAGGAGGGTATCTATGGGAAGGCCGCCCACAAGGTTTAGGAGGGGGTCTATGGGAAGGCCGCCCACAAGGTTTAGGAGGGTGTCTATGGGAAGGCCGCCCACAAGGTTTAGGAGGGTGTCTATGGGAAGGCCGCCCACAAGGTTTAGGAGGGTGTCTATGGGAAGGCCGCCCACAAGGTTTAGGAGGGTGTCTATGGGAAGGCCGCCCACAAGGTTTAGGAGGTGTCTATGGGAAGGCCGCCCACAAGGTTTAGGGGTGTGTCTATGGGAAGGCCACCCACAAGGTTTAGGAGGGTGTCTATGGGAAGGCCGCCCACAAGGTTTAGGAGGGTGTCTATGGGAAGGCCGCCCACAAGGTTTAGGAGGGTGTCTATGGGAAGGCCGCCCACAAGGTTTAGGAGGGGGTCTATGGGAAGGCCGCCCACAAGGTTTATGGGGTGTCTATGGGAAGGCCGCCCACAAGGTTTAGGGGTGTGTCTATGGGAAGGCCGCCCACAAGGTTTAGGAGGGTGTCTATGGGAAGGCCGCCCACAAGGTTTAGGAGGGTGTCTATGGGAAGGCCGCCCACAAGGTTTAGGAGGGTGTCTATGGGAAGGCCGCCCACAAGGTTTAGGAGGGTGTCTATGGGAAGGCCGCCCACAAGGTTTAGGGGTGTGTCTATGGGAAGGCCGCCCACAAGGTTTAGGAGGGTGTCTATGGGAAGTCCGCCCACAAGGTTTAGGGGTGTGTCTATGGGAAGGCCGCCCACAAGGTTTAGGGGTGTGTCTATGGGAAGGCCGCCCACAAGGTTTAGGAGGGTGTCTATGGGAAGGCCGCCCACAAGGTTTAGGAGGGTGTCTATGGGAAGGCCGCCCACAAGGTTTAGGGGTGTGTCTATGGGAAGGCAGCCCACAAGGTTTAGGAGGGTGTCTATGGGAAGGCCGCCCACAAGGTTTAGGAGGGTGTCTATGGGAAGGCCGTCCACAAGGTTTAGGAGGGTGTCTATGGGAAGGCCGCCCACAAGGTTTAGGAGGGTGTCTATGGGAAGGCCGTCCACAAGGTTTAGGAGGGTGTCTATGGGAAGGCCGCCCACAAGGTTTAGGAGGGTGTCTATGGGAAGGCCGCCCACAAGGTTTAGGAGGGTGTCTATGGGAAGGCCGCCCACAAGGTTTAGGAGGGGGTCTATGGGAAGGCCGCCCACAAGGTTTAGGAGGGTGTCTATGGGAAGGCCGCCCACAAGGTTTAGGAGGGTGTCTATGGGAAGGCCGTCCACAAGGTTTAGGAGGGGGTCTATGGGAAGGCCGCCCACAAGGTTTAGGAGGGGGTCTATGGGAAGGCCGCCCACAAGGTTTAGGAGGGTGTCTATGGGAAGGCCGCCCACAAGGTTTAGGAGGGTGTCTATGGGAAGGCCGCCCACAAGGTTTAGGAGGGTGTCTATGGGAAGGCCGCCCACAAGGTTTAGGGGTGTGTCTATGGGAAGGCCGCCCACAAGGTTTAGGAGGGTGTCTATGGGAAGGCCGCCCACAAGGTTTAGGAGGGTGTCTATGGGAAGGCCGCCCACAAGGTTTAGGGGTGTGTCTATGGGAAGGCCGCCCACAAGGTTTAGGAGGGTGTCTATGGGAAGGCCGCCCACAAGGTTTAGGAGGGTGTCTATGGGAAGGCCGCCCACAAGGTTTAGGAGGGTGTCTATGGGAAGGCCGCCCACAAGGTTTAGGAGGGTGTCTATGGGAAGGCCGCCCACAAGGTTTAGGAGGGTGTCTATGGGAAGGCCGCCCACAAGGTTTAGGAGGGTGTCTATGGGAAGGCCGCCCACAAGGTTTAGGAGGGTGTCTATGGGAAGGCCGCCCACAAGGTTTAGGAGGGTGTCTATGGGAAGGCCGCCCACAAGGTTTAGGAGAGTGTCTATGGGAAGGCCGCCCACAAGGTTTAGGAGGGTGTCTATGGGAAGGCCGCCCACAAGGTTTAGGAGGGTGTCTATGGGAAGGCCGCCCACAAGGTTTAGGAGGGTGTCTATGGGAAGGCCGCCCACAAGGTTTAGGAGGGTGTCTATGGAAGGCCGCCCACAAGGTTTAGGAGGGTGTCTATGGGAAGGCCGCCCACAAGGTTTAGGAGGGGGTCTATGGGAAGGCCGCCCACAAGGTTTAGGAGGGGTGTCTATGGGAAGGCCGCCCACAAGGTTTAGGAGGGGGTCTATGGGAAGGCCGCCCACAAGGTTTAGGAGGGTGTCTATGGGAAGGCCGCCCACAAGGTTTAGGAGGGTGTCTATGGGAAGGCCGCCCACAAGGTTTAGGAGGGTGTCTATGGGAAGGCCGCCCACAAGGTTTAGGAGGGTGTCTATGGGAAGGCCGCCCACAAGGTTTAGGAGGGTGTCTATGGGAAGGCCGCCCACAAGGTTTAGGAGGGTGTCTATGGGAAGGCCGCCCACAAGGTTTAGGAGGGTGTCTATGGGAAGGCCGCCCACAAGGTTTAGGAGGGTGTCTATGGGAAGGCCGCCCACAAGGTTTAGGAGGGTGGCTATGGGAAGGCCGCCCACAAGGTTTAGGAGGGGGTCTATGGGAAGGCCGCCCACAAGGTTTAGGAGGGGGTCTATGGGAAGGCCGCCCACAAGGTTTAGGAGGGTGTCTATGGGAAGGCTGCCCACAAGGTTTAGGAGGGTGTCTATGGGAAGGCCTCCCACAAGGTTTGGGAGGGTGTCTATGGGAAGGCCGCCCACAAGGTTTAGGGGTGTGTCTATGGGAAGGCCGTCCACAAGGTTTAGGAGGGGGTCTATGGGAAGGCCGCCCACAAGGTTTAGGAGGGTGTCTATGGGAAGGCCGCCCACAAGGTTTAGGGGTGTGTCTATGGGAAGGCCGCCCACAAGGTTTAGGAGGGTGTCTATGGGAAGGCCGCCCACAAGGTTTAGGGGTGTGTCTATGGGAAGGCAGCCCACAAGGTTTAGGAGGGTGTCTATGGGAAGGCCGCCCACAAGGTTTAGGAGGGTGTCTATGGGAAGGCCGTCCACAAGGTTTAGGAGGGTGTCTATGGGAAGGCCGCCCACAAGGTTTAGGAGGGTGTCTATGGGAAGGCCGTCCACAAGGTTTAGGAGGGTGTCTATGGGAAGGCCGCCCACAAGGTTTAGGAGGGTGTCTATGGGAAGGCCGCCCACAAGGTTTAGGAGGGTGTCTATGGGAAGGCCGCCCACAAGGTTTAGGAGGGGGTCTATGGGAAGGCCGCCCACAAGGTTTAGGAGGGTGTCTATGGGAAGGCCGCCCACAAGGTTTAGGAGGGTGTCTATGGGAAGGCCGTCCACAAGGTTTAGGAGGGTGTCTATGGGAAGGCCGCCCACAAGGTTTAGGAGGGTGTCTATGGGAAGGCCGCCCACAAGGTTTAGGAGGGTGTCTATGGGAAGGCCGCCCACAAGGTTTAGGAGGGTGTCTATGGGAAGGCCGCCCACAAGGTTTAGGAGGGTGTCTATGGGAAGGCCGCCCACAAGGTTTAGGGGTGTGTCTATGGGAAGGCCGCCCACAAGGTTTAGGAGGGTGTCTATGGGAAGGCCGCCCACAAGGTTTAGGAGGGTGTCTATGGGAAGGCCGCCCACAAGGTTTAGGGGTGTGTCTATGGAAGGCCGCCCACAAGGTTTAGGAGGGTGTCTATGGGAAGGCCGCCCACAAGGTTTAGGAGGGTGTCTATGGGAAGGCCGCCCACAAGGTTTAGGAGGGTGTCTATGGGAAGGCCGCCCACAAGGTTTAGGAGGGTGTCTATGGGAAGGCCGCCCACAAGGTTTAGGAGGGTGTCTATGGGAAGGCCGCCCACAAGGTTTAGGAGGGTGTCTATGGGAAGGCCGCCCACAAGGTTTAGGAGGGTGTCTATGGGAAGGCCGCCCACAAGGTTTAGGAGGGTGTCTATGGGAAGGCCGCCCACAAGGTTTAGGAGGGTGTCTATGGGAAGGCCGCCCACAAGGTTTAGGAGGGTGTCTATGGGAAGGCCGTCCACAAGGTTTAGGAGGGTGTCTATGGGAAGGCCGCCCACAAGGTTTAGGAGGGTGTCTATGGGAAGGCCGTCCACAAGGTTTAGGAGGGTGTCTATGGGAAGGCCGCCCACAAGGTTTAGGAGGGTGTCTATGGGAAGGCCGCCCACAAGGTTTAGGAGGGTGTCTATGGGAAGGCCGCCCACAAGGTTTAGGAGGGTGTCTATGGGAAGGCCGCCCACAAGGTTTAGGAGGGTGTCTATGGGAAGGCCGCCCACAAGGTTTAGGAGGGTGTCTATGGGAAGGCCGCCCACAAGGTTTAGGAGGGTGTCTATGGGAAGGCCGCCCACAAGGTTTAGGAGGGGGTCTATGGGAAGGCCGCCCACAAGGTTTAGGAGGGTGTCTATGGGAAGGCCGCCCACAAGGTTTAGGAGGGTGTCTATGGGAAGGCCGCCCACAAGGTTTAGGAGGGTGGCTATGGGAAGGCCGCCCACAAGGTTTAGGAGGGGGTCTATGGGAAGGCCGCCCACAAGGTTTAGGAGGGGGTCTATGGGAAGGCCGCCCACAAGGTTTAGGAGGGGGTCTATGGGAAGGCCGCCCACAAGGTTTAGGAGGGGGTCTATGGGAAGGCCGCCCACAAGGTTTAGGAGGGGGTCTATGGGAAGGCCGCCCACAAGGTTTAGGAGGGGGTCTATGGGAAGGCCGCCCACAAGGTTTAGGGGTGTGTCTATGGGAAGGCCGCCCACAAGGTTTAGGAGGGTGTCTATGGAAGGCCGCCCACAAGGTTTAGGAGGGTGTCTATGGGAAGGCCGCCCACAAGGTTTAGGAGGGTGTCTATGGGAAGGCCGCCCACAAGGTTTAGGAGGGTGTCTATGGGAAGGCCGTCCACAAGGTTTAGGAGGGTGTCTATGGGAAGGCCGCCCACAAGGTTTAGGAGGGGGTCTATGGGAAGGCCGCCCACAAGGTTTAGGAGGGGGTCTATGGGAAGGCCGCCCACAAGGCTTAGGGGAGTGTCTATGGGAAGGCCGCCCACAAGGTTTAGGAGGGTGTCTATGGGAAGGCCGCCCACAAGGTTTAGGAGGGGGTCTATGGGAAGGCCGCCCACAAGGTTTAGGAGGGGGTCTATGGGAAGGCCGCC
The DNA here is from genome assembly GCA_029206835.1 of Rana muscosa. Classification (NCBI taxonomy): domain Eukaryota; kingdom Metazoa; phylum Chordata; class Amphibia; order Anura; family Ranidae; genus Rana; species Rana muscosa. The sequence goes on along the minus strand of CM055116.1, from coordinate 1,299,151,828 downwards.
CACAAGGTTTAGGAGGGTGTCTATGGGAAGGCCGCCCACAAGGTTTAGGAGGGGGTCTATGGGAAGGCCGCCCACAAGGTTTAGGAGGGGGTCTATGGGAAGGCCGCCCACAAGGTTTAGGAGGGTGTCTATGGGAAGGCCGCCCACAAGGTTTAGGAGGGTGTCTATGGGAAGGCCGCCCACAAGGTTTAGGAGGGTGTCTATGGGAAGGCCGCCCACAAGGTTTAGGAGGGTGTCTATGGGAAGGCCGCCCACAAGGTTTAGGAGGGTGTCTATGGGAAGGCCGCCCACAAGGTTTAGGAGGGGGTCTATGGGAAGGCCGCCCACAAGGTTTAGGAGGGGGTCTATGGGAAGGCCGCCCACAAGGTTTAGGAGGGGGTCTATGGGAAGGCCGCCCACAAGGTTTAGGAGGGTGTCTATGGGAAGGCCGCCCACAAGGTTTAGGAGGGGGTCTATGGGAAGGCCGCCCACAAGGTTTAGGAGGGTGTCTATGGGAAGGCCGCCCACAAGGTTTAGGAGGGGTGTCTATGGGAAGGCCGCCCACAAGGTTTAGGAGGGGGTCTATGGGAAGGCCGCCCACAAGGTTTAGGAGGGTGTCTATGGGAAGGCCGCCCACAAGGTTTAGGAGGGTGTCTATGGGAAGGCCGCCCACAAGGTTTAGGAGGGTGTCTATGGGAAGGCCGCCCACAAGGTTTAGGAGGGTGTCTATGGGAAGGCCGCCCACAAGGTTTAGGAGGGTGTCTATGGGAAGGCCGCCCACAAGGTTTAGGAGGGTGTCTATGGGAAGGCCGCCCACAAGGTTTAGGAGGGTGTCTATGGGAAGGCCGCCCACAAGGTTTAGGAGGGTGTCTATGGGAAGGCCGCCCACAAGGTTTAGGAGGGTGTCTATGGGAAGGCCGCCCACAAGGTTTAGGAGGGTGTCTATGGGAAGGCCGCCCACAAGGTTTAGGAGGGTGTCTATGGGAAGGCCGCCCACAAGGTTTAGGAGGGTGTCTATGGGAAGGCCGCCCACAAGGTTTAGGAGGGGGTCTATGGGAAGGCCGCCCACAAGGTTTAGGAGGGGGTCTATGGGAAGGCCGCCCACAAGGTTTAGGAGGGTGTCTATGGGAAGGCCGCCCACAAGGTTTAGGAGGGGGTCTATGGGAAGGCCGCCCACAAGGTTTAGGAGGGGGTCTATGGGAAGGCCGCCCACAAGGTTTAGGAGGGGGTCTATGGGAAGGCCGCCCACAAGGTTTAGGAGGGTGTCTATGGAAGGCCGCCCACAAGGTTTAGGAGGGGGTCTATGGGAAGGCCGCCCACAAGGTTTAGGAGGGGGTCTATGGGAAGGCCGCCCACAAGGTTTAGGAGGGGGTCTATGGGAAGGCCCGCCCACAAGGTTTAGGAGGGTGTCTATGGGAAGGCCGCCCACAAGGTTTAGGAGGGGTGTCTATGGGAAGGCCGCCCACAAGGTTTAGGAGGGTGTCTATGGGAAGGCCGTCCACAAGGTTTAGGAGGGTGTCTATGGGAAGGCCGCCCACAAGGTTTAGGAGGGTGTCTATGGAAGGCCGCCCACAAGGTTTAGGAGGGTGTCTATGGGAAGGCCGCCCACAAGGTTTAGGAGGGTGTCTATGGGAAGGCCGTCCACAAGGTTTAGGAGGGTGTCTATGGGAAGGCCGCCCACAAGGTTTAGGAGGGTGTCTATGGGAAGGCCGCCCACAAGGTTTAGGAGGGTGTCTATGGGAAGGCCGCCCACAAGGTTTAGGAGGGTGTCTATTTGAAGGCCGCCCACAATGTTTATTAGGGTGTCTATGGGAAGGCCGCCCACAAGGTTTAGGGGGGTGTCTATGGGAAGGCCGCCCACAAGGTTTAGGAGGGTGTCTATGGGAAGGCCGCCCACAAGGTTTAGGGGGGGGTCTATGGGAAGGCCGCCCACAAGGTTTAGGAGGGTGTCTATGGGAAGGCCGCCCACAAGGTTTAGGAGGGTGTCTATGGGAAGGCCGCCCACAAGGTTTAGGAGGGTGTCTATGGGAAGGCCGCCCACAAGGTTTAGGAGGGTATCTATGGGAAGGCCGCCCACAAGGTTTAGGAGGGGGTCTATGGAAGGCCGCCCACAAGGTTTAGGAGGGTGTCTATGGAAGGCCGCCCACAAGGTTTAGGAGGGTGTCTATGGGAAGGCCGCCCACAAGGTTTAGGAGGGTGTCTATGGGAAGGCCGCCCACAAGGTTTAGGAGGGTGTCTATGGGAAGGCCGCCCACAAGGTTTAGGGGTGTGTCTATGGGAAGGCCGCCCACAAGGTTTAGGGGTGTGTCTATGGGAAGGCCGCCCACAAGGTTTAGGAGGGTGTCTATGGGAAGGCCGCCCACAAGGTTTAGGAGGGTGTCTATGGGAAGGCCGCCCACAAGGTTTAGGAGGGTGTCTATGGGAAGGCCGCCCACAAGGTTTAGGAGGGGTGTCTATGGGAAGGCCGCCCACAAGGTTTAGGGGTGTGTCTATGGGAAGGCCGCCCACAAGGTTTAGGAGGGTGTCTATGGGAAGGCCGCCCACAAGGTTTAGGAGGTGTCTATGGGAAGGCCGCCCACAAGGTTTAGGAGGGTGTCTATGGGAAGGCCGCCCACAAGGTTTAGGGGTGTGTCTATGGGAAGGCCGCCCACAAGGTTTAGGAGGGTGTCTATGGGAAGGCCGCCCACAAGGTTTAGGAGGGTGTCTATGGGAAGGCCGCCCACAAGGTTTAGGAGGGTGTCTATGGGAAGGCCGCCCACAAGGTTTAGGAGGGTGTCTATGGGAAGGCCGCCCACAAGGTTTAGGGGGGTGTCTATGGGAAGGCCGCCCACAAGGTTTAGGAGGGTGTCTATGGGAAGGCCGCCCACAAGGTTTAGGAGGGTGTCTATGGGAAGGCCGCCCACAAGGTTTAGGAGGGTGTCTATGGAAGGCCGCCCACAAGGTTTAGGGGGGGGGTCTATGGGAAGGCCGCCCACAAGGTTTAGGAGGGTGTCTATGGGAAGGCCGCCCACAAGGTTTAGGAGGGGGTCTATGGGAAGGCCGCCCACAAGGTTTAGGAGGGTGTCTATGGGAAGGCCGCCCACAAGGTTTAGGAGGGTGTCTATGGGAAGGCCGCCCACAAGGTTTAGGAGGGTGTCTATGGGAAGGCCGCCCACAAGGTTTAGGAGGGTGTCTATGGGAAGGCCGCCCACAAGGTTTAGGAGGGTATCTATGGGAAGGCCGCCCACAAGGTTTAGGAGGGTGTCTATGGGAAGGCCGCCCACAAGGTTTAGGAGGGTGTCTATGGGAAGGCCGCCCACAAGGTGTAGGAGGGGGTCTATGGGAAGGCCGCCCACAAGGTTTAGGGGGGTGTCTATGGGAAGGCCGCCCACAAGGTTTAGGAGGGTGTCTATGGGAAGGCCGCCCACAAGGTTTAGGAGGGTGTCTATGGGAAGGCCGCCCACAAGGTTTAGGAGGGTGTCTATGGGAAGGCCGCCCACAAGGTTTAGGGGGGGGTCTATGGGAAGGCCGCCCACAAGGTTTAGGAGGGTGTCTATGGGAAGGCCGCCCACAAGGTTTAGGAGGGGGTCTATGGGAAGGCCGCCCACAAGGTTTAGGAGGGTGTCTATGGGAAGGCCGCCCACAAGGTTTAGGAGGGTGTCTATGGGAAGGCCGCCCACAAGGTTTAGGAGGGTGTCTATGGGAAGGCCGCCCACAAGGTTTAGGAGGGTGTCTATGGGAAGGCCGCCCACAAGGTTTAGGAGGGTATCTATGGGAAGGCCGCCCACAAGGTTTAGGAGGGTGTCTATGGGAAGGCCGCCCACAAGGTTTAGGAGGGTGTCTATGGGAAGGCCGCCCACAAGGTGTAGGAGGGGGTCTATGGGAAGGCCGCCCACAAGGTTTAGGAGGGTGTCTATGGGAAGGCCGCCCACAAGGTGTAGGAGGGGGTCTATGGGAAGGCCGCCCACAAGGTTTAGGAGGGTGTCTATGGGAAGGCCGCCCACAAGGTTTAGGAGGGTGTCTATGGGAAGGCCGCCCACAAGGTTTAGGGGTGTGTCTATGGGAAGGCCGCCCACAAGGTTTAGGAGGGTGTCTATGGGAAGGCCGCCCACAAGGTTTAGGAGGGTGTCTATGGGAAGGCCGCCCACAAGGTTTAGGAGGGTGTCTATGGGAAGGCCGCCCACAAGGTTTAGGAGGGTGTCTATGGAAGGCCGCCCACAAGGTTTAGGAGGGGGGTCTATGGGAAGGCCGCCCACAAGGTTTAGGAGGGGGTCTATGGGAAGGCCGCCCACAAGGTTTAGGAGGGTGTCTATGGGAAGGCCGCCCACAAGGTTTAGGAGGGTGTCTATGGGAAGGCCGCCCACAAGGTTTAGGAGGGTGTCTATGGGAAGGCCGCCCACAAGGTTTAGGAGGGTGTCTATGGGAAGGCCGTCCACAAGGTTTAGGAGGGTGTCTATGGGAAGGCCACCCACAAGGTTTAGGAGGGTGTCTATGGGAAGGCCGCCCACAAGGTTTAGGGGTGTGTCTATGGGAAGGCCGCCCACAAGGTTTAGGAGGGTGTCTATGGGAAGGCCGCCCACAAGGTTTAGGAGGGTGTCTATGGGAAGGCCGCCCACAAGGTTTAGGAGGGTGTCTATGGGAAGGCCGCCCACAAGGTTTAGGAGGGTGTCTATGGGAAGGCCGCCCACAAGGTTTAGGAGGGGGGTCTATGGGAAGGCCGCCCACAAGGTTTAGGAGGGGGTCTATGGGAAGGCCGCCCACAAGGTTTAGGAGGGTGTCTATGGGAAGGCCGCCCACAAGGTTTAGGAGGGGGTCTATGGGAAGGCCGCCCACAAGGTTTAGGAGGGTGTCTATGGGAAGGCCGCCCACAAGGTTTAGGAGGGGGTCTATGGGAAGGCCGCCCACAAGGTTTAGGAGGGGGTCTATGGGAAGGCCGCCCACAAGGTTTAGGAGGGGGTCTATGGGAAGGCCGCCCACAAGGTTTAGGAGGGTGTCTATGGGAAGGCCGCCCACAAGGTTTAGGAGGGTGTCTATGGGAAGGCCGCCCACAAGGTTTAGGAGGGTGTCTATGGGAAGGCCGCCCACAAGGTTTAGGAGGGTGTCTATGGGAAGGCCGCCCACAAGGTTTAGGAGGGTGTCTATGGGAAGGCCGCCCACAAGGTTTAGGAGGGTGTCTATGGGAAGGCCGCCCACAAGGTTTAGGAGGGTGTCTATGGGAAGGCCGCCCACAAGGTTTAGGAGGGTGTCTATGGGAAGGCCGCCCACAAGGTTTAGGAGGGTGTCTATGGGAAGGCCGCCCAC